>CM065363.1:9039165-9421665 GCA_033032245.1 Poecilia picta
CTCCCTCCCTCTCTCCTTCTCCTCTCTCTCCTCGCCCCTCCCCCTCTCCCTCCCTTCCTCCCCTCTCTCCCTTCTCCCTCTCTCCCTCTCTCCCTCCTCCTCCCTCTCTCCTCTCTCTCTCTCTCATCCCTCTCTTCTCCTCCCTCTCCTCTCTCTCTCCCTCTCTCCTCCCTCTCTCCTCCCCTCTCTCTCCCTCTCTCCCACTCTCTCCTCTCTCTCTCCTCCTCTCTCCTCTCTCCTCTCTCTCTCTTCTCCTCTCTCTGCTCTCTTTCTCATCGTCGTCCCTCCCACATCGCTGAGGCCACAGTTCCCACAGGCCCCAGGGGCCACAGCTGTAGTCCGTCAACGTCTCCCCTTGACCTCTCCGCACGGCGCTGCTGAACAGCTGTTCCACACACACACACTCACACACACTCACTCACACACACACTCACACACACACACACACACACACCACACACACACTCACTCACACACACACTCACACACCACACACACACACACACACACACACCCTCAGAGCGCTGCAGGTCGGGCCTGCAGGACGGGGCAGAAGGTTTCGCTCAGACAGGCACATGTGGTCTGACATGAACACAAGGTCTCTGCTTTCATTTCTTCTCCTGGAACAGGAACAGACGCTGCAAATCAAAGGAAAGGTTGTGCTAACACGACTCTGCAAGCTGCAGAACCACAATGCTGGTCCTTGAAATCCTGGAAAGTCCTTGAATTTCAGTTAGGTGTTTGAAAAGTGCTCGACCTTCACCAACTTACAATACAGGGCAATTTAACGTCTGGAATCTGGAGATGATGATTTAAAAATGATTTTACGTAAAATCACTGGAAACAGTGTCTTCAGTCAGAGGCTTCTTCAAAGCCCCTGTAACACAGACTGCTACCGGAGGTCTTTCCTGCCATCTACAGTAACTTTCTCTTTCAGTTCATTCGTATTGTTTTTACCTCCAAAGTCTGGGTGCTTGAAAAGTTTAAAATCTTGCCTTGAAAAAGCTTGAAAAGTTCTCGAGTTCACTGCTTAGCCGTCCCTTTTGTGGCTCAGGGTAGGGACTGCTGCGACCTTTGACCTCTGCCCACTCCGGCCCTCGGTTCAGTCGTCTGAGACTCTTGTAGCCTCCATCTGTCAAACAAATAAAATAAAATACCTCAGTGGGAGCTTTGGTGAACCTGAGCGATGAGATAACAGGAGAATGTGTGGAAATATTTCTGCGGTCATAAATAGTCCAAAAATGTAGATTTCAGGAAGTTAAATCATGATCTAAATATGGGAACATGTGACAGAATAATGCTGAAACAAAGCTTAAAAGGAATAACTGTTGCATTTAGAGCTGAGGTTTGTTTCTATCCAGACTCAATTTACAATTATAAAAAAATTGTTCTGTCTTCTCTAAGAAAGAAAAAACTAATTACAGAAAATACATTTTTAAAGTGGCTTTTTTTTTCAATCATCCCTTTTGTGTTGCAAGATGCTAATTGCTGTGCCGAAATTAAAAAGAAAAATCATTCCGCTCCACTGAATTTTGAGAAAAGAATTTGAATTTTGACCAAAAAAAAACATCAGAATCCCCATATTGACTTTCAGTTTTTCCTTAAAATTTTTAAGATAAAAAAAATTAAAATTATGAGATTTCAGAACTTTAACTTTCTTCATAGAATTTGAGAAAAAAATTCTTTTTTTGACTTTTTTTTAGAATTGAGAGATTATCACTTGAAATTATTTGGAGGACAAAAACAAAATTTTTGAGGAAAAATAATCTGAATTCTGATGTTAAAATCAGAATTATGAGAAATCAGAGTTTCAACTTTTTTTCTTACAATTTTGAGAAAAATATCAGAATTCTGACTTATTTCTTGGAATTCTGAGAAGAAAAGTCATTTTAAGAGAGAAAGTAAAAACATTTAGATTAAAATCAGAATTATGAGACTTTTTTTAAACCTTTTTCTCAAAATTGTGAGTTACTTTTTTCTGTGCCACACTTTCTCTCTGTTTCTAATTACCAAACTCTCTGTCTCTCCGTTTCCTGAGGGAGAGTCATGATCACCAGTTCATGCATGTTTCACACAATGAATGACGTGAAGCAGAATTACAGCGACTGGTTGTTAAAATAAAAGATGTTGGAATCCATTTCACAGACTCGACCTCACGGAGGTCCGCCTCACTCTGCTTCAGATTGTTTTATTTTTCTCCCAGACAGTTTGACGCATGACTTGTTGTAATTACCGTTTGGGCCTGTTGACGTAGCTGCTGAGTCAAACACGCGCAACGTTCCAGGACCGGTAATTTGTAGGGCTGTATAATAATATTGATATCGCGATATATATCGATATTTTCTTTCCTAGAAAAAAATCGATATTCATCTGCAAGTATCGTAACGTCCAACTGTCACCTTGTTCACTCACTGCTGGCTTCACCAGGTCATCAGGCTTAGAGTGATTCCTTCAGATGTTCAGGTTAAAAAGGTATCAAACTATTCAGAGCAGGAACTTGGTTCACTTTATTTACTTTACTAATGCATGTCAGCTACAGTTTGGACTGTTTCAACTAAAAGAAACATGTTTTCTCACCACTTCTTTGATTCATTTTGTCCAGCTGTCCACTTTAAGTCTGTGTCCAACCAGAGCCAGGTATTGTGTAGTTGGAGCTTTTAATCAGTTTTCAGTTAAATTAATTCAATCCAACTTTATAACAGTCACAAAATGTCACCAAAATCACTCTGTCCCTCTAAAATCTTTCAGAAAATCGCAAAAGTGTATCAAATTGTATTGTTCACTGAATATCGCGATATATATCGTATCGTGGGCTGAATATTGGGAATCGTATCGTTAGATTATTGTATCACTGCGGCCCTAATTTGTAACTTCTGGGTCAAACGCTTTCAGGAGGAATTTAAAATCGGTGTTTGTGTTCTGTGCCACAGCTTTATTTATGACATTACATGATTCATATGGCATCACAATGCATGTTATTTAGTACAAATCCAAGCATTTACACTGGGGCTGGAACGATTAATCAGATCAATCGATTATTCAAATAATTCAGTAATCAACTCCTGGTGTGATAGCGGTGACCAATGATCACATATGTTTCATTTCCAGTGCCTGGCGGCTGCTTTGCTCCTTAAATCCTTTCAAAGCAATTATATTTTTAGCCAATATTGTGTTATTTGTGATTAAACCGAATTTCTATAAATTTTGCACTGTAATGCAGACACAGGATTATTTTCACATTTTCTGAATAATGGTTCTGTTGGAACCTGTTTAAGTTCTGATGTACTGGAGCAGAAAATCCCGCCGCCCGGCCTCTGGTGACGCTTCGCTCCGCTGCGCCGCCGCCGCCTCGTCACTCGGTCGCCAATTTTACGACTCGCCCTCTGAGTTTCTCTTGCCGTGGAAGCCGACACAGAATATTAAACTGCAGCTGCAGCGACGCACCGTGACCTCAGAGGTGACAGGTCAGAGGTCAGTCCTGACAAACAGTCACATTGCAGCACACACACACGCCCACACACACACACACACACACACACACACACACACACACACACACACACACACACACACACACACACACAGGTCTGGAGACGGCAGCTGAATCTGAATGTTGACCTCCAGCTGAAATCCATGATCACGATTTCTTTACTTTTGTTCCTTCCGTTTTATTTCTTTTTCTCTCGTTTCCCCTCCATCCCTCCTTGTTTCTTGTTTTTTCTTGTGTCTTTCTGTTCTTTCTCATCACTCTTTAATTTCTTCTCCTCTTTTGGACTCATTCTATGTGTCCTTTCCTGTTCTCCTTCCTTCTTTCCTTTCTCCTTCCCTGCTTGTGTTGATCCTTCTCTCCTTCCTCATGCTGTTCATCTTACTTCCTCCTTCCTCGTTTCCTTCCACCCTTCCAATTGTCCTTACGCACTCCATCCCTTCCCTCCTCCTTTGTGACCTTTTCTGATATTCTTGCTTCCTTCCATCCTACTTGCCTTGTGTTTTCCTTCTTTCCTCATTTCTTTCCCTTCATCCTTTTTCTAATTTCTTTTTCTTTACTTACCCTCTTTTGTTTTTCCTTTTATGTTTCATTTCTTCCTCTCTTTCTTTCACTCTTTCTCTATTTGGTTTTCTTTCTTCTCTTCCTTCATTTCCTTTCCTCTTTAATTGTTTTTCATTTTTCACCTTTCTTCTTCTCTGACCTTCTTTCCTCTTTTTCTGCCTCCTCTGCATTCTTCCAGCCTACATCCCTTATGTCCTTCCTTCTTTCTTTCTTCTACATTTTGTATCCTTGCTTCTTCGTTTCTTCCTGTCTTGTATCCTATCTTCCTGCCTTGTATCCTTTCTTCCTGCCTTGTATCCTATCTTCCTGCCTTGCATCCTATCTTCCTGCCTTGTATCCTTTCTTCCTGCCTTGTATCCTTTCTTCCTGCCTTGTGTCCTTTCTTCCTGCCTTGTATCCTATCTTCCTGCCTTGTATCCTTTCTTCCTGCCTTGTGTCCTTTCTTCCTGCCTTCTGTCCTTTCTTCCTGCCTTGTATCCTTTCTTCCTGCCTTGTGTCCTATCTTCCTGTCTTGCATCCTATCTTCCTGCCTTGTGTCCTTTCTTCCTGCCTTCTGTCCTTTCTTCCTGCCTTGTATCCTTTCTTCCTGCCTTGTGTCCTTTCTTCCTGCCTTGTGTCCTATCTTCCTGTCTTGCATCCTATCTTCCTGCCTTGAGTCCTTTGTTCCTGCCTTGTGTCCTTTCTTCCTGCCTTCTGTCCTTTCTTCCTGCCTTGTGTCCTTTCTTCCTGCCTTCTGTCCTTTCTTCCTGCCTTGTGTCCTTTCTTCCTGCCTTGTGTCCTTTCTTCCTGCCTTCTGTCCTTTCTTCCTGCCTTGTGTCCTTTCTTCCTGCCTTCTGTCCTTTCTTCCTGCCTTCTGTCCTTTCTTCCTGCCTTCTGTCCTTTCTTCCTGCCTTGTATCCTATCTTCCTGCCTTGAGTCCTTTCTTCCTGCCTTGTATCCTATCTTCCTGCCTTGTATCCTATCTTCCTGTCTTGAGTCCTTTCTTCCTGCCTTGTGTCCTTTCTTCCTGCCTTGTGTCCTATCTTCCTGCCTTGTATCCTATCTTCCTGTCTTGAGTCCTTTCTTCCTGCCTTCTGTCCTTTCTTCCTGCCTTGTATCCTATCTTCCTGCCTTGTATCCTATCTTCCTGTCTTGAGTCCTTTCTTCCTGCCTTGTGTCCTTTCTTCCTGCTTCTGTCCTTTCTTCCTGCCTTGTGTCCTATCTTCCTGCCTTGAGTCCTTTCTTCCTGCCTTGTATCCTATCTTACTGCCTTGAGTCCTTTCTTCCTGCCTTGTGTCCTTTCTTCCTGGCTTCTGTCCTTTCTTCCTGCCTTGTATCCTATCTTCCTGCCTTGTATCCTATCTTCCTGTCTTGAGTCCTTTCTTCCTGCCTTGTATCCTTTCTTCCTGCCTTGAGTCCTTTCTTCCTGCCTTGTATCCTATCTTCCTGCCTTGAGTCCTTTCTTCCTGCCTTGTGTCCTATCTTCCTGCCTTGAGTCCTTTCTTCCTGCCTTGTGTCCTTTCTTCCTGCTTCTGTCCTTTCTTCCTGCCTTGTGTCCTATCTTCCTGCCTTGAGTCCTTTCTTCCTGCCTTGTATCCTATCTTCTCTGCCTTCGTGTCCTTTCTTCCTGCCTTGTATCCTATCTTCCTGCTCTGTCCTTTCTTCCTGCCTTGTATCCTATCTTCCTGCCTTGAGTCCTTTCTTCCTGCCTTGTTCCTATCTTCCTGCCTTGATCCTTTTCTTCCTGCCTTGTGATCCTTTCTTCCTGGCTTCTGTCCTTTCTTCCTGCCTTGTATCCTATCTTCCTGCCTTGTGTCCTATCTTCCTGCCTTGAGTCCTTTCTTCCTGCCTTGTGTCCTTTCTTCCTGGCTTCTGTCCTTTCTTCCTGCCTTGTATCCCATATCTTCCTGCCTTGTATTCCTATCTTCCTGCTTGGTCCTTTCTTCCTGCCTTGTATGCCTTGTTCTTTCCTGCCTTGAGTCCTGTTGTTCTCCTTCCCTCCTTGTCCTATCCCTGCCTGATCCTATTCTCCTGCCTTGATCTTGTCCTTTCTTCCTGCCTTGTTCCTATCTTCCTGCCTTGAGTCCTTTCTTCCTGCCTTGTGTCCTTCTTCTCTGGCTTCTGTCCTTTCTCTCCTGCCTTGATCCTTTCTTCCTGCCTTGTCCTATCTTCCTGCCTTGATCCTTTCTTCCTGCCTGTGTCCTTTCTTCCTGGCTTCGTCCTTTCTTCCTGCCTTGTATCCTATCTTCCTGCCTTGTGTCCTATCTTCCTGCCTTGAGTCCTTTCTTCCTGCCTTGTGTCCTTTCTTCCTGCTTCTGTCCTTTCTTCTGCTTCTGTCCTTCTTCCTGCCTTGTATCCTATCTTCCTGCCTTTGTCCTTTCTTCCTGCCTTGTATCCTTTCTTCCTGCCTTGAGTCCTTTCTTCCTGCCTTGTATCCTATCTTCCTGCCTTGATCCTTTCTTCCTGCCTTGTGTCCTATCTTCCTGCCTTGAGTCCTTTCTTCCTGCCTTGTGTCCTTTCTTCCTGCCTTCTGTCCTATCTTCCTGCCTTGTATCCTTTCTTCCTGCCTTGATCCTTCTTCCTGCCTTGTCCTTCTTCCTGCTTCTGTCCTTCTCCTGCCTGTATCCTTCTTCCTGCCTTGTATCCTATCTTCCTGCCTTGAGTCCTTTCTTCCTGCCTTGTATCCTATCTTCCTGCCTCTGTCCTTCTTCCTGCCTGTTCCTTCTTCCTGCCTTGAGTCCTTTCTCTCCTGTATCCTATCTCCTGCCTTGGTCCTTTCTTCCTGCCTGTGCCTACTCTGCCTTGTCCTTTCTTCCTGCCTTGTTCCTTATCTCTGCTATCTGTCCTGTTCTCTCCTTGTATCCTATCTTCCCTGTATCCTATCCTTCTGAGTCCTTTCTTCCTGCCTTCTGTCCTATCTTCCTGCCTTGTATCCTTTCTTCCTGCCTTGAGTCCTTTCTTCCTGCCTTGTATCCTTTCTTCCTGCCTTGAGTCCTTTCTTCCTGCCTTGTATCCTATCTTCCTGCCTTGAGTCCTTTCTTCCTGCCTTGTATCCTATCTTCCTGCCTTGAGTCCTTTCTTCCTGCCTTGTATCCTTTCTTCCCCCTTTCATCCTTTCTTTGTCTTTCTCCCTCTCTTCCTTCCTTTCCTCCTCTCATCGTGTTCAGACGTTTCTCCGTTTTAAATCCTGAATCATTTCGATGCGTCGCATCAGAAACTCCCAGCTCTCGAATATTAAACTGCAGCTGGGGTGACGCGCCGTAACCCCGGAGGCGACAGGTCAGAGGTCAACCTGACAAACAAACACACACACACACACACACACCCCACACACACACCACACACACTGCTCTACTGCAGCAGAATGTGAATGCGGACCTCCAGCTGACATCCATCCATGATTAATGAGCCGCCCGGTTAAGTTTGGGCTCTTTAATGAATCCAGTTTGAGAAGCTGAGGAGCCTATAAATATTTGACACGTCTCCTGAATGTGTTTGCATAATTGATGCAGGAATCTAAATTGAATCATAATTGCATCATGGTGGACATTTCGTCCCTCCTCCACCTCTCGCCTTCATGACTTTATTTTATTTTTTTCTGTCCGTTCTCATCGACGTTCCCCTCCAGACCAAACGCGGCGCCTTCGCTCCAACTTACGCGAGACAGACAATCGATGCGAATCTCGGTGTGTGACTGACACATGGCACTGATGAACCCACTGGGTAGCATATCGCTTCGCTCGCCCCGCCGCCCTGATTGACGGCTGTAGCTTCTCTCACACACCGTCTCCGACATCACGCTGCTCTCCAGCGTCATGCTGTGCTGACATAGTATGTCTTTGATGCCGATGTCAAACTCGCTCACAAATGATTTGCTGTGTTCCTGACTGCCTGTGAGCGCGAGAGTCAGAGCTGGAGGAGGAATCAGAGCCGTGAAAAAGCTGGTGCTTAGTTGACAATGTCGGGGAAATTATGGATTTACTAAGCGTTTGTTAAATATGACAGTAACGGCATCAGCTGATGTTAACCTTCTGTCTCTGTGATTCACTGACTGATTGTCTCCATCTTTACATTAGAACTGCTGTTTTTTTTTGGCCCGTCGCCGATAAAGTAGCTTTAAAAAGCCTGACCTGCAGATTATGATTTTGGCTGATCAATCAATCACATTTTATTTGTACAGCACATTGCAGCAGCAAAGCATTTCAAAGTGCTTTACACAATTGAAATAAAAACAGTATGAGACAGTGAATAAACAGAAAGACGAAGAGAATTTTTTAAAACAAAAAAAGATGACATTAAAATCCACACCCTTTGTAGGACTGCAGTTAAACATCTCACACCTCAGAGTTTTAGTTAAAACGCCGTTTAACAGGGATTCTCACACCTCAGAGTTTTAGTTAAAACGCCGTTTAACGGGATTCTCACACCTCAGAGTTTTAGTTAAAACGCCGTTTAACAGGGATTCTCACACCTCAGAGTTTTAGTTAAAACGCCGTTTAACAAGGATTCTCACACCTCAGAGTTTTAGTTAAAACGCCGTTTAACAGGGATTCTCACACCTCAGAGTTTTAGTTAAAACGCCGTTTAACAGGGATTCTCACACCTCAGAGTTTTAGTTAAAACGCCGTTTAACAGGGATTCTCACACCTCAGAGTTTTAGTTAAAACGCGTTTAACAGGGATTCTCACACCTCAGAGTTTTAGTTAAAACGCCGTTTAACAGGGATTCTCACACCTCAGAGTTTTAGTTAAAAGGTCGTTTAACAGGGATTCTCACACCTCAGAGTTTTGGTTAAAAGGCATTGATTCGTCTAACTGGGACGTTTTCCGGGTGGGGGCTTTACATAGACAGCGTGAAAGAGAAATAAAAAGAAGTTAATAAATAAATGAGAAATAAAGGTAAAAACATTTAAAACATTAAAAAACATCAAAGCCACTATTTAGCCATAAGCAGCTCTAAACATGTGGGTTTTAAGTTAAGATTTAAAGGCACCCAGTGTTTCAGCTGTTTTACAGTTTTCTGGAAGTTTGTTCCAAATTTGTGGTGCGTAGAAACTGAATGCTGCTTCTCCTCGTTTGGTTCTGGTTCTGGGGATGCAGAGCAGAACCAGAACCAGAAGATCTGAGAGGTCTAGACGGTTGGTACAGCAATAACAGATCTTTAATGTATTGTGTTGATACCAATTTTTTTTCTGAAATGTTTCTAAATACAGTTAGCATAGCCACCGATGAAAGGGGGTAAATGGTTTTTCTGTAACGTTGTGTTGTTTCTCTGCCATTAGCATATTTAGCAGCGAGAACATGAGAATTATTGGCAGCATAAGACCCTCCTCCTGTCTCTGATTGGTTGTTTCTGGTGCATTTCTTCAGACTGCAACAATAGCTCAATGAGGAAGTGGAGGAGATTAAGCTTTGAACAGAGTATTTGCCTTATATTGCACTGTCACAACGTTTTTAGCAAATATTTATAAAACGTATAATAAAAGCTACATTCTGCAGCTTTAAGAGAAATAAATCTGGGTGAACTTTAATGACTGGACTCTTCAGGATGAGTCGATGTTCATGAAATCCTCCCCTGGAGCGACTGCTGCCAGAATCCAATCATGCACTGAATTAAAAAAAAGCAGCTACCTCTCCAAAGTCAGCAGAACAATCAGATAGAAAAGCTGGTGTATCTGCACTGCTGCTCTGGATTGGAGCCTGGCCTCTGATTGGTTGCGTTCAGGGTCCCAGGTGGCTCCAAAACCCCGGCTTTTATTTTGATTTAGAGGAATCTTCAGTGGGAATACATTAGAGTGTTTTGCAGACAAGGAATTAGATGCAATTAAGTTTCTCCTCACCTATTGGGGGAAGAGTTTTGCTGGTGTTTGTCTGCAGATGGGACCTTGATAATGGTCAGCGGCGCTTTGAAAATAACAAGGCTAGTGTGGTGTGTGTGTGTGTGTGTGTGTGTGTGTGTGTGTGTGTGTGTGTGTGTGTGTGTGTGTGTGTGTGTGTGTGTGCAGTTTCTGCATAATGACGTGGACAAATATGTGAGTCAGAGTGTGAAGAGACTTCAAGAGTTTGGATAACGATTTATTAGAGAGAGACTGCAGCGGCCGCGATGTGGATGGATCAAATGTAAGCGCTTCCCTCTCCGTCTCAGTGTGTGTGTGTGTGTGTGTGTGTGTGAGATGAAAGGCCTTCTCAGTGAGGGGTATCTCTGGCCTTCTCTTTGCTCTTCGTTTCAGTGGCTCTGATGACAAAACGTGTCAGTGTTTAAAAGGGGGGGACCGCCGCCGCAGAGCATGTGCTGACATGTTTAAATCTGAGACCGTCTCTCACTCTTGCGGCGCTCCGACACACGAATCGTGCAAACCGCCGTGCACAGCAAGGCACAGCTGGGCTCCAGCGAACATCCTCGGAGTCTGGACCCCTCATCCTCAAGATCACACAGTCAAGCGCCAATTACTGACTCCATCTCTGTGTGTGTGGAGGAACACAGGCACAAAGAGTGATATTTGGAGTCATCATGCTGCCTAACTGACCCAGCTCCAGAGGAAATTAGTAAGGGAGAGCAAAGTAAACCAGCTTTTACTATTTTATGTAACCTTTCACATAAAATAACAATTTTTATTTGAAAGTGACATGTACAAAATGTTGAGTAATTATGCTCAAATTAGCTTAAACGATTAGCTCATACGTTACAGAAATCTAAGAATCTAAGGTTTCAAATCTGAATTTTTTTTTATTCTTTAACTGCAAAATCAATCTCCTCAATTAAGAGCAGAAATGATAGTAAAAAGAAAAAAGTATAGTGGAGTAAAAAAATACTAGTGCTACCTACCTTTTGACAATAGTAGCTAACAAGCTCAACGGTTGACCCTTTGCGTGTGACGTTACGCTCCCAGAACTCCGCCCACTCCTCCATGACGGACGTTACAACCAATGCTAATGCTAAAGCCAGTCCTAAAACAGACATCTGGTAAGCTAATATCACTTACAGTATATTTAGTTGATTTCACTTTAAAAATGATCACCGGGTTCCGCAGGGTCGGCTGCAGAAAAAGACAAGGAAGCAAACCAAACTTGTCATTTTATTTTATAACTTTTAAAGAGGCAAGATGGCGGCGGTGGACAGCAGCCGACTCGGTGTAAATTGCAGATTTGTAGGGAACACTTTTTACAAGGTATGAATGTTAACGTTAATTTACTTTATGAGTTTGATTAGAAAAATATCAAATACTGCATTATGGAGAAGGTAGGTGTCTTAACGGTTAGTTACCATGGAAACAGTGCCAAACACGGTCATGTAGCCTAGCATGTATGGAAGAAAACTGGTTATCATCTCGTCTTTTGTGTTTTTAAGGCTGCTCCGGTGTGAGGGAAACACTGTTTATGACGTAGTGATATAAATAATATGGTGTGAATGGACCTTACCAAGCTCCGCCCAGAAACGCCCCTCCTAAGTCCCACGTGACTACATGTCTCACATTAACAGCTTAGCTCCTATGTCTAAATATGGCATTTTTAGTTCGACTGACTCTCTGCAGAGTATTTCTGAGTCGATTAGTGTAGCATTTCTGTCGGATTTTCACAAAATATGAGCCACGAAATGGACAGGGGAACCAACAAGTTCAAGTTCATGTCATCTTTTTTGGATGACATCAAGGTGTTTTAGCCACGCGATGCCTCCAACATTGTGGCGTCACAGCTAAATGCTACCGGTTGATGAGAAAAACAGCAGATCCTCACACCCTCAGCATAATTTTTGTTGTGGACAAGATCACTGACACCTATTGTTCTTCCAAGGCTGGGTAAGTCGGGCATTCGTGGTTTTGAGGGGTCGAATGTGCCTAGGACTATACAGTTTAGTAAAAAGCCTTTTCAGGTAAAATAAAATCTTTAATGTATGTCAGATACGGTACAATTGCATATTGATTTGTTCAGCTAACGTAAGACTATAACAGACAGGCTTCAAGGTGTAGAAGTTGTATCTGTACTGCCATTATGCTGTACTTGGCTAAAAGGTTTTTCATAATGGATGTTTATTATTGACTTTATTTTTTTCATTCACTAAACACAAAGAAAGCAAAGCAATAATACTTACGCCAGCAGACACTCCTTTGTTCTTATTGATCCTACCAGGTTTGAGCTGCAAACGCGGTTGTGCACAAGTTTAATCCAAGCAAGACTTTCCATTTCAGATTTTGGAAATCTGTGAATTTTAGTTCCACAAACACGATCAGGATACCTGACATCGCCACATCACTCCACTGACAGTGGAGAACCATTCCACAATGTACATTAGCATGAGTTTGTGAGACGGTAACGCACGTGATAACTGCGCTGTGACGTAAAATGGGCATTAGCCAATGAAACGCGGCCGCTGTGGTAAGGTCCATTCAGGCAAAGTCGGTAATATCAGCACGTCAGGAGGGAGGAGGTACCTGTCGGTTTCTAAGCTAGCTGTTTTAAGCTTCTGTAAATACTATGAGCCCCAACCAGGTGTGTTACGTTCAAAGACAAATTAGCTTGACCCGACCAAGTAGAAACAAGTGCCAAAAACAACTTAGGAAAACAATTTCAGTTGCTCTTTTCAATAGTCCCATCCCTTCCGACGTCCATCATGGCGCTACAGATGATTTAGTGAGGGAGAAGCAAAGAGAGTCATGATTAGCTAGTCATGATTTTAGCTAACATTAACCGAATTTAACAGCCTTACTAAACTCACTCTGTCAGCCTTGGGGAAAAAACGTCAAAGTTTTTTGTTTGTTTGTGTGCCTTATTACCTAATATTCCTGAATACTTGTGAGGAGTAGCTGTCGTTTGGGTGGAAATTGACCTCACCTCTGACTGCTGTGTAGCTGTGTAGACGCTAAACGTAACTGAAAAACTGTCTCGGTCTCTCGGGAAGGGAAAGCATCCGAGAGGACAAATTGAAAAGATTGCGAGGGTAAAGCCGTCATCGCGAATTAGCTTCGTGGCAGGAAGGGTTCTCGTTTATCAGGGTGTTTGTAAAATATGCAGCGGGAATCAGGGATGTCAGGAAGTGCAGCTGCAAGCAAAGTTTCTGATGTGTGTAAGTCTGCGTGACGATTTACAGTAAATAAATAAATATTTTCTCCCTCCAGACCTTGTGCTGTTGATATTAGTCCAAAACTGTACATGTTAGTAGGCCTATCATGGTAAGAAATGTTGCTTGATGATAAATTGCCCCAGAAGTTATTGCAATAAACAAAAATCTTGTTGTTTTGAGACTATTTTCAAGCAATATACCGTAATGGTATATAATTCAAGAATACATTATAAAAACCAAATAAACTTTAAATTCTATTGAACATTTAACACTGGAACTGGAAAACATTTTAAATATCCAAAATAAATAAACGAAACAACAAATGAAATGAATTATGAAGTTCTTTAAAAAAAAAAAGGTTTAGTAGAGACTAAAGGACCAGACTGAAGGTTTTTGTTAACCAGTTTTTGGTAGAAAGAGAAAATCAATAAATTATTCAAATTAAAATTACTGAGCAGATTTTATTTTATCATGTGATTAATTAATTTACTAACCTATGTGTTCATACAAACTTAATGTTTTCATTTTTAAAAGAAGATTAATCCAAACCAGCCTGGTTCTGTGAAAATATAAACTTTGTTAAATCATGAATTAAATGATTTAACTGCATTCATGGCTGAGTAGACAGATTTATTTAGAATTGTCAAACGTGTGTCTAAAATGTAGGTCTTAAAAAGCCTTAAATTCATTTTAAAAACTTATTTTGGACAACAGTCAGTCTTAAAATTGGTTGAGGGAGGACAATTTAATGTAGTTAGTTTTCTGGCATGGCATTTGTGTCAGGCAAAAGTTTGAGTCGCACATCAATCAATCAATCAATCAAATTTTATATGTAGCACATTTCAGCAGCAAGGCATTTCAAAGTGCTTTACATAATTAAAATAAAAAACAGCATGTGACAGTGAATAACAGTGAGAAACAGAAGATGTTTATAAAGATAAACATCTTCATAGTTTGGACATTTTGCTATGCTTCATTGTAATGTAGCAAATTCCCTCAACCATCCTTTAATATTTGTTTTTGAATTTCATTCAAGGTGGCATTTAAAAGTCTTGCATTTGTTTTGCAGAAACCTTGTTTCAGGGCACGTTTCATCCAGTGTTTGATCCTTGGTTTATGCTTTCCAGTGTGAATTAAGATTTAACACGCAAGTCAAAAAATGCGTCATGAAGAGGAAAAAAAACATATAAAAGTCAGTAACTCACATGGCCAGCCAAACTGTGAAATAAAAAATGTGATTTATAGTCTGGAAAATATGCTAAGTAGAACCCGATGAAGCAGACTAAAACATCTCAGATGATCTAAGGAAGCTTAGCAGATACATTTTTGTTGGTCTGGAGAGGATAATAAAGCAACCTAATAGACTTTGGGACTCCACCGGGAACCATCATCTACAAATGGGGAAAACATGCAACAGTTGCTTCGGAACGGTGCCTGGCCTATTAAAATAACTTCTGGGGAACATTGACAACATGACGAACCCAGGACGTCACGAACGAAACCAGACCAGCTTTTAAAGCACAGCTGGCCTCACTTCCCTTCATTAAGGTCAGCATTCATGATTCAGCAACAATAAAGACACTGGGTTTTCATCTGGAGTAAAAGTAACACATGGAAATGTTTGTGAAAAGAACAGTGGGGAAACGTGGTGATGTGAAAGTTTAGGTGTGAAGCAAAAACACGTTTCAGTAGAGGGATTACCAGTAGACGTCACGTTGCATCAGCAGCCGCTTTCCTGCACATGTAACAGGACAGAAAATATCGTTCTATCTATTCAAACTACTGTATTTACAATAATAATTTACAACTCTCCACCAGTGCAGATTGTCTCTCTTCACTGAGTGCAACTCTTTCCATCGTCTGCAGCTACACAAGGTTTTATTGGCTAATGCCCATTTTACATCACAGCGCAGCTACCACATGCGTGACCGTCTCACAAACACAAACTACAGTAGTAAATTCATGCTAATGTACATTGTGGACTATCAAACCAGCAGAAAGTTTTTGGGTCAAGACTCGAAAAACAATGGTTCTCCACCATCTGTGGGGAATCTGTACAGGCGATGTCAGGTATCCTGATCGGATTTGTGGAACTAAAATTCACAGATTTCCAAAATCTGAAATGGAAAGTCTTGCTTGGATCAAAGCTTGTGTACGACTTCATTTGCAGCTCAACCGTCGTAGGATCAATAAGAACAAAGGATTGTCTGCTAGGGTAAGTATTATTGCTGTGCTTTCTTTGTGTTTAGTGAATGAAAAAAAAAAAGTCAATAAAAAACACACCATTATGAAAACCTTTTAGCTAAGTACAGCTAGTTGTATCGGCAGTACCGATACAACTTCTACACCTTGAAGCCTGTCTGCTACAGTCTTACGTTAGCTGAACAGATCAATATGCAATATGTACCGTATCTGACATACATTAAAGATTTTATTATACCTGAAAAGGTTTTTTACTAAACTGTAATCATGTTAGCCACGCTAATCGTGTTAGCCACCGAGTACCGTGTATCAGGCCTAGGCACATTCGAACATTTGCCAACAGAAATCACCCTCAAAACCATGAATGTCCGACTTATCCAGCCTTGCAAGAACAATAGGAATCAGTGATCTTGTCCACAGCTATATTTATGCTGAGGGTGTGAGGATCTGCTGTTTTCCTCATCGACCGTAGCATTTAGCTGCAACTCGCACAATGTTGGAGGCATCGCGTGGCTAAAACATCTTGATGTCGTCCAAAAAAGATGACATGAACTTGTTGGTTCCCCTGTCCATGTCGTGGCTGATATTTTTTGAAAATCCGGCAGAAATGCTACACTAATCGACTCAGAAATACTCTGCAGTCAGTAGAAATGAAATTACACATAGAAACTAAGCAACGCGAGGCTTTGTGAGACATGTAGTCACGTGAGACTTTCGAGGGGCGTTTCTGGGCGGAGCTTGGTGAGGTCCATCATGAGTGCCCTTATCGCTCACTATTTTAATCTTATTTAGAGAGACTCAACATGTCTCATTGAGAGCTAATGATTTTCTGTGAACAAATCTTTTTTAATATTGCTAAATATTTCGACTTTTCTGCCATTTATCGACTCACCTGCATTTAGTGCATCACTCAGACGCATCTCATTCACTAATGTCAATAACTTATTTTATTATGCTGTGATTAACAGTTGTAGTATGCTGACAACATGCTAGCTAATGTTAAAGCAGCAAGATAAAGGTGGGTAACCATAGCAACCGGTGAGAATTTAAAGGCTCTTTCTGCAGTCAAGTTGTGCTGTGTTTACAACCAAATAATCCCTCTATAAGGGGGAAAGTACTTTTTCACTCCTCTGTAAGACGATGTGTGGATGTTTCATTCTTTACGGTTCTGGATTCGCTCACCGTCCAGCCCTCATTTCTGTCGTTACACAGATCCAAAACGGAGAAACAAAACCAGAGAAATCCCTCAAACCTGTTTTGCTTTGTAATTCATGCTGCAGCGCTCGGCAACAGGGGCTTTCCAGGGAAAGTCTGACGAGAACGGCTCATCGTGTATTGGCAGCAGAGATATTCTTAATATACAGAAGCAGTGGAGGGGGATGTGCAGCGCCTGCAAATTGATGGACCGTAACAATCCAGACATTTTCTGAATGTCTGCAGGTAGTTTAGGATTTGTGAAAATGATTCTGGTGTTGTGATTTGACTGAATTCAGTTAGAGTGACAGTGACTGAGAGCTGCAGAAAGGAGAAAAAAGTAATAACCGATCCATCAGAGGGAAACACTGCTGACAGGCAGAAGAACGTTTCATATTGAGGTCTTGTTCCAGTTTGATCTATCCTCACATCAAGATACTTTATATTTAACGTCATCTATCAGAATAACTTACTGTATATGTGATATGTTTAAATAATAATGTTTAGGATTTATATCCACATGCTTGTCTTAAATTACCACCTGCAGCACTTCTGATTCTACAGACAAATTACATTACATTGTCTGCATAAATTCTTATGTTCAAGGTAAATATGATTTCTTTGAAATTATAAATTTAAAAACAATTACTCTAGAGCGCCTGTGTTTATTTCACAAAGGATCAAAACATTCCCTACATCTTTTCTAATGTCTGAATTTTGACCAAATGCCCAGAGGGCTCACCCATAAACAGACATCCTATAACTGCCAAATCTATTTGTACATTTTGATGAGCACCAGACAAAGAGTGGACGTAAAAATGTTTGAGATTTATTTGACTTGCCATTCAACGTTGTGTGAGATTTGTCTCCTAGAAGGTTGGAAAAGTATGGTGGCTCAGATGGGTCAACAAACTCAAGGCCGCAATGCAACAGCAAAAGGTTACAATGCAACAAATTAAAAGTCGCAAAGCTACAGCAAAAAACTGGAACACAACTAAATCTACAGCAGAACATATGCTTGTTGACCTCTCTGGGCCACCGTAGAAAAGTTATCATGCTTCTATATAGTCTTTAAGCCTTAAAAGGAAATACTGAACCAAAACAAACACTACGTCCATAGAGGTACAGATGACGCTTTTGTTGTTGTGGTTTTGTGATAACTTTATTGCAGAATCGTAGTTCATGGACAGAGCATCCACTTCGTGAAACGTGGTGGTGGCAGTATCATGGCAAAGGTTTTAGGCTCCCATTGTGTGAAGCTGATGAAGACGCACCCCAAAAGTCTTGCTAGCTAGGTTACTGCTAGCTAGCAAAGCAGTGACCTAAGGGGTCTGCATACAAATATACCTAAAAACAAAATTGAAAACCATGCAACCTTTAGCTTCCTCTTCAGAATTATTCCCTCCTTTGTGTTGATCTGTCACATAAAACCTCAGTAAATTCCATGAACGGCTGCAGCTGAAATGTGGCCAAAGGTTAAATTGATATTCTAACTGTTGCAAGACTCTGAAACTGGCTTATGTCGTCATTGGCTGCAATAAAATGTGTATGTGTCTGGCTGCATCAATCATTTGATGGATTCCTCAACGGGCCTCGCTTGTCTGTACACGATGGCTTGGCTTTGCCCTTTTTCAGTGGCCTTTTCTTTAGATTTAATGGTCTTTCTTCACGTCTGAGCCTGTATCGTTTAATTCATGACATCTAGCTTGGGCCTAACCAAAGATTTCTGGAGGTTGTTGGAATGTTTCTTACACGGTTGCCAAAGTCATGAAATTAAGACGTAGCCTGCCTGCTCTGTGTAGTTTGGATATCAATCAATAGACAATAATTAGTTATGGGATGACATATCCATGCTGAATGCTAACTCCAATTAGCATTCAGCATGTAATGTTACAAATGTCTGGCTAAATAAACAAGCTTCTGTAAAGCACTTTAAAGCAGTTCCAAGACTGCGCTATGTAGTAATAAGTAGGGATGTGCCGATCAGGTTTTTTTCTGCCGATACCGATACCGATCACCCCTGAGGGCCGATCGCCGATTCCGATCCCCGATACCGATCACATAATTATTATTTATGTATTTTTTATCATAAACACTACTGTTACATTATGTGAAAAAAGGAACCATGAATTCACCTTAATTTAGACAAAAACTTGTTTTTAATAACTTTCCCAAGAAGAAAACTAAACAAAACAGGCATTGTGCAAATTGAACTGCTATCAATAATACTATCTTTAACAGACTGATAACATATGAGGCTCTGAAGAGGCTAAATAATGCAGAGCCAAAATAAAACCTCTCAACATTGCCAAAAAATTCAAGTATAAAACTTAACATTCAAAGGCAAAAACAGGTTCAATAAACAATCCAGTTACTGAATGAAAACTTCCTGTTAGCATAGCGGCTAGCTGGTTACTGCTAGTTCTGATTGGCTGTTTCTGACTGAGCTGAGTAACAGGGAGGAGATCGATTATTTTTTTAGAGATTATCTGTCTCATGTTAGGACAGAGAAAGTTTCAATACGTATGTAAAATGTATTTTTTAGGTTAGATGCTGCAGCTTTAAACAGGTTCGGTGTGAGAGTCGCTACCAGGTGGAGCAGAAGCGGCTCGTGTCAAATATTACTAAATATTAAATATTACTAAATATTAAATATTACTAAATATTAAATATTACTACCTGTAGCGGAGCAGCGGTTCAACAGCGAGAGCAGAACCAGCGTCTTACATCGCAGCTCAAAGACTTAAATCATTTCACAGGTTATTTGTTTAGCTTTCTGACCGTCATGCTAATCCTGGTGAGTGTTTGTAGCTGTGCTGCTTTACCTGCTGTCTGATCCTCCGTGTCTTTTTACTGCATTGAGCCTCGATGTAGCCAAACTCCGTCATTGTTTTTATGTCTATTAGCTTCGTTGTGTTGATGCATTTTGACCTGCTTCTATTTTCCGCCGCAACACGCAAATGTCCTCATTCACTCACTGTGTTATAGTTACACATTGCTTAGGATTTGTTGCTGCGCGTTTGCGCAGTGAAGGAAAGACGAGACCAGCTGGACAGACAGGCTGGGAAATGAGATGCAGGTGATCAGTATCGGTAACAGAGCCAATGATCGCGATCCCGATCATCACCGATTTCACGGAAATCGGCCGATTATGATCGGTTACCGATCGATCGGCACGCCTCTAGTAATAAGTAATAAAAAGAAAAGTCAAGTCATTTAAGTTATCAAACATAAGCTATTGGTAGGTAATTATTATTTTATTTATCATTAAGAGGGAATTTTATAATCATGAAAACTGATTTATGATGATAAAGAAACTAATCGATGGCATATGAAAAACTAAAATAATGTTTGGGATTTTTCATTTTGAAATATTCACCAATCTGGCTTCATGTCTTAATACATGAGCTTGTAATTCTTGTCTGCTGAATTTCTGAAGCTGCTGCTCCTTCCAAGATGAGTTGGCATAAGCTGGCAAATGAAAGCAAACTAGGCTAATGAATTAGTTTGTCCGTGTATAGCAGAAGTTTTATGGCAATGGAGGAAAATAGAACAAAATTGACACACAAACATATCTGGATGTTCTCAGACAGATGCCAACACACACACACACACACACACTTATAAATGCACAGCTGTGGGGTAAATAAGTAGAGATGTAGCGAGTGAATGGACATAAATGCAAAGTAACACTGCAGATGCTTCTGCAGCTCATGTTTGTCACTCTACCCATGTGAAACACATTATCTGCCTTAAATGTTTATACAGGGAAACGGCTGGATGGATCCCTGAATAACACACACTCACATTCCCCTTCACCAAACACTATCTCTGTTAGGCAGGACTGCATTTATCCGGCACATCTGCCGCCTTCTCATGGGAACATGCACAACAATATGCTCCAGCTTACACACTTGTCCTTATTGGGGGCTTCAGGACTTTTTTTCAGCTGAATTCTATTACTAAACATTTATTTCTCTTATTTTTGTTTTAAATTACATAACTTCATATGTGACCACCATAGTAATTATCATGTCGTAGTTCAGGGGCGTCAAGCTCATTTTCATTTTGGACCATATCAAAAATCTGTATGTTTTGTGCCAGAATGTATTGGTAAAACCCATTGAATTGTTAAATTATCAATAAATATTTGTTTTAGCATTCAAATTAAATTATATTGAACATCTTTTCACACTGCCCAGTCCATCCAGGATTTTATAAATGTTTTTCTGCAATCAAAATCATAGATTTTGTGGTGCTAATTTACAAATATTTGTAATGAATTTTTACAACATGTACTAATGACTTTTTACTAAAGTCACATTAGGCTGAGTTTCAGTGACATCAGCCTTACTTGATGTGAAGACTATAACTTCACATCAAGTAAGGCTGAGGAACCAGTCACTTAAACTCAATGTTTTTGGCCAATTATAAGGAAAAAGTAAAGTAAAATCTGAAAAAATGTGAAGATCTGTTGATTTCGTGTGAATTTAGCAGATTTGTGAAAAACTGGAGGGACTTATTGATGTAATTTTGAGTTAGAGGCTCTCACATAAAGCTATGGCGGGCCAGATTTGGCCCCGGGCCGGAAGTTTGACACATGTTATAGTTGATGTAGTGTTTTGTCATTCCAGTTTGTGAGAGTCACAGGTGACCAAAAATTTAAACCAGAGTTTGACAATTTAATAGTTTATTTACCAATCATTTTTTATCTACTCGAGAGCCCACATGGTTCTGCTCACAAGCCTCTACAGTTTTATAGTCCTGATTTTGTTCCAGACAGCCATTATTTACAGAAACTCACATTTGGAAGACAGAAATTAGAGAGAGAGTGAGGAGGAGTGCATGAAAGACGTCCTGGAGGATGATGTAAGAGGAGTCACAAAAAGCAGCAAATTGGATCTTTTTTCTCTCTGCTCCTCTGAAGACAATCAGACTGGGTGGGGTTGTGAGTTTTCATCACTCTGGAGAACCACATTTAGCTGATGGACTGTCTGGTTGTCTGTTTGGTGGCAGCAGTGAAACAAAAGGAAACCCTGTTGCACCTTAACTAAACTCTCTCGTTTTGTCCTTCTGTACATCTATTTCAGTACAAATAGATGTTAAATTCTTAAACAAATCAGCTGCTTGACCTTCTCTTGAAAAATTACCTCCAACTTCTGAACTGTCAAGTTGTTTTTTTGTTTTTATGTGAAAAGGAGACAATAGCTGTGAGTGACATTTACCCTAAAACTGCACAAATTGAAATTGTGAAAATGAATTTGCTTCATAGAAATGACAATTTAGGAGAAAAAAATCATGTTTTTCACAAAATGTTTGCGATGGGCTTAGGTAGTTTTTCAGCTGTACCAAAATTAGTGTATTTTCACATCACACAAGTCATTAGATCAACAACTGGATATTACTACTGGCGGAAATGAAGAAGAAGACAACAGGAAGTGGTAGGAGGATGATGGCAGAACCGGTTCATCAGTGACTTACTGGGTGTACAAACGTATTCACATGTGATTGTAATTGCATTTCTTATTTAATGAAAATACAGCAATTGCAAAATTCTTGAGGAAATTGCAAGTTTTTACTTAAAAACTTTGTGCTTTTCTGTAAAGAAAAGCATTAATAAAGCATTTCCACTCCATGTTTTGCACTTAAAGAGCACCGTTACACCACTGCAGCCCTGAACTGTTGACATGACAGGAAGGATCAGTGCTTTCGTTTTGTTTAGGCCAAATTTTGACTCTGCTATCTGAATGTTGCAGCTGAAATCAAGACTCATTAAGCCAAGTGTAACATCCCATCTGTTATTGTCAACTTTTGATGAGCCGCTTTCAACTTTTGGCCTCAGATTATTCTTGTTCTCGCAGGAGTTTCATCTCTTGTTGCGTCTGCTGCCATACCCGCTCTGCTTCAGTGCAATCATAGATGTTGTTCTGCATACGTTTTTTGCGCAAAGTTCTTAATTGACAATGAGATTTTAGTTTGCCAAATAAGCTGCTGCTGGCCACGTCCACCAACTCGACACTTACACGTCCTGGGGAACACAAGCCATCCCTGCATACAGTTTTCCTGCAGTGACAGGTTTCTCTCACTGGGATGTTCAACCGAGAGGTTTAAAATCTCCTTTGTCCCACGGACCATTAGGCTTCACAATGCTGCGATTTCTGGGAGGGAGACGGGAGTAATTAGCATTGTAACATTTTTACCAGACCACTTTTTTAATGTATCTATATTGTGTATCTTGTATAGATGTTTCCAGTTGTACGATTTTTTTAATGCTGTGTGAATGTGAATTAATGTGTGAGCAACAGACGACCTTAATTTCCCTACGGGATTAATAAAGTTTTACGTAACCTTACCTTACGTGAAAATGGTTGCAAACAGATGCACAATTACGCAACAGTACGTCTTTGAAAAGCAGAAGTAGAGCCTCCTGCACAACCAACCAGAATATAATGAGTGGTTTCTTTATGGTAAATCAACAACGAAACACTTGCCTTTTCCTGTAGCCATTGTACTGCGAATACAGAGTTAAAACCAAATATGCTGGAGTTCTGTTTTGGTTGCTAGGTAACAGCACAATGGATGCTGATGTGTTGCACTCTAAAAATTTAAACATTTACTTGTTACCAAAAAACGGCAGAATATTTTTGGTGGGTTTTTGGGCTGTTTTTAGAATCAATTGAGACACAAATGGAAGTACAGGAATTATGTAAAATGTGAATTTTGCATAATAGGTCATAATAGGTCCCCTTTTATTTAAAACATGTCACATTGAAGATCACCTCAATCCGGTTTGCTTCCCATTCTGATGCTTCTGATGATGTTGCTGATCCTCATCATAACAGCCACATGAATAAAAATACCCGTCACTCCTACTACATTACCACAGCCATGTGCTTCTCAAGACAAATTTAATTCCATCAGTTCCCTCTTCAGTACCTTCACTTCCTGACAGGACGATGCACGTCTCTGAGTAATTATGTGCAAGTGAAAGCTCTTAATGACGGGTTACCATGGCAGTGTTGTAGCATGCTCTCATTAGGGACTAGAGACCTGATTCAGTTTCTCAACACTCATGAAAAGCCTGCAGAAGCAGAGGTCATCCTATTTGTTTCTGGTTTCATTCTGCCTGTGTCGTATTCGCCGCTTGCCTGACCTTGTTTATTATTATACATTTGTGTTTCCAGTCCCTCAGATGTGGGCTGCTAATACTGATTCAGGTGGTTGTTGCGCGCACACACACACACACACACACACACACACACACACACACACACACCACAGATGCAGGTTAATGAAAAAAGCAAAGTTCACACAGAAGCACATTGTGTCGTTTTGAATGTTTTCATGCTCAAATAAAACTGAAGAGCTTCTTTATTGTAGAAAATAATACAACACAGCAACAACGGGAAGCAAAGAAAGATGCTTCTATACGACTCTTCAGTGAAAAGAAAACGACCTGTTAGGTGAATGATGTGGGAAGGTTTTCTTGAGAGGCTTCAAATGGACATAAAGCAACTTTTCAGCCTGTAAACACCTGGAAAAAAAATGGAGACAAATGCAAAGCAATCTGTATTATATTAAACATGAGGCGGTGGAACTGCCTGCTTAGACTTGTTACATGACTGTTGCTCATTAAACTCCACATTTATATTCATTGCCTTCAGATGCCGGTATGTCTTGTGGGCTGTTAACTTACTCGCGCGGCGTCCGGGTGGGACAGATGGCGTTGGAAATATGAGCTAAGATGGCTTCTTCGTCTCCGTCGACAGGTGACGGCCCGTCAGTGTGAGGGCGTGCAGCTGTCGCCTGTCCTCGCCGCGCTCGTTTTTGCGAGTCTGTGCGATAACTGTGAGGATGCTCTGCAACACGTAGGTGTGAATGGGGGTGGGATTTTTATCGCCGGCCTTCGTGTTCCCACACATTAGTGGAGCGGGGCTTGAGAGGAGACGTTCGGCGGCTACCGGGTTTGTGTTTGGGAGGAAAAAAACAGGAAGTCGGCCGCTCGATTTAATCCGTATGCAACGCGACGCACCGGAGGAAGCATTAGCAAGCACCGTCACACCCCTGCACAGAGCACAGCCTCAGCATCATCAATGGTGCAGGATATCTATATCGGTGTCCTGTAACCTTCACCTTGTATGGATTGTAGTTACTTTAGAAATGATTTTCTGCCTCTGAAGTCTTTTAACCTCAAACCTGGAGAACCTGTAGGCTCGTTTTCATTTTATAACGCATAGCACTCAAAAAAAGGACAGTGTCTACAGGCCTGTCGCAATAAGTCAATTCATCTCATGAGGATTTAAAATGAGCTTCTTGTTCTACCAAAAGCTGCTTTGGTTTTTAAAGGACAATGTTGTCCAGAGACTTTATAATTAATTTTATTTGTTGTTTCTGTTGTTTTGTTTATTCATGTTTGGATATTTAAAATGTCTTCCTGTGTTAAATGTTAAGTAGAATTTAAAGTTTACTGAACTTTGAGAATGTGATCTGGCATTACCATTATGTTACTTCAAAATTGTCTAAAAGCAACAATATATTGTTTACCACTATAACTTCTGGGACAATTTATCATCCGGCAAAAAATGTTATCATGACAGAACTAAGTATATAGCAAAATACTTGAATTACTCAAGAACCTTTTTTAAGTTTTTTGGTTTTTTTAATTAAAATAGTGCATAAATTAGATTATTCTATGTAATTTATGGTTATGGCTAAAGCAATTGCTATTGTAATGCCAATATTCTTATTTCAGCTCTTTGGAAGCCTTAAAATATTTTTAAAAACCATCAAACTTCTCAGAATTGTCCTCTGAACGAAAACTTGGTACATTGGTAGACCCCCATCAAAGCAAGTTTAAAACATACAGGGAGGCGGATATTTTTGGCATTTCTCAGGTTTACAGACCTTATGTTGAACAAACCTATTCATGTCATTTTAATTTCATTATTTATTTATTGCATAGTTGTATTTTTCCAACGTTAGCTTAAACTTTAGCACAAAATCCCCAAGAAGTGTTTATCGGCTTAATCTTTGGTCAGTGTGCAGTTGAGGGATGGTGGATTAAAAGTTATCAAAATGTTGAGTTTTTGAGCATGAGGCGTGGCCAAGCGGCGAACTTGCAAATGCATTTCCCTTAATATGATTGGTTGATGATGCTGGCTTCTTGATTTCTGATGTTTGGTTCGATGAACATATCAGTCACCCAATTTGGCCAATAGGCTTGTAGCAAACTGGCACTTATTTAGTTCTAAAAATACTTATTTGATGGAATGACGATCTATGGTGAGATATAAGTGGAAAGAAAAAGACATAATGAATTTCAAATGGCACACATGGTCCCAAATTGTGCCAAAATGACTAATTTGGAAACTTTTATCAACTAATATTTTTTTTAGTGTTTTGGCATGAATTTTGATGCAGGAAATGGTCAGATCCTGCTGCACTTTCAAACATATTTTAAGGTGAAAATGTGTCTCTTTTTTTCAGTTTTATGTTGTGTGCTTTGTTAATTTACTTTCACTCGTTAACTTGGTTATTTTTAAGCCTCTGGAGTATTTTCTGGAGTCTTACCCACAGCAGTACAAATAAACCTTGCAGTTCCTGAGATACTTTACTTTTATTCTTGACGTGTTATTTTTGAGCAGGTTTCTGAAGAGGTTCCCCAAACGACTGAAGATCATTTCCGTAAACGGACAGAAAAAATTTGTAGTTACCGAAAACAGTGCGACTTTAATGTCAGCGCAGGAGATAAACGGGGCTCTGTGAGTAAGTAAGTCTTAACAATGAGACTATCTGTGGTCAGAAAACGCTGAGTCAGTTACATCAGTGTCAGTCTCAGGTCACATCTGCAGTACAGTGTGATGCTGTTATCTAAAACAGATAATTTGATGAGAGTTCAGGAAAACAGGAAGACTCTTGACACAGATAAAAAGAACAAAAGCTGGCATTTCCACTAAACCATCCATCCAATATAATAGTTTCCACAAATACCTGTCAAAACATGGAAAAGCAGCATGAACTGATGCACAGATACACTTGGTTTCTCCACTTCTGTCTCGGTTTATCACACGGAGACGGAGCCAGCTGTGTGGTGGAAGCAGGTGTCACTCTCAGCTCATTACCCCTGGCAGGGTTGATCACCCTGTTTGGAGAGCAATAAGACACACCTCACTGGAGAAATGGAGGGATCAGGGAGCTGCAGGAGGACTGGAGGAAGTGAAAAGATGTCGAGTAGGAGGAAAATTAGCTGGTAAAGTGGCTGAAGACGGAAAGGAAAGAAAGCAAAAAGTAGAAACAGGATGTGGAGGGAAATGGGATCAATTAAATTCACTTCTTGCTTCTTTTCAAACAGAAGTAGTGGTGAGCTTATTATTTTGTCTGTTTTTAAAAACCTATTTGAAGTGAATAAAATAAAACCTGCTGTGTTGGTGAACTCACAGATCTTTGTGTCTGTTTTGCAGATATGACTACAAGGAGATGCTACACAACTCCACCTTCTGCTTGGTGCCCCGCGGCAGACGTCTGGGCTCCTTTCGGTTCCTCGAGGCGCTGCAGGTAAGAAACAAAAGACAAAGAGAAACACAAACATGCTGAACGTCACCTTCCACCACTAGACAGAATCATTATTACCCATCTAACACAGATCAGTTAGCTGACATGGTGACATTTTAAACGTGTGAAAACATAATTTTTCAAAGAAATAAGTTGCCGTCTGCAGCTTTTACCAGGACAGTTCAGTCTGCCACACTGACCTGAGGAGCCTCACACCTTTCACTGCAGCACGCTGCAGGATTTTCAGGCTTTCTGGCTCAGTTGAAACTCAGTTACTGCTCTTATTTCTTATTGGAGACAGATTTTTTTCTTCCTCCAGCCTCACTTATCCCCCCATTCATCCATTTCTCCACTGCACTGTCCTTTACCTCTCCTTTCCAAACACTTCTGTCCACAGAGTGCGTCCTCAGAAGTGTGCTTATCTCACTATCAGCAGCCACACACACACTGCACTTCACTCAGGAGTGAAATATGCCCTTTTCTCTCCTTCCTCCATTTGTCTGACTCAATGATCCATCAGTTTTGCACAGTCGTGTTGGAGATGAAGGGTGCAGAGTGTGGAGGCTTGTGAGCTTTGCATGCGGACGCCGCTCCGCTTTGAGGTCAGCCTCGTCTTTTTGGTTCACGTGCGGCTGCTGCTGCTGCTGCTGTGGAGCCCGAGGGCCGGCGCTGCTTCAGACGACACCTTTATGACCCGGGAGTGACAGGACTGTCATTACATCAAACCACCAACACACTCACACACACACACACACCACCTGGTCCCTGCAGCTCTCCGCCCATCCTTCTATCCCTCTGCCAAAGGTCACATTCAGCCTCACCATCTCCCCGCTTTTCATCTGTTTTTAAGTCTGTGTATCCACTTTCCTTTTGGCTTTTGATATTTTTATGTTTTGTATTCCCTTTTCTCCTCATCAGTCCTGCAGCTCACCACCTCTGAGTTATAAACTCTCCCACTCCTGATGTTACCATTTCAAACTGAAGAAGAAGGGAAAACAGCCATACACAAAGGCTGAACACTTGATATTAGGTTCAAAGAATTTAAACGCTCTGAGCGCGCTCCGTCTCATTGATTTTTTATTTTATTTATTTATTACTTTGCGGCTTGTGAATGATTTAGAGGTCTTTTATAAATCAAGTAAACACACACCAACCAAGTAATTAAGATATTCTTTTTAAACATCTCAGACTTTGTGCGTGTTGCTGCTGTGGGATCAAATGTTGTATAATTTGGTGTTTTTCCTCAACTTTATTTCTTTTGTTTTTGCTGCAGAATAATAAACCACAGCTGCAGAATAATAAACCACAGCTGCAGAATAATAAACCACAGCATATCATAACATTGGGTCACAGCATATCAATAGATATGCTGTGCCCAATGTTACCAGGTTTAACAGTTCAGCACTTAAATGGATCCATCCTGAAAATTAAAGGAAATTATTATGCAAAATTCCCTCTGTGTGCATTTTTGATTTTCATTTGGGTTTCTGTTGTTTCTAACAGTAGTTAAAGTTATCTCACAAATCAGCAGGCTGCCCCTGACCTACTGAGCCCAGTTAAGCCCAGCCTGTTACCTAGCAACCCCAGCGGAACTTGGCCCATCACCTAGCAACCAAAACTGATTTCCAGCACTTTTGGTCAGCTGGTGTTTACAGGTTCCTGCTGGAAAAGACAAGCGTTTTGTTGTTGAATGTCTGCAGCCATTTTCTTATCTGAGTGTAAAGGTTGAGTTGGGGGGCGTGGCCAACAGCAGCTTTTTTGGATTTAAAGTGACAAGACGCCCTAAAAGGAGCTCAAAAACCAGAATTCAGCAAACTAAAATTTCATTACCTAATAATAATTTTGTGAAAAGAAATGTACCGAGCATGTTTTGTATAGCTTTGAACGTATCCTAACCTCAGGTCACCCTTACATTTCTCCCCCCATATTTCATATTTAGAAATCTCATAAAGATAGGGAAGCTTACTGACAACCACATTGATGCATCACAGATTAAAAAAAACATGGCTTCCCTCTTTGTGTGTCCCAGGCTGCGTGTGTGCCGGTGATGCTGAGTAACGGATGGGAGCTTCCTTTTTCTGAAATCATCGACTGGAACACCGCCGCGGTCATCGGCGACGAGAGACTCCTCCTGCAGGTAACGGCTCCACGTGCACAAAATCGCCTCCTCTGTCTGTCGCCGGAAAGATCCCAACAAACCAGCAGTTGAAACCAAACCCGGGCTGTCAGGCCGATCCGGGTTTGTTTTGCTTTAGGATGAGGTGGCCATCAGTAAAGCAGAACTCCAGCAGCATACAAAGTCCCTCAAAACATCTCGCAGCGCCTCGGCTTGTTATGAGAGGGCGAATAAACAGACCAAGCCAATGAATTTGGTTGGAATTGCCTGGGCTTCATAGGGAGAAAAGTAATTATAAGCCCATTAAATCTTAATTTGAATTGAAGTACGTGATAATATTGTTTGGCATGAGGAACGCGGTGTGTGCAGCGCCGAATGTGTTTAAGCCATCCTGGATTATTCTTGTGATGTATGTTATGAATGAAGATATAATGGCTTAAAGTACATGTGGCTAATGACTCTGTGCTTCTACTTAATGATAGAAACAGCAAAAACAGTATAACAGGCTTTTTTAGGAAGATCAATGGAATATCAATTCATAGCCTTTAAAATTTACTTTTCTTAAATAAAATACATTCCCATGTTTTCTTTTTTAAATAATACGTAACTATTGATGATTGTAGATGAGTTTTTGTTTTAGATATCTAAAATACTGTCAAACTGGCACAGTTTTCGCTCCATGCTGCTATTGTTTTATTGTTAAGCAGTTATGAGGCACCGTGGAGAAACCTTAAACTGCTACTGCGCCAGTTGCTCAAAAGGTTGTTGCTAGGTAACCAAAGTGAGTTGCTAGGTAACCAAAGAGGGAGCGAGTCAGTTGATTCCACCAACTGTGTTCAGGAGGCACCGCTGCCTCCATCCCCCAGAATACTGTGCGGTTCAGGATTATAAATATTCTACTGCAAAAACACAAAATCTTATCAAGTAATTTTGGTCCAGTTTCTAGTACAAATATCTCAGTAAAGTTGAAATAAGCAAGATATAGGAGCTTGTTTTAAGTAAATAATTTCTTTAATCTCGACGAAAATGTACTTGTTCCATTGGCAGATTATTTCACTTGTAATAAGACATTTTTCCATGTTCTAAGTTAATTTATCTGCCAGCGGAACAAGAGGAAATTCATCTTAAGAATTAAGGAATTATTTACTTAAAACAAGCCTCTATATCTTGCTAAAAGTTACCTTTAAGTTAGTTTTGTCTTATTTCAAGTTTAACAAAATATTTGTACAAGAAACAAACCAAAAATACTTGGTAGGTTTTTGTGTTTTTGCAGTGCGAATATTCTGCAAGACATCCTATCTATTTATATTGAAACATATCAAACACAATTTGATTGATTTATTGTCAATTTTATTCGTAAACCAAAATAAAAACTCTCCAAGGATCTTTTGAAGATCCTGCTTGGATATTTTCCAGCTCATCTACCCTTTAGACCTGATGGGGTTAAATTTAAAAGTGAAGTCTGACATTTTGGTAAATACCCTATTAGTTTTCTTGCTGAGACCTGGATGTGAAATGAGAGTTGGTGCTCAACAGGCTTGATCCTGCCATCTCGCTCACAGCTAAAAAGCAAATTAAAGTATCTCCCAAAATGCCAAAGCCTTCCTAGAGTTACAGAAATGAAGGCTTGACTCTTGACCTGAGCTGAATCCTGAGTGACGGGACTTGACCTGCTGCTTCAAGCATCAACATCTCGAGTGTTGCTCAAAGGTAGAAAGAGCAGATTTATGAAAAAACATTACTTTTTGTCTCTTTCTGGTGGTTTCAGAGCTTAAGTTAAGCTTTCTTCAACTTTTGTTAAATTTACAAGCTTTTAAAGTCCCAAAAAGAGGGGAAACAATAGGACATACAGCCTTAAATTTCCTGACACAAATGCCTTGTTTCCACTAAGCAGCACAGCACGGGTCCATTTTACAAGTTACAAGATATGTAGGGGGTCGCATTTGTCGTTATGATACAACATTACCTGTGCATGATTTATTTTGTCTTATGTAAAACAAAATAAATTTTAAATTTACTTGTTTTTACTGTTGGATCAATCTAAAATAAAACTCTGGTCTTATGTCTTAGTTCGATTGAAGTGAACTCTGTTGCGGTTCAAATTCATATGTGAAAAGCCAAGCAAGAAGCAGACTAAAATGCAGAGCATTCTGGGTAAATACAACCAAAACAAACACGCTAGTCTAGTGCTAACAATAGAAATGACTCATGTTTTTGTTTTTTTTACCAAAGACAAAAAAGAAACCTGATGTTACTCCGCTTTTGTTTACACTTCGTGAAGAAGGAATTTCCTCTCAGTGTCTTATTCAGAGGTTTTCATGCTGTTTCCTTCAGTAGTTTTTCATGCAGCGCCTCCACAGGTGAGGAGGGGAACAGGTTTTTAAATTAGTTTGGTTTCTTTGACACAATGAGGTGAGAAAAAACCTACTGTATAGTAAAGTATATTTCCTCATTAAACAGTGCCCTGTAGTTTGCTTTTCGCCTGTCGAATGTCCTGCCTGAGCTTTGTTTGTTTTCACAGATCCCCACCACGGTGCGCTCCATCCACCAGGACAAGATCCTGTCGCTCCGACAGCAGACTCAGTTCCTCTGGGAGGCGTACTTCTCCTCTGTGGAGAAGATAGTGCTGACCACGCTGGAGGTGAGGAGTCGAGGCAGGCGTCCAAGCATACGCTGCGCACACAGAGCCACCTGCTCCTTTGGCCTTCTGTGTCCTCCTGTTCTCTGCTGCTTCCTTTCTCATCACTCGTTCTCTCAGAGGGCTTTGGAGTCACTGCAGACTCTGTGATATAAAGCTGGAGGACAAACAAAAGGCCAGGCTGAGGTTTAAACACAGGAGAATGGAAATACTGAACACTTTGATGAAAAACCGCCTAGTAAAATGATCTGATCTTAATTCAATGTTTACTCCTTTTGTATATTCATTCAAAAATATACATTAAAAAAGATCTTCAAGGAAATCTCAGCTTTCCTGTTAACTTGCCTGATTTAATCCAGTGACCTTAAAATCTTATCGTAGCTCAGAATAATGTTTTATGACCCTCTTCTATCAAGGTGGTAAAATTGAAGGATGGCAGTTCTCTACGATGATGTCTTAGGGTCGTTTTAGACGGGGAAATAAAGGAGTAAATGTATACTAAAAAACTGACATTTTAAGAATAATCTCAGACATTTTCTAGAAAAAAAACAGGAAAACTTGCAGGTTCAAAAGTAAAAAATTTAGGAGAAAATAACTGACATTTTGAGATAAATTTCAGAAATTTCCAAGTCTTTTTTTTTTATTATTTTTGAAACTTGGGAATTTCCCAGTTTTTTTTTTCCTGGAAAATTTGCCAAAAATAACTCAAATTTTGATTCTTTTATTTATTTTTTTACCAATTCTCAATTTTTCAAGCTTAAAATGTTCCTTGTGTTTTCTAGAAGGTTTCCGAAAGAAATCTAACAAGTTTGCTAGCAAATTTTTGACTTTTCAAACTTTTTTTGACTGACTTTTTCTCAGAATTGATTTGGCAGAATCTATTTGTATCTACAACGGCCCTGATACTTCCTCGTAACTTTTAGATTATCCGTTTTTTATAATCATCAGAGGATCCCAGCAGCGATTATTAGTTTTCATGAAGGTTTCAGAAAGATTCTTACTCTGCGGTTAATAGAAATTCCTCCCCAGTAATGTCATAAAATACAGGATAATTCTCAGTTTTAAAAATAAACTCTCAAGGATAAAGTTTTATGTCGTAACATTTTGCAGAACAAAATGTTCCAAGCCTGCTGAGATCATCTGGACATTGTTGAAAAACCTAAATGAAATGCATCAATCTGGTGATTTGTCCTTTTTATTAGAGACAGTTTTGTTTACAGAGGCTTTGTAACTAATTTTATTTGCTGTTTTTGTTTGTTTATTTTGGATGTTTAAAATGTCTTCCAGTTCCAGTTTTAAATGTTCATTAGAATTTATTAATGTTTGGCAATATGTTCTTGCTTTGTTATGCCATCAGCTCTTGAAAACAATATTATTGTTTATCGCAATAACTTCTGGGACAATTTATCATCCAGCAAAATTAGTCTTTTTTAGGACAGTAAATTCATGTTGTAAATATACAAACCATAGTTTTATGTTTTATGTTTGAAATGCAAACATGCTATGCTAAGACATTTTAGCATCTTAAGCAAACAGTCCATTGTACCTATACGTTATCTTTTCATCCGTCTAATTTAACTTAAAAACTTCAAATGAATCTATTTGGCTGACAATATACAACAGAAATATGCTTCTTTTGTTATTTTGTGGGCTTATTCATCAAATAATATTTAAATTCCCCCATTTTTAAACAGGTGACATATTCTGTGTAACTTACAGTGATAGAAAAATATCTTGATTCGCCGCCTCTTTTCTCTAAAGCGATCTGATTGTTGTGGTTCAGTATCCTCTGTTGAGTTTCACTCCCAGTTATTTGGGGAGAAACTCAGCTGTGTACAGATCCAAACTGCTCATTTCCACCCACTCCCACAGCACACAACCCAAGCTGCGGCCTCAAAGTCAAACTTTTGATCTGCCTCTACATCTTGGGTATGTTTGCTATCAAGCCTCGCCTCCCTGCGACCGATCTCACACACACCGAGTCAGAGGAACATCTCCATATGTCAAGGCGGCCAGACACACATGGCAGCACCGGGGCACGACCCTCCGACACTCCGTCACTCTGCTGTGAAGTGCAAGGTGACACTGCGACAGCTTCTGACTCGCTCTGTGTGTTTGGCAGAGAGTGTTGTTTGCTTTAACTACGCTGCCGGCTGAAAGCTTAATTCTAACTAATTGTTCTGCAGAAAAAGGGGCAGAGAGAGAGAGAGGAAGAAGAAAGGAAAAATGGATCACAGATTACATTATGCAAGATTAGAAATGCATAAAAAAAATACACGAGTACACAAATAAATTCCTTTTTTTGAATAAGAAAACGATCACAGCGTTATATCTGGATTTTATGTGAAATGCATAGTTGTCGGGTTTTAACTTTGAATAGGCAATTCTGACAGATGAATATACTGATCCAAATCACTTTTGTTTCACATATGGGAGGCCTATCATGCTAATTTTATATTTTTGTACTTCCATCTGGGTTTCTACATCTGCTACAAACAGCTCAAGTGCTTAAAAAACACACCCAACTGTCTTTGGTACAAAGTTTATGTTTTTTGGTGTCTGGAAAATGAGCTGCTATAAAAACCTACAGAATGTAACGTCACAAATCAGCAGGAACTGCCTGTTACCTAGCAACCCAAGCTGAGTTCCACCATGTCTTTTTTCAGCTCGTTTTGCTGCTGTATGACGCTGTACAATGGCTACTGGAAAAGACAGATGTTTCATTGTTGACTTACCATCCAGAAGCCACTTGCTGCATTCTTGTTGGTTGTGCAGGAGGCTCTACTAATGCTTTTCAAAGATGTACGGTAGTGTAATTGTGTACCTGTTTGCAGCCATTCTCACGTGTGAGTGTAGTTGGTGGGTGTGGCCAGCAGCAGCTTATTTGGATTTAAAGTGACAGGATGCTATAAAATGTCTGATTTTGTGTTAAAAATGTAATAAAGATGTTTTGTATAGGTCAATCCTAACCTGTTCAGGGAAACCTAATAGGTCACCTTTAAAGCAACTTCAGCATTCATGGACTTTCTTTGAATTTATTCGGTGCTTTTGAGTCCTGATTTAATTGCACAATAGGACAGACATTAAAGTTTTTCACAGTTTGACTGAAAGGCCACACAGCGAAGCCAATCATGCAGTGTTTCCTGTCAGGAAGTGGCAACATTTCAGCCAATCACAAGCTCAGTATCGCTGGCTCTGGGCTGCTGGTGCACCGGTTAAAGTCACCAATTAAAGCCGAGTCCGCAGAAGCAGGATTTATCTATCATGCTCTAATTGGTTGATTGTGGCTGGTCTGAGGAGAGATTGAGTCGTCCATCATGTCCGCCTGAGGGCCGCCGTCAGGGGAGGAGCCGCAGCCAAGCGAGCAGAATTGCCCGCCATAAGGTGTAAAAGGCTGCGGGGGGGTTTGAAGGTGGCAGGGCGGTTTTTTTTTTTTATCGAGAAGTCGACGGGTTTCTGAGGGAATCCGTTTTTCCGAGGCGAACCTCGGGGACGGAGCTCGGGAAACGTGAAAGAAACTTCCAGTGCGCTTGTTGTTCTCCGTTTCCTCACATCACTTCCCCTCTGTGATGAATTTTTGTTCTGTCCGTGTTATTGCAGCAGCTCTCCCTTCAGCTGTGTTATTAGCTTTTAACAGGGAGAACCGCAATCGCAACGCTCACTCTCGGCCTCCTTTCTGAGCTATATATCCTCCTTTTTGAGTTTCCACGCCAACAGCGAGGCAGCTCCCGATTCAATAGCGGCTATAAAACACGGCTGCAAACCTGTGTCTGTTTTACTGAGGCAATTCAGCTTGGCTCAAGGGCGCAGCAGCAATATCTCTGCACGGCGGCCCGCCTGTTCAGCAGAAGCCGGGGAAAACGGTGGCCATTTTCACGTCTGACCGTTTGACTGACTGCTCTATTTGGGCCCAGAAAGGATTGAGGCTTGGATACAGCTGATGTCTCCGTCTGCATTGTCCGGCTACCGCGTCAGGTGCGGCTGATCCAACCTCAGTTTGGCTCGTCTGTGAAATATTGCACAAGAACGCACGTTTATTTCAGCTTTGCTTTGGGCTGCAGATCTTCAATAGCTGCTTTTAAGGCGGCATGAAGCAAACAGTTCAGGAGCTTAGCTATGCTTTCATCATGCTTTTATGCTGCTTTTGAAATGTTTATTCAAGGTGGTGGAAGGTGTGGCAGAGGGTTTTTTGCATTTTAAGCAATTCTTTGCAACAAAGGCGCGGATTAGCATTTACAAATACTAAAATTTGAGGTGATAATTTCATTTATTGCACAAAGAACGGGCAGACAGTGGCTTTCAGGGTATTTCCTGGGAATGCACTGATTGTCTTTTTTCACTTCTGATACCAATATATGAGCTTTAGCTTGTCTGACACAGAAAAACTAAGCTGAATTGACTTAAAAGGTTTCTTTTTTTTAAACATCTTGAGGACATAACAAATAAACGTTTACATCACAATCAACATTTACACAACAAATCTTTTAAAGCAACGCCACAAAGCACAAACCATCTGCGGATAAACGGCAGAATTTCAGCTTTAAGTCGTCAGCTGACTTTGAAAACACTTGAGTAACATTGTGTGAAAGCAGGAAGCTGTAGCCGCTTCACCTCCTTGTGTGAAAACTCGTCTCTGTGTGAAATGTTTTACTGAAGTGATTACAAGGCTCATTGATAGTCCTTTATGGTTTCATACAGTGTAATCTGAGAGGCTAACAATCAATCTTTTCATTCACTCGTGTAATTTTGATTTTTATGTGCTCTCAGGGACGGCTGTAAAATGTGTGAAGGGGCAGTTTTGTGTTGTTTTTCTAACCGAGTGAATGAGAAAACCTCACAAATTAAAAGTACATTTCCAAGATTCAAAGAAGCCAAGCTATGAAAATGAAGATAAAATGGTCCTTTTTCTTAGAAAGTGGCAGGAGATTTCCTTTTGAAATCATGCTGATGTTAAAGCTTTTATGTTCTGTGGATGTGATTATACCAAAGAAAAGACCATCGAAGGAGTGTGTTGAAAGTAAATATCAAGCAGAGTAATGTTATTCGTAGAATCTTAGTAGTTGTGTTTTTTCTGTTTGCAGATCATCCAGGACCGGGTGCTGGAGCGCGGCTCCAGGAGCAGCCTGATGTGGAACAGCCACCCTGGAGGCCTGTTTGCCTTGCCGCAGTACTCCGGATACCTGGGAGACTTCCCCTTTTACTACGCCACACTGGGTCAGTAACGCACAAAACCCAGAGCAGCGATAATACAGAGGAGGAATTATACAAAATTCAGATTTTATGCTCTTCCATCTGCTGCTTCTAAAAACAGACCAGACACTTAAAAACACACCCAGATGTTTTTTGGGAATAAGTTGATGTCTAGTTGGTTTCAAAAAACCTCCCAATTGTTAAGTCACCTTTGACGGGCAATGTGCCGTTACCTAGCAACCCAAGCAGAACTCCAGCACATTTGGTCAGCTGGTTTTACTGCTGTATGCACTATACAATGGCTGCTGGAAAAGACAAGTGTATTGTTCTTGACTTTACCACCCAGAAACCACTTGCTGCATTCTTGTTGGTTGTGCAGAAGGCTCCACTTCTGCTTTTTAAAGATGGCAGGTAAAGATACCAACACCTGTGGCTGCCGAAAAAATCTGGCAACCTCAGCTGTGGGTATTTTACCATCGATTAGAGACTTTTTTTTTTTTTTTTTTTTTTTTTTTTTTTTTACATAATACGCATAATTTCTGATGCGTTAAAGGGGCGGGAATGTTTCTCATGGTGTTTTTTTTTTTTTTGTAAGAAAAAAGTGGCTTTTTTCATATAAGCATCTTGAAAATGCTGGAAAACAGAAATTTCCCACTCGGGTCCCATATTTTCTCAAACTGAAATCAGGAACAGGATTTCAGTTTGCGCTAACATTTCTTGACTTTACCACCCTCGCGGTCTTTTACCAAAGACAAAAGAGAAATCCTACAAGTGCAAAATCTGACTCTACTCCATTTTGGTTTTCGTTCTGTGAAGAAGGAAGCAGCGCTCATGTCTTCTTCGGAGGTTTTTCTGTCGTTTGCATCAGTAGTTTTTGGTGCAGAGCCACCACAGGCGACCGGGGGAACAGGATTTTTTGAAGTGAAAGCGAACCGATCAACAATCTCATAAAATTAACAAAATCTGGGCCGATTTATCAGTGTTCCCCTATTTTTTTGTTGCAGATGCTACAAATGATCAAGTGTAAAGGGGCAGTTATTGCATTTAAAGCAATAAAATCGGCATTTTCTTATTTAGTAAAGAAATAAAATTTTATTTCCTGTGAATTTCCTTCCCTTTCTCTTTATTAATTTTCATCCCTGATTACGGTTTCCGTATCACTTCTGTTCAAATCCAGCTGTGGCTCCTGAACTTTATCGGATTGGCAACAAGAGATGGAATAAAGTTGCTCCTGCTGCTGTGGTTGCATCAGGCTCGTAGTGGGGTGGACAAACGGGTCCGTGACGGATGTCTGTATTAGTTCTGCTGACACACCAACCCGTCCATCACTGGGTTTAAAGTCAGCAACGCTGCGGCGAGGCCAGATTCCTGCCGCTACGGTTCAGCAGAGCCGATATTTCCCCCCACCGCCACATTTCTGCAACCCTCTCCATCCCTGACTTCCTCACTCCATCATCATCCACTGCTGCAACACACACACACACTGCAGAATGAACTCAGCCAGGTTTTACTCCGGATATGGAAATGGATGGATGCGGTGACAGGCACAGATTACAATGACTGCAGCTGAATTTGTTTGTCATGGAGGAAGCAATTAAACATGGATGGGCTTTTAGGAGACAGAGTGTCTTGTCACTGATGGGTAAATGTGCGAAACCAAAGCCAGATCATTTGTTTCTAGCTGGCTTTTCTTCTTCCTCTGTTAGAGCCGGTGAAAGGCTGCTGACTCTGTTGTCATTCACAACAACACTCTCTAACTGTAGCTGCGTTTCCATTACAAACAAATCTTTGTCAATATTCTGCCAATGTTTGAAAAATCACAATTTTGCAATTGCAGTGTTTCTATTAAATAAGAAATTAAATTAAAATCACATGTGAAAAATCTTGTTCACATGACAAGTCATTAAAAATCCTGGCAGCAGCCGACGTAAACATGAGATCCAATCAGCCATCAGAGGAGACGGCGGCGTCTCATTCAGGCGTTGGAGCGACAAACCTCTTCTCCCCACGTCGCTTTGGGGAAAATGTAGTCTGCAATTTTACAGAAGGATTTTGGACTCAACATGTTCAAATGACACAACTTTTTATGAATAAAACAAACAGACGCTCCTTCATTGTGAGGCTTCACCAGCTTGAACAAGTCAAAGATTGCAGCCCTAATCCTGTCCTCCGTGTTATGATGCTGCACTAAAACTTGATGCCAGAAGTACAAAAGCCTGTCTGTGCCTCAAAGCAGCCTGGAGTGTTTCTGCAAAAACTTGAGAAGCGTAATGTGCTCATAGAGGCTGATAAAAGCCACCGAGTATCATGTGCCACAGGCAGAAAACGGCACGAGAATCCAAAGTTTAGCAACCCAGACAATGAGCTCTGCAGGTTCTGTTTGGGGTTCCATCAACGCCTGGCAGCTCTAGACTCATACTTGCAGATTTCAGAAAGTCTGCAGTGGAATCACAAAGATACCGTAGTTTGCAAAGTTTGAAAACCGCATATGTTGATCTTCTCAGAAATTGCTCAGTGGCAGAGAGACGAGTCGTCTGACGCCATCTCCTCCCCGCCATGCTTTGCTGGTTTGGGTTAGATTAGATTTAAATTAGGAGACGCTGGACGCCCTTTATGATCCGTCTGCCTCCGCGTCTTTTCCTTCTGTGTTCTCGGCTTCGATTACTCTGCTCCAGCAGGAAGTCGGGTTGAATCTAAAGTCACACCAGTCGGTCGTCGGTTGTCTCTTTATCGAGCTGCGAGATGAAATATTTAGTGATCAGGAGACTCAGAGTTTTTCCAAACACATTAACATTGTTGAATATTTTAAAGTTGTTTTGAAAAATGTTCATCCCTGCCAGTTAAACTGTTTGTATTTGTTCCCGCTGACAGCCTTGTCTCCGCTGAAAATAGACTGAAAGATTTTGAGAACTAGCCTCTAGTTCTTGTTGACAATCGGCTCTACACTGCAAAATACACTAACTTCTCAGTTTTAAGTTGATAATTTCTTACAGTGCTGGTTCCACTGGCAGATGATATCACTTAATTCAAATAATCTGCCAGTAGAACTATAACTTTTTCATCAAAATTAAGGAATGATTGACTTTAAAAAAAAGCTATTGCTAAAAAGTTACTTGTAAATTGCTGTACTGACACAAATTTCATTGTGCTTCTGTACAATGACGATAAAGACCGATTCCGATTCTGGTAAGCTGGAACAAACTTTGAGGAAACTGCAAAACAGCTGAAATACTGAGTGCCTTTAAATACTGACTGGAAACCCACCAGTTTAGAGTCGCTATTGAATCATAATCAATGAAACATTAAGCAACAATCTGGAGTGTAACGATGGTACTTGACATAATGTAGCGTTTCAGTTGTTGACTCTTCTACGCCTTTGTATTTTTATGATGTGAAACACTTTTAAATGCCTTGTTCTGAAAGACACTATACAAATAAAATGTGATCTGTTTTTGATTTTCACTTGATGCATTGTTGTTGGTTGTGCAGGAGGCTCCACTTCTGCTTTTCAAAGATGTAGAGTAGTAAAACTGCCTATCTGTTTGCAGCTGTTTTCACGTGGGAGTGTAAACGTTGAGTTGGGTTCGTGGCCAGCAGCAGCTTACTGGGTCCTAAAATGTCGTATTTTGTGTAAAAAAATGTACTGAACATGTTTTGTACAATCCATCGATCCAAACCTGTTCAAGGAAACATAACAGGTCACCTTCAAGGTGTCAGTCAGAAGCATTAAAGACTGCGTGTTTCTGTCTGTGTTCCAGGTATTAAACCGCACCCCAAGTTCACTGCAGTCATCCACGCCGTCTCCCCTCTGGTGTCCCAGTCCCAGCCCATCCTCAAGCTACTGGTAGCTGTGGCCAAATCCCAGTACTGTGCTCAGGTAAATATTTGCCGTTATCCTCGAACTCTCGCGCCGCATCATGCGGCTCACGGCGGCCCGCTCCACAATTGCATTTTCCTAGCGGAGCCGAACAGCAGAGCTCATCCCGGGTCTGTGTGTGCTGTGAATTAACTCTGGAGGATTGAATTAGAGCAGCGGTTTGCAGCCGGGCTACATCTGTCTCCATGGCAGCCGAGCCCCCTTCAGCACAGCTGGAGATGGCGTGGATTGATTCCCCAGCTTGGTCCTTACCAAAGCGGGAAATGAAATGGAATTTGCTCCTGGATGGCCGGGTTTTGTTCTGTTTTTTTTGTGGGAGCTGAGTGGGTGTGTTTTGGTTTGTTTGTGCAGGAAACGGAGTGAATGAGAAAGTAAATCCAATTCAGTATTTATAGTTTGTAACAGTAGTGAAATATTCAGGGTTCCTATGGTTTTTCAGGTCAAAACTCCACATTTTCAGGGTTTTTATTCCCTTTTAGGCAGAAACACAAAACTTCACTGTTAATGTACTGGAGATGCTCAGAAAATGTTTTGACCTGCAATATTAAACTGGAGGATGGATGAATGAATGAATGAACTAAGAGACAAACAGGGTGGTGGAAAAACTGGTAGCTGAGCAGACAAATTGAGAAATGGATGGATGGATAAATAATGAATGAGTAAATAATGGATGGATGAAAGACTGGGTGGATGGATGAACAAATGAAAGAATGGACAGATAATTGAACAGATCCCTAATACAGGCTCCCTCTGGTCTAATGAAGGTAGGTTCAGGATTATATCCAGTAGAAGAAATAAAGGGCAAACAATCTGTTTTAGGGTTCATTCACACCAGCCATGTTTGGTCCACTTTAATCAAACTCTGGTTCGTTTGTGTAGAAGGTGTGATGTGGACCAAAAAGTGAACTCTGGAGTGCTCTGAATGCATATATGAATGCGAAGCGGACCAGAAACCGCTCCAACAGAAGGAAGTAAACTGTACCACAGAGCATTCTGGGTAAATACAATCAGAACAAACGCACAGGTCTTGTGCTAACAGGAGGAATGCCTCACGGTCTTTACCAAAATCTGACTCTACTCCATTTTGGTTTAGTTCCGTGAAGAAAGAAGCAGAGCTCATGTCTTCTTCAGAGGTTTTTCTGTTGTTTGCATCAGTAGTTCTTGGTGCAGCGCCACCACAGGGCACTGGGGGAACAGGATTTTTTGAAGGGTTTGATTTGTTGGACATATTGCAGTGAAAGCGAATCGATCAACAATCTCATAAAATAAAAAAAATATCACTATTTTTTTGTTGCTTATGCTACAAATGATCAAGCGTAAAGGAGCAGTTATTGCATTTCAAGCAATAAAATATGCATTTTCTTATTTAGTAAAGAAAATAAGTTTTATTTTAATTAATGTCTAGTATTGTATGAAAAAGACTTAAATTAAAAACTTGCTAAAAAAAATCAGATTAATTGTCAGAATAATTGATTAATCAATAACTAGTGGCAGCCAGTGTCTACCCAGCTTTCTGCCCTGCTGGAGCTGCTTTCCTGTTTGCCTCTCCAGGCTGTGCTTGCAGAGCGGAGAGCCGGGTGCTCGGCGAAGGGGGGCATTTCTTCCTCTTATCGCACAAAAAAAAACAAGAGTGGAGCGGCTGTGCTACCAGTGAGGATGAATGAAGGGTGAACACCGGAGGGTAAAACTGGACAACAGAAACGTTGTGAGGACCGCTCTGACTCTGCAGACCTCCTGCTGCGTATTTTGCCGTCGTTTATCCGGCGCACTCAGACAATACTTCCCTGTCGACACCCAGAGAGGGCGGCGAGCCGACAGAGACTCCATCTGTCTTCCTAATCAAACCGCAGTAGACGTCTGTGAGCGCATTAACACCCGTCTGTGTGCAGCATACCTGTTGTTATCTCTCTGTGACAGCAGTATTTACCCCCCCCATTAGCTTCCTGAAGGATTTCTTTTGTTTTTTTTTCTTATCTCCATTCACTGAGAATAGGGAGACGATTTAGCGATTTATCAAACAGCTGTACATCATCTTCTTCCTCTGCCAGTGACACATGTTGCACGCCAACTCGCAGCTGCTGCAGCCTTATGGGAATACCTCAGCACACATCCAAATGTCTCCCAGCACATTGCTCTGCAGGTCCAGTCAGGGATCAGAGGCCCCCCGGGGCCGAGCCGCGGTGTGTGTGTGACGTCGCTGCTGCCTGAGTAACCCGAAGCTTTATTGATCGCTGCAGGGAAATTCCTGTGGTTCACCTCCGTTGGGACTGGGGACGCCTCTGAGCGGAACCAGGATGGGAGAATCTGCAGGCTGGCCGGAGGAGATTTCAGCAGGGCAGACGCAGAATGAATGGGAGGCTGCGGCCGCGTCCCAGAGAGTTTTATTCACCTCAAACCTGGAGATAAACGGGTTAAACAAGAGTGGCTTTTCACTCCCAGCGCCATCTAAATGTGGTTTCCATGTCCGTCTGCTGAAGTCAGAGCACTGCAAGAAACTCTCCCAACACACTATAATTAAGGCTATTTTACTCAGACAGCTATTATTTGGACGATTAATCAATTATTCTGATGATTAATCGATTAATATGATTTTTAAAAATTGGCACTTTCTGCATATTTTTCATCTAATCACAAATGCAAATAAGCTAATAACTCAATTCTTTTTTTAAAATAACCAAAATAAACATTTTATTCCCTAAAATTCAACAACATAGCAGCTAAAACACTACTTCCAACAGCAAAGTGTAAAAATGTCCTTTCTGCTTGACTTCACATCTGTTAATTATGTTGCATAAAGATAATTTTTTACTGAATTTAAACCGGTTGTAACTGAAACTATGTCATGTGAGGAGTTCTGGGTAGAACATTTTTAGACATAGAAGATTTTGTTTTCCATCTTAAATGCAAAATGCATATTTTTTGTACATTTTGGTGTTTTGTACATTCTGCAAATAGCATTTGTTTGAGTCTGTGTGCTTCAATTAACGATTAATCGATTGCTGAATTAGTCAGAGATTATTTAAATAAGTGATTAATCATGATTAATACGATTAATCGTTCCAGCCACAACTATAATTATAAACATTATTGTTTCAGAGAATGTTTTCTTTACAAATCCATCCATCTATCAGACAGACGTTGTCTCTGTCTGATCTGAAATGTGAAACAAAAAATGTAAAAATATGATTAATCTCTTAGGCTGGAATGTTTTCACAGCATTTTACATCTTAAGCAACTGAAACATAGAGTTAAGGAACAAATTGAGACGGATTTAATTCTACATCAAAATAAATTTATTAAAAAAAACATAATACTGCTGAAAATCTGTAAAGCAAAAAAAAAACTACATGAAATAGGCACAAGCAATTATGGGAAAGAAACACAGAAAGACGCAGAAGAACCATAAAGTTCCAGTTTGCCCAGGGAAAACTAAACTTTACGGCCTCAATAATGCAGGACATACAGTTGATACCAAAAGTCCTTCTGACGACTAAAGAGCTAAATAATTTATAAAACGATAAACGCAAAACCCTGAGAAGGAACAAAACCAGGAACACAGAAGCAAAGACATTATTTAGGTTTTTTTTAGTCAAAACTCAGAGCAGACAAACGTTTTGCAGTCAAAGAAATAAGAAAAAAGTTTTTTTTTGTTTCTGTTTAAGCCGTCTGGGTCGGCCTGACCTAAAGGACAAACGCAGACATGTTTGTTAAATCAAGAACGGCACGACTGCTGTCTGACTTCACTAACAGTACTTTGTCACGGTCTGCGTCTCCACATCATTTCTCACCAGCCTTCTGTGTGTTTCTGATTAAATATTAATGAATCCTGCTGTGGTAATTCAGTGAATCGGTTGACCTGCAGGTTGCTGCTTCGTTGTCTGAGTCATCGAAAACATGACATGACCGCAGCTGGGGGCGTGACCTTTGAACCCCGGCTGGAAAACGTCCTCGGACGCCGTGATTGGATCGTTTCCCGTCTGTAATGTTGATGACGCAGCTGATGCTGCGGCGGCGCAGTGATAATTGGAAAATATTTTATCGCTTCGTTTGCCCTTTGCGGCTCTTTAACATTGAATCAACTCGTAACAAGGTGACATTTTCTGGGCGCGAGCCACATAAATGTCACGTGTTTCGTGGTTTAAATCTGTAGGTTTGGTTCTCTGAGGGTAAAATGGGAATAAATTATTAAACATGAACAGAAAGGGAATCAGGGTTTCTGACTATAGTTTAGTTTTACTTCAATGTTTGTCTAATTCAGCTGGTCTTAATTAGTTTTTAGAGTGCATTTGCTGCTTTTTAATTCGCTAAATATTTTCACTTCTACTATTTTTCATTTGTTTTTTATATATTGTTTTGATTTTGCTACTTTTTATTAATTGTTATTAAATATTGTATCATTTTTGCTAATTCTTTTAGTTATTCTTAAGTATTGCTTTGTTTTGCTAGTTTTAGTCGTAGTTTTAGTTTTTTCATACTTGGGTTTATTTTTCGGTGCACAATTCAGAAAGGTCAAAGTATTGTGATTATGCTTACACTGACTGGTTTTATACCCGTCTATTAGTAAGTTTATATTAATATGACAATATTAGTTTAAACAGAAGGTGCAATTTAAAAACCCTTCGGTTATTGAATCTGTAGTTTCCTATGGAGTTGAAACGCAGCGCCGTAAACTGCTTATGTGGGGAGAAAATCTATTTTGGTTTGAAAGGCCGATAAATAGATTCATACACATAAAAACAAAGCATAACATATCTGTAATTTAAGAGTGTTTTGTTATTTTGATAAAAGTGTGATATAGTTGCAGTTGGTTACAGTTTTCCCCTTTAGTTTTAATTAACTAGAGCAACTTTACATTAGAAAGAAACTCATTTTTTCTGTCTTTTCCAGATTATTGTCCTGTGGAACTGCGACAAGCCGCTCCCGGCCAAACACCGCTGGCCCGCCGCCTCCGTCCCCGTCATCGTGATCGAGGGAGAGCACAAGGTCAACACACACACACACACACACACACACACACACACACACACACACACACACACACACACTTTCTCAGATGTGATTGCTATCATTTCTAATTACATATTCCCAGATGGTAAACCTACTGTATCTTTATTCAGTCTGGGAGTTGATGAGTTTCGATTTGAGCCGCGCTGATCCCATTAAAGGACAGTTTCAGCTTTAATTCAACCTCAGTAATGAGAGTTTTTCACTCTGGATGACTGGAGGAAAATCCCTCCTGTGTTGAAGTTGGACCCAAACTTCAGAACCACGAAGCTTTTATTTGGTTTTGATTCACATTTTTTATCTTAATTATGATCTAAATTATCATTAACAATCAACTTTAGTTTGTTTTAGCTTAAAAAAAACTGGTATTTGATTTTAAAATCCATAAAATAGAAGAAAGAATGGGCTGATTTAACAAAAATGATCTCCAGTATTTAATCCTACAAACTCAGCAGAACATCCATCCATTTTCTTACACCCTTGTCCCTTAGTGGGGTCGGGAGGTGCTGGTTCCTCTCCAGCTGGCGTTCTGGGCGAGAGGCGGGGTCACCCTGGACAGGTCGCCAGTCTGTCGCAGGGCAACACAGAGACACACACAGGACAAACAACCATGCACTCACACCTAGGGGCAATTTAGACAGACCAATTAACCTGACAGTCATGTTTTTTGGACTGTGGGAGGAAACCGGAGTACCCGGAGAAAACCCACCATGCACAGGGAGAACATGCAAACTCCATGCAGAAAGACCGGGGCCGGGAATCGAACCCAGAACCTTCTTGCTGCAAGGCAACAGCTCTACCAACTGCGCCACTGTGCAGCTCTTCAGCAGAACATCAGTTTGACAAAATGTTCTTGTTACAAGTCACTTTAACATTATTTTTACTATTCAATAAGCTGATATTTAATCATCATTATTATTAAATAACATTTAAATAATGCATATTATTTATGTTTTTGTTATTCTGTCTTATAAATAAAAGACAAAACCAAATTTTTACTGTCTACAGAAGTAAAACGTTCTGAATATTTACCGTTTAATGATTTTCAAAACTTTATTAAAGTTTTATTTCTTGTCATATTAGTAAGTTTAAACTAAGATGACAATATTAGTTTAAAAAAGTATTCAAAATGAAATTTTTCATTTCTAGATTTAAAAAATTGTTTAAATACATAAAATAAAGCAAAAAATCTTGAAATAAAATGAAAATAAAAAATGTTTTTCTTAGGGTTTTCTTTTCCTTTTTTGGTTTTGATCCCTAATTATCAGAAAAATATTCAGGTTTTTCTTCCAAAACGTTCTTGTTTAATGAACCTCTAATTTCTCTGGTTTTGTTATATTTATGCTTGGAATAGAAACTGGATTGTGTTAAAGTTTTTCCTGCATCTTTACCAGGATTTTCTGCAGAGTTTGTGATTTAAGAAAACCTTAAACTGTGCAGAGCTTCATCAGTAAAACGCTCAGAGCGGCTGCAGTTCTTCTTCATTTTGCTTTTTAACTACAAAACATGTTTGTAGAACCTGGAGAACAGGTTTACCTTTCCCACTTCTTGTTTATAAATCCCTCATCTACTGAGGAATTGCTCAGTTTGTTGAATTATAGATGTCGATGCTTCAGACTCACCTGAGTGGAAGTGGTTTCCTCTCCGCTGTCAGTCAGGGCGGCGGCGGCGGCCGGTTTGTGGTTTTCCTCCCCCGTGACTCTGAGTGGTTTCTTCCAAGCTGTCAGTCATAACAGGAGGCCTCAGCGTCTGAAAAAGTGAGCAGAACAGGCCCTGTGTGTGTGTGTGTGTGTGTGTGTGTTGCGCCAGGCGGCCTGTGGTTTGTTGTGATTGTGGTGTTTCTGTGTTTACTGCGGCGAGCCAAGCTGTGTTCTTCACCCCACAGATGGACTTTCTTTTCTCCATCCCTTCTTTATCCTGCAACTTCCTTATTTCACTGTCTTCCTTCATCGTTTTTATCTAGAAAATAATTTATTAGCAGAACAAAACAGTCGGCCTGGTCTGGTCCGGATCAGATCGCCGTCCTTTTATACCCAAAGTGACCAAGTGGGACCGAACCGAATCGCTGCAGCCGTTTGACGGGACAGGAAGGTAGTGGGACGGTTTCAGGAAAAATAATGCCAAGCTAGATTATGTCATCCTTCTGCTTTCTACTGGCCCGGAGACTCATGGTTTTAGATGGAAGAATCCACATCCTCCAGCTGGTTAACCGACGATATGTTACACTCATTTGGAGATTAGACACTTAAGAATATAAAACCTTACCAGTTACTGTTGGTCTAGTTTCTAGTGCAAATATATCAATGTAAACTGACATAAAAGTGACATTTTATCCACATATAGAGGCTGGTTTTAAGTCGATAATAATTCCTTAATATTAATGAAAACATACTTGTTCCACTGGCAGATTATTTAATTTCACTTTTCCCAGGCTATAAGTTAATTTGCCTGCCAATAGAACTAGTAAATTTTCAACATTATTATTATAATAATATTTGTTATTATTATAATAATGGATTTTATTTGTCAGCACCTTTTAAACTCCCAAGGACATTTTACAACATTAAAAACACAAATTAAACAGAAAACTGCTACAAAACCACAAAATAACTAACAAAATTAAAGAGAGAAACTAACTTGAACAGATGAGTTTTAGTTGTGCTTTAAAAGTCAGAAGAGAGTCAATTAAGGAGTTATTTACTTAAAATAAGCCTCTTTATCGCGCTAAAGTGCTACTTTAAGTTGGTTTGTCTTATTTGAAATGTTCTAAGACGTTTGAACTAGAAATTAAATCCAAATCACTTGGTAAGATCTTGTGTTTTTGCAGTGCAGTCAGAGGACAGGTTAAGAAAAATGGCAGCCATTTACATCTTATGTTTGAAGGAATTTTAGCAGATAGATTTTTGTCATTTTTTCACAAACCTGAAACTGGCATTGGCAGCTTTATGAGTACAGAGCAGGCGCAGTGTTGGTGGTGGCAGGGATTTCTGTGTTTCTTCTGTTATTGTTTTGTGATGTTTAAATGAAAACCAATAAAAAGAGCTTGATTAAAAGCTACCAGAATTTAACAAAAATGTAAAACTTGGCACAGAAACATAAAAATTAAACCCTACATAACCTCCTTAGGCAGTTTCTCGGCTAAAAACGGAGTTTCACTTTAAATGTGACTTCCTGAAACCCTAATCGGCCAAATATGCGTCCCCACTTGTTCACAAGTGTCCGATCGGCTGGTCCTCCCTGTCGTCTCTCCTCCGCCGCTGAGGAGGAGCCGGATCGCTGCAGGCGGATTCCCGCGGAGAAAACTCCCGTTCCTGGAGAGCAGCACAAGCCCCAGGCTGATACGTCTCACTTCTAACGTTACAAACACCAGCCTCTCATCCTGCCTTTGTCTCGCTCCCTTGTTTGTCTCGCTGTCACTCTCCTGTCTCCTCGTCTCTTGTTTTCTTCTTCTCTGGGTGGAAAAACAAGAGGGAGAGCGGGTGAAGGGATTGTTTGGTTTCCTCTCTTTGTGGCCACAGGATGAAGTGAGGCTGAGGGGGAAGAGCTTCTCATGTTCCCTCTAAACTCTGATCTTCCCTCTTCGCCTGTCTGTCGCTCACATGCTGGAAATACGAGCAACACTTGAAGTGATGAGAGTCTGGATGCTTCGTGAGAGCAAGCTGGAGTCAAATCAATGTTTTCCACAGATACATCAACTCAATTTGAGCCAAGGAAATCCGTCTCCCTTCCTCATGCACTGCAAAAACACAAAATCTTACCAAGTAGTTTTTGTCCAGATTCTAGTGCTGATATCTTAGGACACTTGAAATAAGACAAAACCAAACCAAAAACAACTTTCAGCAAGAAATAGAAGCTTTTTTTAAGTCAATAGTTCTTTAATATTAATTTTAAAAAGTACTGGTCACATTGGCACATTGTTTACCTTATAATAAGACATTTTCTCCAGGTTTTAGTGAAATAACCTGCCAATGGAGCTGGTAGTTGCTCCGTGGTGTTGCCGGCGTGTTGTTGCTGCGTCTTGTTGCTGCGTCTTGTTGCCGGCGTGTTGTTGCTGCATGTTGTAGCTGTGTGTTGCTGCCTGTTGCTGCGTGTTGTAGCTGTGTGTTGCTGCTGCGTGTTGTTGCTGCCTGTTGCCGTTGTGTTGTTGCTGCGTGTTGTTGCTGTGTGTTGTTGCTGCGTGTTGTAGCTGCCTGTAGCTGCGTGTCGTTGCTGCGTGTTGCCGCCGTGTTGTTGCTGCGTGTTGCCGCTGCGTGTTGCCGCCGTGTTGCCACCGTGTTGTTGCTGCGTGTTGCCGCCGTGTTGTTGCCGAACCTTCAGGAGCTGCTGAGCTCTGGATCAGAGGCTCCTCTCTACTGGCTGTACAGTGAGGGAGACTTTAACTAGACCGCGAATTTAAATGTTCCCCAGAGCCAGACGAGGAAATGCCTTCATCTCCAGAATTTACTCTACATCCAACCTGTTATCCATCCATTCATCCAATCATTCATCCAATCATTTTTCCATCCCTCCATTCTTCTGTCCTTTCATCCATTCATTTGTCCGTCTGTCCATCCAACCATCTATCCAATTATCATCCATCCTTCATTTTTGCAGTTCTTTCCCGTTCCATACTTAAAAAATGAAAAAAACACAATCGATTAAAAATCATGAATTAAGGATTCTGTGTTTTGATTGTAGCCTGGAAGACGTGACAGAACCGTGTGTGTGTGTGTGTGTGTGTGTGTGTGTGTGTGTGTGTGTGTGTGTGTATCAACACCAATTAAACCCATGTGTTTGTGTGAAGCTGTGGGAGTTGCAGCTCACATCCGGTTCAAATCTCCATCAAGAATCTGCTGTTTCTTTTCTCCTCCTTTCATCACTGCAGTCGTTTCAGTCTAAATATCCTCAAGATGTTGCTCCACTCCTCCAGACCCCATCACTCTCTCCGCTTCCTGTAAATATTCAGCGGCTGTCATGTATAATACAGGCCGGCTTCTTCTGCTGCAAAATGTACGTAGTCTGCTTTCAAACGGCCGTGGAGGAGAAGAGTAAATTTGTGCCACATGTATAACACAAGACTTGCAGCATGTATCTGGGTCTGTTTCTGTGTTTTTATTGATTTAAAGGAGAAAAGAAGCGCCTGCAGCAGTAATGGAAACTTGTTCCAGCACTACATCACTGCTGAAAACGACAGGCCGCGCCCTGCAGGAAGGAGCAGGAGATTTGCTTTTCCCTCCCCTCTTTCCAAGCCGCCATTTGTTGTTGTCATGGCCTGTTGTCTCCCCTGAATCCTGTGAATGTGTGAGGCGCCATTAAAAATGCATGCCTTAGATATTGGGAGCTAAAGAGTGAGGGGATTTATTTTTGAATTCATCTCGGGGTAAATTTTTCTGTCTGGATTGATGGGAGGCGGTGGATCCATGCATGCTTAAATGTGATATTTTGCACAGTTTTGTTCTTCCATTTGGTTCTCAGTTGCTTTCAAAAACAATCCAAGCGCTTAAATGAAGACACCCAGACAGTTGGCATTAAGTTTAAAGTTTTTAGGTGTCTAGAAAAACTAGCCGTTTCAAAAGCCTTCTAGAGCTTAAGACAAATTACATGCACACTGCGCCGTTACCTAGCAACCCCGGTAGAGTTCCACTCATCACCTAGCGACCCCAGCAGAGTTCCAGCACATTTGATCAGCTGGTTTTCCCTCTGTGTGTGCTGTACAATGGCTGCTGGAAAAGACGAGTATATAGTTGTTAACTTCCAGAAACTACTTGATTCATTCCTGTTGGTTGTGCAGGAAGCTCCACGTCTGCTTTTCATAGATGTGCGGTTGCACAATTGCAAATCTACTTGCAGGCATTTTCTTGTGAGTTGGATTTATTTGGAGAAAAGTGGCAAGAGGCCCTAAAACATCTCACTCTGAAAGGAGCCAATAACAGGCAGAAGTGACCAGACTAACATTTCATGATCTGAGAATAATTTTGTGCAGAAACATGTAATGAACATGTTCTGAATAGACCATGGATCTATCCTAACCTGTTCAAGGAAGCATAATAGGTCGTCACATTTAAAGCTAAATCTGGCATTTCTCTTCAAATGAGAAATCTACTTTCATTCCAAGCAGCTCTGACTCACATTTTCTAATGTGAGTCGGGAAAGTAAATGATCCTTTTTCTTCCTAGATTCTTTCAGCTCTAATTCAACTTCAGACTTTGTTCTTGTTCGGTTAATGTCTTTGGAGAGGAGTAACTGTCTGATAACCATCCGGAAGCTACCTGTCCTTCTCAGTGGCTGCTGAGTCAGCAGAGCTGCAGCCATATTTCTGTCAGGACCTGATAACCATCTGACATGCGTCTGCTGGCTTCAACTTGGTTTATGGTTCGTTTTCCTTCAGATCCATGCGTGGCCTGCAGCTCCGTCTGCATGCATGACCTCAGTCACTGGGAGCAATTAAACCTCTACATCAGTCTGCAGTTGAATCCCAGGAATGCTGGCAGGAAAACACTTTGTTTTACCTTTTCATATTGCGTTAGTGCATCCAAACGATTAAGACTTATTAATTGTCAATTAATGGTTTATTACATTTAAATTAATTCTTGTCAGTTAAGTAATCATGTTTCCTTAGGCCAGAGGTTCCCAAACTGTGGGGCGCGCCCCCTAGCGGGGGCGCCGTGCCATTGCAGGGGGGGCGCGGGAAGCCTCTGAAAAAAAACAACACAAAAAACACATGGACGCTGTAAGCGCTGGGTTTTTAACCTTAGAACGGCCAACTCTCTGTTATTCCTATGTCAGTTTGATACAGTAGAGGCTTCTGCACTTCCCATATCCGTGTCCTCTGTCACTTTTATCAGCAGTTAAAACTGTTTAATCCGTTGTTAACATGTGGTAACCTGTTTTTCCGAGTCGCTTTTAAACGACGCTCGCGCTGTTTACACACCTGTGCGGCAGTGAAGGAGACCTGATGCTGTAGAGCTACAGGTGTGTTAGAATCATGGCAGCAAACCAGCAAAACACAAAACTTTTCAGTTTTTCCCCCAAACTAACCGACTGAGTTGAGTGAAGCTGTTGGATGCAGGTGATGTTAGCTAAACGACGACTAGCTAATGTCAATACAGCACCTTAAGCTTAACAAGTAGCCTGTAGGCTACCGATGTTGTTGTCTATGTTCAGCTACATACATTTATTTTGTAAAACATTCTCAACAGATTTTAAACCAAAGCTGTTAAAATAATATATGCACTTTCCATTTAAGATGAATATGTGTGCCTGGACCTCCTCCAATGAGAGTTTTAGCTTCACCTGGTACAAATTAAGTAAACAAGTCATTTTAATCAGAATTAATTATTATTAAAATACTTGCAGCCCTATTATAAACATTAATTTTCTGCCCTCCACCTCCCCAACCCCCGGCAGGGACAGGGGGGGTCCAGAAAATGTTTAGATACCACAGGGGGCACAGGAGAAAAAGTTTGGGAACCACTGGCTTAGGCTATTTTCAGTGTTGTAGTTTGGTCTCCAGCCAGCAGAGGGCACCACGGGCCACCCTTAAGTGGGCCCAGTTGATAAGGAAACAAAGGTGGCAGCACTATGCCAGAACGGGAAACAGAAACAGTCTAAACAGAGTCCAGTTTGTGATGAAAAATTTATTTCATGTGGTTCTGTTCATAAATATAAACACTCAACAAGCTCCTTAAGTTCACTCAGCTTAAGAAGTTTCTATTTTGTTGTGTTTTATAAATTATTTAAGTTTAATAATGTAAGAAAACCTGGATTTTATATTGTACTTGGTCAGTATTTAAAACAGTTGACACAAAATAATGTTAAAATTGAACAATGTTTCTGTTTACAGTTATTATGAAATCAATTTTCCCAGCCTTGTGTTACGAGAGAAAACTCAGGTTTGTAAGAAAATTGCCGCTTATGAAATTAGCAGATCAATAAAATTGACTCAATCAATAACTTGCATCCCTGTATGAACATTGGTGTTGATTTATTTTTAATGTTCCTGTCGCTCTTACACAACCAGGCTAAATGAAAAACGCTCCGTCTTGTTTAGTCGCCACTCGACCCAAATTAGCAGAAGATGAGAGGAAGAACTGCCAGCTGAGTGTCTGAATCAACAGAAGGTTCTATGGAGACGTATTAGCATCGCGCAGCTGTAAATTCACTGTGATCTGCTATCTGTCTTGGCTACAGATGAGTCGTTTCTAGATGTAGAAATCTGGAATAAACTCTTTGGACCCCAGGCTTTTGTTAGCATTGCTCTCTTGCTAGTTGGCTATGTGTTTATGTAATTTTCTCAGTGACATCACTGCTGTGTCTCCAAACATGTTTCTGTAATCGGTTCTAACTACGGTGACCTAAACGCATCTCTTTCCTCAAACCTCCTGTTAACGTCTCTGTTACTCTTTTATGTGAAATAAGATACATTCTTATACAGATATGCAGCATTCTGTGTATGCGCTTTTGTTTCCTACACTTCCTCCTTCCACTCAATTTTCCATGAACGTATCCATAGACAAAATTTTTTAATATTTTAAATGCAAAATGTACATTTATATTTTAATTGACTTAATTACTTTTCTGAATATGTGTTTTTTCAGCAAATAGCTTTTTTTGAGTTCATATACTTCAGTTCATGATAAATTGATTACAAAATTAGTTGATGATTATTTCAGTTATGATTAATCACAATACAAATTGTTTTTGAGTTGATATTGTTTTTGCTTAGTTTTGTTACTATAAATTCCTATTTGAACATATTTTTGGGATAAAAGAGATGAAATATTTTTTTCTTCTCTCTGCTGCCTTTCCTTTTATTGATTTGTATATTTTTCTATTATTGTATGTAATTGTTTTTTAATGATTTTTTTAAAAAAATGATTAATTGTTTTTACTCTAGCTCAGTTAATAAGCTAGAGTAAGAGGTCAGATTTTTAGTTTCCAAACTATAATCATCAAAAGGAACATAAAAAATCCAACTATGTACACAGTCCAGTCACATTAATGTGACTGGACTGTGTATAATAAATTGAGAGTTTAATAGAATAAGTTTATCTAGTTCCCTTTGCTCTTTCACCCTTTTTGAGCTTCGTAACCAAATAATCATTTATGAACCCGGTTCTGCAGCTGTTCTGGCTCGTTTCTCACTCTGGTTCTGTTTCTCCTGTCTGCAGGTGATGAGCAGCCGCTTCCTGCCGTACGAGTCCATCGTGACCGACGCTGTCCTCAGCCTGGACGAAGACACCGTGTTGTCCACCACAGAGGTAACTCCTCCCCACAGCCGCCATCTTTCAGTTCGGCTACCTGCAGACCAAACCCCTTCATTATGTTTCCTTGAACATGTTAGGGTAGATGAATACAAAACATGTTCACTATGTTTTTTCTCAGAATCGTATAATGAGATTTTAGTTTGTTCAGTTCTGCCTGTTTTGAGCTCATTTCATAATGGGTTGTTTTAAGGCGTCTTGTCACTTTAAATCCAAATAAGCTGTTCCTGGCCACGCCCCCAACTCAACGTTTACACTGGCAAACAGTCTCGCAATTATACAACCGTACATCTTTAAAAGCTTAAGTGGAGCTTCTTTCACAACCAACATGACTACAGCCACAACAAATAAATCACACATGCTTTTTAGCTAGCTTGATGTGAGCTCTGTGAAGATGTACGCACAAAAAAAACCATATTCTGGATCTATTCATTGTGTTTCTACCTAATTTAATCTGTAGGTACTTTATTGATATAAAGTTGTTTATATTTTTGGATTTTCTTTTTAGATATTTTTGGTGTATATATTGACTGGGACTATTCAGGTGATCAAAATGTTCTGGAACTCAACTTGGGTTGCTAGGTGACAGGCTGGGGTTGCTAGGTGACAGGTTGCTAGGTGACAGGCTGGGGTTGCTAGGTGAGGGGCAGTGCCTGCTGATTTGTGACTTAGGTTTTTGAAACGACTCATTTTCCAGACACCATCTTTAACTTTTTGCCAAAAAACAGCAGGGTGTTTTTTTTTTTTTTTTTTTAAGTGCTTGTCTGGTTTTAGAAGCAGTTGAGACCCAAATGGGAGTATAACAATGTGCAAAATGTGAGTTTTGCCTAATAGACTATCTTTATTCTGGTTTTATTTATAAATTTCTTGTCTTACTTTCACTTCTGTTGAGTTTTTTTTGTCTGTTGGAAACCCATCTGTTTGTCCGCTCGCCTAATTGGGAGCAGCAGTGATTTTGCTGTTTGTTTCTGTTTGTTCCACATGCTGTGGAAAAGTGTACCAGGATCATTCCTGGGTTTGGTATTTGTGGTGTTGTTTTTTTTTTTTTTCTTAAAGCCGGGTTCGGGTCCTGGCGCAGCACCATGGGAATCCAGATGCTGCTTTGAAGAGCGCAGAATTAGATCCCATATAAAGCCTGTTGGTGCGGATCAAGATGGCAGAGCTGAGGGAGGCAGGAATCCATCACCCAAAACTAATTCCACCTGTGTTCCTCCCATGAAGATAGCTGAGCACAAACTGTTCTCCATGGGTTTTAGAAGTCGCAGCTTTAATGTCAGCTCAGAGGAAAACTTGTTCTTCACCGCGACGTGTTTGGGCTTTCATCTAAACAAAGTCTTTCTTTTTATCCTCCTGTTTACTCCAGAGTTTTATGTGAGGCGCAGTGGAGGGGACTGGGCCCATTTTTGCTTTTGTTTCACAAAGATAACCTCAGTAATCAAACGAATTATGAGAGAAAAACAATCCAAACCTATAAATGAGAGAGTATTTGCCCCCTTTAAGGGCAGGAACTGACATCATCGCTTCGGAGATTTTTGTCCCACTTTTCTTTGCTTATGATGGAATAAATTCACCTTAAAAAGGGGAAAACATTTTTTTAAAGAAATAAGTCTTAGCCACTTTATCCATGATGTTTCTTACCTTTACCAACTTCATTAAATGATGCAGTCCTGATCAGTGTTTTTCCGTTTCCTAGCAACACAAACCTCTACAAGCTTTAATTTAACCCTTAAATGTATCACTTTGTGTTTTACTTCTTGAATCAGATAACTGAAATTAATTAATTTCTACTGTGGATAGTTAACTAAATGCTTAAAGTCACCGTTCATACGGCTGCTTGAAATCCTTGATTTTCAATTAACTTTATTGATTTAAAACTTAATTTCAAGTTTTGGAAAGTCCTTGATATCCATGTAAGGTCATTGAAAGTGCTTTATTTTCAAACTTCAGTTTTGTAATTAAGTTTAATTTAATGTTTGAATAAAAGCCTAAATTTAAAAAGGATTATTTACAGGTGAAACCAGTTATTTTTATACACCCAATAAAAAGACACACAAAACTTATGTTTCTCTCTGTCTGAAGAAAAATCGGACTAAACTTCTTCTCATTTAGGTTCGTTAGAATTACAAAAACTATTTCTATTTGGTGAATTTCCAAAAAACGTACCAATTTTTTTGGACACTTAGTATTTAATTTGAGCATTAAGATCCTTTATCCACAATTTGTGGGTGTTTGTGTTTTTTCTCAGAGCAGTCGGATACATGATGTGTGAGAGACATTACAAAATACAAGTTTAATTTACGTATAATGTTGAATACTATCACAAGACGTTAACTAATGCATCATATAGTAGTGAATTGAAATAGTTGTTTAATTAATTTGTGGTGCTGGAAGAGATAGAAAACATACTTGAAAAGTGCCTGTGTTTTTACTGTAAAGTGCACCAACCATGCATAAATAAATCTGTTTTTTCTCATGATATTGACGGTAAAGTCTCTCCTCCTTGTTGACGTCTTGTCCAGGTGGACTTTGCTTTCACCGTCTGGCAGAGTTTTCCGGAGCGGATCGTCGGTTATCCGGCCCGCAGCCACTTCTGGGACAGCAACAAGGAGCGCTGGGGCTACACCTCCAAATGGACCAACGACTACTCCATGGTTCTGACCGGCGCCGCCATGTTCCACAGGTACGGCTCTTCCCTTCACCACAAGTAGGTTTTAAGTAAATGGTACATAATATAAATGGGATTGGACGAAACGAAAGTCCATCATTCGACGTTTTATTTTACTAGATAGTTTACTTCTATGGATTCGGACTTTTTATCATCTGTTGTTTTTCAGCTTCGTTTTACGGGCTCGCTAATGTAACCCAGGATATCAGAAGACTGTCAGATCAGCATACATTGTCAGATAGTCGTACGCTTTGCTCAGACATGTATACCCTGTCATTACCATGTGATTTTATTTAATCAGCAACATAGAATTATGACGTAGATCATCATACACTTTGTTATTAACAGTTATATGGCATCCTGACTTGGCGGTTAAGTAGGTTAATGAGTTTTACACGGCTTGTGTTGTACTTGACTGCAGCTGCAGCCAGATCCCGCTTTAAATACACTTTGAAACCAAGACAACGCGTGTATATCTATCTAGTTATCATATTATAAACAATTTAATGACTTATTTTTGTCATATCTTGTTGCGTATGCTGAACTGGCAACTTCACTGACGGTCGGAGAGCATCAGTATAAATCCCGCAGTTTTACAGTAGCGACTTCTCAGAAATGAGAGAAGGACGTTGATACCATTTCATTACATTAAAAACAAAAGCCGTTATTGTTACTGAAATAATGTAAAACCTGAATAAGTAGTTAAAAAGTAATAAAAATATATTCAAAACACAAAAAAGTTACTTAAATTGGTTTTTGAGCCTAAGAAATTGTACCCTGCTCAGCTTCTTTTTTCTGCTTAAACCTTTTAAAGCAGTCACCATAGATGATTTCTGCAAGTTTCTACCATATTTCTGCAGCTGGAAGTGGCCAATCAGTCAATCTTTAGCCAGTTTCTAGAGACGCCCACTTTGAGTCTGCAGAGACGCCCCTCCAACCGTCTCCGTTTTGACGGAGCGTTTGAAGCAGTTCATAAAGTAGATGTGATGTTCAGTGGATCACAGCTTCAGGAAACCAGGGGTTTGACACCGACTACGTTTTAGAATAAAAGTCAATTTGTCTTGAACACAGAGCTCTGTAGCTCCTACATGAGGCTCACCTGATGTCATGTCAGCTTTAATATGGCTTCAGTCTGACGCCACATCAGGCCGGAGTCAGCCAGTCAGCACCGCCTAATCACTCCTAATATGGCTCTTATCACGCTGGAGAAGGAGCATCATTCAGGAAATGTAATATGGAAGACACTCGTCTGTCCAGATCCCACCACTTACTCCCCATCCTGTTCTCTAAAAGTGTCTTCTTCTCATCTATCCATTCATCCTTCCCTCTATCAGCCCAGGTTAGCTCCCACCACTATAACAACAGTTGCTGAACAATAAATTGTCCCAGACGTTATTACTATAAACAATATTATTGTTTTGTAACTGAGTAAATGTAACTAGTTACTGCCCAACTCTGCTTTAGAGGCTAAATGAAGCTAAATGTACCAATTTTTTTAAATCCGATTGTCAGTAGCCGCTATATTTACTGTATTTTCCGCACTATAAGGCGCACCGGATTATAAGACGCATAGACGCTTCAGTTTGGGTTGCCAATTTGTTCGGTACTCTATTATTACACACCCACATTTATAAAGAAATGGTCCCCGAGTAATTTATATAGTCGTCTGCCTCAGTAGTTGTTTCACTCACGATGTTGCGATATTGTGCCCAACTGCTTTCTGGGTAACACAGACCAACCGACACGATGCTGCCGCAGCCTCCATCTCTCTCCCCCCGGCTTTAAATGTATTATCAGACTTTATTAACAAACCAGCATTCTGACAACTATCCCAGCATGCACTGCCCGCTTCTTCTACGGGAAAATGAAGTCGGCAGCTGCTTACCGTAGTTGCTAAACCTGTTGTGGCTCAATATTGGTCCATATATAAGGCGCACCTGATTATAAGACGCACTGTCGGCTTTTGAGGAAATTTAAGGTTTTTAGGTGCGCCTTATAGTGCGGACAATACGGTAAATCCCAAATAGAGTAACTCTGTTGTGTAATCTCAGCGTAATCCTAATCCCGTCTCCTAGGTACTACCACTTCCTGTACACCCACTACCTGCCCAGCAGCCTGAAGAACATGGTGGACCAGCTGGCCAACTGCGAGGACATCCTGATGAACTTCCTGGTGTCGGCCGTCACCAAGCTGCCGCCCATCAAGATCACACAGAAGAAGCAGTACAAGGAGACCATGATGGGGCAGGTGAGGAGGAACCGATGTAACGTTATTATTATTATTACTAATGCAGTAAATCATGAAGCTTGTAGCGTTGGACCAGAACCCGAGTTATTTAGATTCTCTTCCTCCTTCTGAGCCCTGACTCATCTTGTAGCCATTGTTTCCTTTGAGCTGCAGGCAGCTCTCCCTGCTTCTCCACAGCTTGATTTATAACGCTGCTGTACTTCAGCAAGGCCCCTGGGGGCCGCAGGACGAAAAGCTCAGAAACGAGGGAAACGACGTCCAGATTCCCAAAACCAAAAACACGAAGCGGCCGATGATTGATGGAGAAGCTTGTTGCTCCTCTGACGGTTTCCCGTCTCTGCAGACGGAGCCTGAATCAGAAGTTGAAATGTTAGAGAATAAAACAGAGATTCATTCATAAATCAGAGCTCATCATCATGGATCAAACATGATTTAGTAGGTCTGAACCATTAGCCTTAATCGCTGTTTATCCAGCATTTAAAGCGTTTTTATCTTCAGTTGAGTTCCTGACAGGATTCCCACGTTTTTCACTCCTTAAATCTCAGACTCCTCCGTCTGTCTAAGTCTCAATAATCTGCACTGTTTAGATAAAGCAAGTTTATTTATTTAGCAACATTCATACACAAATACTTCAGAAAACATCAAAGTATGAACATAAAAGGAACAAATATTTCAAATAGCTCATTAATCAGATCCTTTGATGAAAAGCTGCTGTAAATAAAATGTTTTTCCGACGCATAAAAATGCAACACAGAGGGGAAAAAAAAAAAAACATATTTGTCTCAGGACCGACCAAACTGAAGACACTGAGGCTGTTTTCCCAGAAATGATGGTAAATGAAGGTTTGCTGTGTTTGCGTCCTGATTTAACTCCTCTGGCTTCTTCTTCTGCTGCAGCATTATGATGGAAAAGTTGCAACATGTCCTGTTCATAACAAATTAATTTACTGTGTGGGTTAAAAAAATCACAACTGGGACATTCAGACATTCATGAGATTTGCCTAAATGTGTGTAGATCTCTGAAAACCTTCATTACCTGAACGTACTTTTAAACGTGCGTTTCCTCCTGCAGTCTTCTCGGGCGTCCCGCTGGGCCGACCCGGACCACTTCGCCCAGCGGCAGACCTGCATGAACAAGTTCGCCAGCTGGTTTGGCGCCATGCCGCTCGTCCACTCCCAGATGAGGCTGGACCCCGTGCTCTTCAAGGACCAGGTCTCCATCCTCCGCAAAAAATACAGGGACATCGAGAGGCTCTGACAGGACCGCCGCCCCCTCGGGGGGGACTCCACGCAGGGGGAGGCGCGCGACAGGGACTCCGTGGAGAGCCGGCGGAGCTGGACGGGGAGAGACGCCGCTCCGTCTTCCACTCGGCACAGCGCTGCCGCCGCCGCCGCTCCCCGGGCCTGATCCGGACCGGAATCAGGAGGAAACAGAAACGATGCAAACAGAGACACAAACAGAACTGGATGTTCCACACGGCGCGCACTACTGACGACAAGAGACGAGAAGGAACTGGGTTAGAATATTTTTTTTTTCTTGGAGGAAAAACCCTGGAGGACGACGTCGACTTTCCTGCTTTCTCCCACATGTGCAGGATGGTAGAGAGGGGAGGGGCGTGTGAGCGCTCCCCTCGCCCGCATCAGGACATGAAGCCGGACCCGACGGATCCGGCTCCCGTAGGTGGAAGCTGTTCGCACACGGAGCTTTGGTTTAGTTTGGTGTCGTCCCGACACACCGGAGAGACCGGAGAGTCGGTCTCCCATCACCGGTTCCTCAAATGAAACGCATTTCAAAGAGATCAATAAGTGGATCCAGAGGTCAAAGGTCAACAAACCTGGAGAAATAAAATGGAATATGGCGTCAGGTGACTCTGCTACTACGTTTGTGCAGTTATAATTTTTAAGATTAAAAAAAAAAAGGCCACCAGAGGTCAACCTGCCCAAGGTGACCCGTTATGCTTCCTTGAACTGGTCAGTGGCCTATGCAAAACATTGCGGCCTGTCACTTTAAATCCAGATAAACTCCTGATAGCCACGCCCCCAAAACTCAATGCCTCCATTACAGACTTGTCAATATTCTGCTAATCCAGAGGTCAAAGGCCAGAGGTCAAAGGATTGGAGGAAAAATGGTTGGAAAACCACAAATTTGCCATCAAAATCCCGTGTGAATAAGTTTGTCATGACACTCCTCATGCGTCCGTTGCAGTTTTGCAAATTAAAAAAATTTCCTAGCAGCAAAACCTTTTAATCGACGACGGGATATTTTTGTAAGTTGCGTGTTTCCATTAAGCAAACAAATTTCTGATGTGCCAAAATGTGCAATTCTACAACCGTATATCTTTGAAAAACAGAAGTGGAGCCTCCTGCACAACCAACAAGAATGCCGTTAGTGATTCCTTGACAGAAGGTCAATAACGAAGCACTTTGTTTCCTCATTTTTCCAACAGCCATTGTACAAGCGCATACAGCGGTTAGACCAGCTGAACAAACGTGATTGATATGAGCTGTGTCCAAATTCAGGGTCAGGGTCCTTCGAAGGCCGGGAATAAACTAAGACCGGAAGAGAAATTCGGACAGGTCCCGCCTTCACCAACTGGCCCCGCCCCCACCTCAGCGTAACTCATGTTGCCTAGCAACCATGACACCGTGAAGCAGAGAAGAAGAAAAATTTATATATTACTGATTTCTATAATATTCTTCACCTTTTGTAGTAAAGGATGTTCCTTAGTAAAAAGGAAATCAATTAGTTTGGTTCTAAGATGTTCAAATGTTTACTGCACGTTTCTACAAGGAATACAAATTATTCATTTAAAATATAACACTCTCCACATTGCAGATAAGACATTACGGTTAAATAAACTTATTATGTTTGAAGGCTTAACTTTAATTAGTCAATCAAACCGATGTGCTCTGCTTTGAAATACTTTATAAACCAAACATTTTTCAACTGTCTGATTAATATCGGTGTTTAACTCCCACTTATTGGGGAAGCTAGCAGGAGTTTTTATAAACTAAACATTTTTCAACCAGACCCGTCTGAATAATATCTATGTTTAACTCCCAGTCATTGGGGAAGCTAGCAGGAGTTTTTATAACAATGTGCCAGGAGTTGGGCGTTTTCTCTCGGTGTACCGAACCTGGAGCTCCGGCCAGCTGGATGCTAACGCTGGATGCTAACGCAGCGTTAGCAGACAGGTCCGAAAACGTCAGAGCAATATTGCAATTAGGTGATGAATTGATGAACCGAGCAAATATTTGAGATTTACACACTTACATTCTCGCCTAAAAACATTGTACCAAATCACGTTGTGTCATTTAAAGTGTTATACAGCTAAATAATTTGTCGCTATTCGCCACCATAGACGCTCTGCCTGAACGCCCAGTTGGAACCCGCAATGAATTATGGGATATTGTGAAGGATAGACCGGACCCATCCTTCAAGTCTGGGGAAAAGAAGGACGCATTTGAAGGACGCATTGAAGGAGTCTTTGAATTGGGACAGGCCTTGTCGCCTCGCTATGACGTCATCGGCCGACAGATCCGTCCTTCGAAGGAAACAGACCCTGAATTCAGACACAGATGGTTCCGTTTTGGTTGCCAGGTGACGGGGCAGCATCTGCATTCCGTAGGTTTTTAAAACGGTTGAGTTTGATTCTTTTAAGCACTTTGGCTGATGTGAAAAGCAGTAGAAATCCTGATGGAAGGAGAAAAAGTGAGTTTTGCATAATAATCAAACTGATCAAAGTTGCGCCATGTTTGTGCAGCTAAAAAAAAAAAGCACATTTGATACCAAATGTTCTTGGTTTTTGTAAATATTTGACCTTGAACGACCTCTGGAAATATTGATCTCTTTAAAATGATCGCGGCTCAAATGTTTTACAGTTTGATTTGAAGGTGAGGGATTCCGGCCGGCGCTCGTCTCGTTCCTCCAAGCCGGGACGTCGCCTCGTTTCATGGCCCATTTCCCTCTCATCGCCGTCTCTCCGTGCGTTCGTAGCGCCGAACGCCGGCTGCTCGCAGCGGAGAACAAACCCAAACCTTTTCTTGCATGAACACGATCCTAATGGAGTAAATATTAGTTTTTCATTTGACCGCCATCTTGTGTGCTTTTAATCGGTGCCATTCTGACCTTGCAGTCTCCCTTCGCCGTTTGCTGCGCATCACGCTGCCTAGACGCCATTTTTCTTTTTTCTTTTGGTTTCCCCTCCACATATCAGACGACCTCGGCAGTTTAATTGATTAAAACGTTTTCTCCTCCGTTCGTCAGGCCTCAGTTAAGAGGGAAGAGCTGGTGGTGAAGCATCATGTGACCCTCACATGCTCCCCTGAGACCTCGGTCCTACCGGGTTCGATCGGTTCCTTGAACAACAGTCCCATTTTATCTGCTTCTTTTTTATTTTGTCACTGCAAAAACCTTTTTTTATATACAACTCTCAGCATATCACATCATTTTTTACCGTTTTTTTTTTACTTGTTTCATCTGTTTAATCCAGAGTGTTGGGCCACTAGGCAGAATCTGGGTTCAACGTACATCTGGTTCTGGTTTCATCCGACACATCTGGATCCGGATCAAGTCTTAAATGTCTCAAGAGAACTGCAACCAGAACAAACAGTGCCTTGTGAAAGTATCAGCTGGCTTTGATGTATTTTATATGGCCAAACACAAAGTAGTACATAATTTTAAAGTTTAAAACAGAGGCCCTAACGTTTATGAGCAATCTGAAAAGTGCGGCATGTTTTTTTTTAAAAAATAATTTTATTCAGCCACACTGAATCGCCTCTGACTGCAAGCTTGTTGGACTTTATTTCTGCCAACTAGAGCATAAGCCACACCGACATTACATTTCTGACCAATCACACCATATTTGTTGAAAACTACCCAACTTTGCTTCAAGGTTCTCCACGTCTTCACCTGCTATTTAAATTAAATAACACAGGCGGACTAGTTACTAATTATCTGTTGTCTGAAGAAAACTGGCTGTTTTATTCAGGCATGCCGCACTTATCAGATTTTTTATTTAATAAATAACTTAGAAACATGAATAATTGTGTGAATGTTTAGTAGTCATTTGAACTTCTGCAATGTTCTGGTCATTCAAGACATTACAGCTACAATTATTGGTAATAATATGAAATTAGCATTTTAGCTTTTATCCAAGTAAAGGCTAATTGGAGTATGTTATTTTAGATCACCATGCTAGTGTTAGCCTGCATGCTATCATTGTAGCTTTTTGGACACTAGATAAGGAACTATGAAATACAGTAGTTAGCAGCACTCACTTGTTAGCATATTAGCTAAAAACACTAGCACCTAACACACTGCTCTGACTTCACTATTAACTTTAGCTCATTACGCTCAGTAGTAGTAGTACCACAATATTTTGTGGTACCATTAAAGTGATAAGTACTACTTATTTCTACTTTGTAGCTGCTTAACAGCAATCACAGTCCCACAAATACACATTTTAAAAAGTATACTAAACATTTATATGGGCTTGTACAGGACAGCAGTCCAGGGTTTCCCCAGAAAAGCCCAGGGTTCTGGGTGTTGGGTCAGTCGTTCATCCAGCGACTCGTGTTTTTGAGTTAAAAGTTGACAGGAAATGTTAAAATATCACTTGGTAATTATGTGTTATTGGAAGATTTAAGTTTAACACCTCAACAGGTGTTTTTTTAAGTCTGTAAAGACTTAAAAAAGGGAGTCATTAAAATAATTGAAATAAACAATTCTTAGCCTGGCGGGGGCACAAGTGAAGCCTGGTGGCCCGCCAGGCTCATAATACCTGCAGTCACATAAAGATGTGTTTTATATCACTAAACTGATCACACTTAATCACATCTTCAAATGTATTGATACTCGTATTGAACAGACAGTGGAGGAAATTGTGAAACTAACAGGGCAAGTTTTAGGGGTTTTAAACTTCAATAAATGGAATTTATTGTGAGAATAAATCAGATTTCTTAACACAATAAATGAGCAACGTTCTGCACCGATTTCCAAAACTTCCTGGGATTTTAGGTTGTCTTAAAGTTTCCACTCATGTTTTTTGTTGTGTGTACATATATTTGCTTTTTGCAGGACATTTCACAGTTATGAGCTACTTTGAGTTGGTTTATTGATCCCATTGAATGATGACAGGATACTTTTCCAAAGCACTGTGTTGGACCTGAGCACTTCAGTCCTGCGTCTCTGAGGGGAGCAGTTGATATTTGTTCGGCTTATTTCCTCCTCTCTGGACACGTCGGCCCGTTTCTGGGCACGTCGGCCCATTTCATCCGTCACGCAAACGGGAAACTATCAGCCTCATCGCCGCAGCTCTAGTCTCACAAAAACATCCCTGCTAATCTAGATTTGGGTCGTCTCGGTTCTCTGCGGGAGTCAAATCATGAAGTCCCGGCACAGATTTGGAGGCAGCTGGGTCGCTCCAGATGGTTCATTACGGTAATGGTTCTGATCCGAGTGCGACGGAGCAAAGTGAGGGGAAAACTCCTCATCCCACCGGAGAGTCCGGCTGCAGCGTCTGGGTTTTATTTTCGTCTTTCTGTTCAGAACTGGACTCCGGGTCTGTTCCTGATTTGTGCCTTTTATCAACAGGATCCCAAACTTTTAAACACTGGAGGAGTCGCAGCTTCACTCAAACACACACAGCTGTATTGTTTTCGTGTTGGACACCGTTACCGTGGTGACGATGTGCGACAGCTTCCTGTTGATGTGCGAGGGAATCGGTGAGGCCCGGCTGTCCTGATGCCTTTCCTCCCTGTAACTAAGAGAAGAATTTTATAGAGGACACAAATTAAATAGATAAATGACCATTTTGTAAGAATGATTTATAATAAAAAATAAACTCATATTTGATTATAGCCGGGCGTCTGACGTTTGTTTCTGATCGATCAGCAGAGGTGGAAACGACTTACGTTTACTTCAGTATCACTTTTGAAAATAGAAGTATTTTGAGTATTTTTACTTGAGTGATTTTACTGTGATGCTTCTCAACTCTTGAGCAAAATGTTCTGTTTTTTCTACCCACTGGCAAACAGGTTTTAACCAAAGTTTCACCAGACACAGATTTGTCAAAGTTTCACAAAAACCTGAAGCTTTTGTTAAAGTTTCATAAGTTTTTTATTGACAAAAAAATTATTTGGAAATATTTTCCTGATTTTTATTTTTGTGTCATTTTCATCTTTAAAAAGCTAAAAATTGCTCTTACATTTTGGTCCGTCTGAGTCGGTAGTTTAAATGGTTAATAAATCGATCAGTTTCTTCAGTTGACTTTTTACCAAATACTTTTTTTACTTGAGTAATTTGTTGGACTTAAGTCCAACAAATGTAAAGAGTAATTTGTTGGACTTTTTACATCTACTAGAGTAAACTTATGTTGAAGTCGTGCTCTAGTGCAGTTTACCGTTTCTCTACTCACTGAGCGATGACTGTTTTCTCAAACTGAGGTCCTCGGACCGCTGGTGGTCCGCAGGTGTCACCTGGCGGTCAAAGGACCTCAGTGATGTTATCTCAAAGTGTTAAACGTCTTAATGCGTCGCAACGATTGTGGTCACTTGAAAGAAAAACTCCTACCAGTCCTAATCCTCATCAAATTTAAAATTATTAATCCCATAGAGATATTAAATGTTTTAACTGAATAATTCAGATTCTTTTTAATTTTTTGATTGGTGATGGATGCCTGCAGTTCTCTTGTGAAGTATCGGTTTTAGAAATACAAAATATTTAATCTTTCACCATTTCAAAATGTTCATCAGTGGCAGAACTTTGAAGCAAATTATTTCAAATCCGAACAGAAGAACGGCTCTCATCAGACCTTCACTATCCAAAGCTTTGCCCTCAAAAACATTTTTTTTCCAACAATTTCTCAAATTCTAGTAATATTGTGTCTTTATTCAGCTAATATTATAATTTTATTCTAGTAATTTCAACTACAATAAAAAATCTGATACCAAAAATTGATTTGCTGCTGCTGATTTCTGCCTTATTGAATCTTTTGGTTTAACCTGGAAGAACCGGACGTTTCCAGATAATCTGCAGAGAAGCATCGATAAAAGCTTCTCTCACTCGTTTTATTGGCGCTGAGTGTTTTGCATGAACGGCCCTGCGGCCGACCTGTGGCTCAGCTGCAGCTCGGCTCTCTATTTGTACAGTAATGATGGTCCTTCAGCGCCGCGGCGACCGGCTCTGTGAGGACGGCTTCATTAGTCACCGCTCTGAACATCGATTCCCTCCAACGCCGCCGCTGTCCTTCTCCCTGCGGACGACAGCGCTGCGACCGGCTCTGACGCAACCCGGCTGTGTCGTGAATTATTAAACGGGTCGTATCAAACACGCCTGCCTGCAGATCTGCAATGCCAAAGACTTAGGGATCACGTTTCGTTTTCCAGATTATGTCCTCTGTGATCTTCCCTCCTTTAATCCGATGTCCAACTTTACTGATCCACAACGGAAAGTTAGAGCCACGCGGGTAAAACGTTCAGGAATTACGATAATAATGTCGTAGAACTACGAGAAGTCGTACGAGAATGAAGTCAAAATATGAGAATGAAGTCACGTGAGAGAAAAGTAGTTTTAAAGTAGCAGTAAAGTAGTAGTAAGAGTATAACGAGAATAAAGTTGAAAAAATTGTATTACCAGAAAAATATCAAAATACAAGAAAAAAGTCGGAATAAAGTCAAATTAATACAAGAAAGTCACAATTTTGAGATTATGACTCATTCTCATGAGAATAAAATAATACTTAGTTATAATCTTATGAGAAAATAAAGGTGTAATAATACAAGATTAAAGTCAATATTTTGAGAATAGTCATACGAGAAAAAAGTCAAAATAACGAGAATAAAGTCACAATACTTAGTCACGATCTTCTGAGAATAAAGTCGTAATAATATGTGAATGATATTACAATAACAAAGTCATAGTATTATCAGAGTACTCATAAGTAGCAAAAAAATAAGAATAAAATCATAATAAAGTCAAAATTATACAAGAATAAAGTAAGAAAATGAGGTCGCAATCTGACTATGCTGGGAATTTTATAATCCTAACACTTTTATAAAAAAAATAAAATAAAATCAGATTAAAGGTTGTAATATTACGAGAACTCATTTCTCCATTGTACCAAACCGTAAAAAGAAACTGAGAAAAACAAAAGTCCTACTGAGCCTGAAAGCTCCACACGATCAGAACCGCCATCAGGCTTTGAACAACAAAAAGGCTTTTTAAAGTGGGAAATAAAGAGAGAGAAAAGTGACATTTCAGCTCTAAAGAACAGAAGAATTAGCTGTGGAAATGTAGCAACCTGTTAGAAGCTGCCAGCAGGTGACTTTCAGGTGAAGTGGCGATGTTTATTAATGAGAGCAGCCTTTTTAAATTAGGACTTCCTTTGATGGAGCTTGTTGGAAATTCAAATTAAAAAGCCTGAGCTCTCTGCAGGTTCACTGCGGCACAGGAACCGGCTCCTCATGCAGCGCCGCAATCTTCCAACCCTGACAGAAGAATTACAATTAGCTCGGTGATTCACAGACTTTTAAATACGCAGCGTACGATGCAAAGTGTCTGCTTCCGTTTCTCACTTTGAGCCAAAGACCAGCGCCTCAAACCGTTCAATCATGTTGCCATCGTTTACGGTTCTTCTTCGGCGAGAAGAGGAGATTTTTCAGCCCAAAACTCCCAAATACACAGGAGCGATTCTCAAAAAAAGTAGAGAAAAAGCATCTGAAGCATGTTCTATTTATGGTTCTGTGCCTCCATTTTGGTCTCTACTGCCTCTAAAAACACCCGGCCGTTTTTGGGCAATAAATTAATGTTTTTTGGTGTCTGGAAAATGAGTCGTTAAAAAACAAAAAAAAACAAAAAAAGAAACACAGAAGGCTGCTATGCCATTGCCTAGCAACCCCAGCAGAGTTCCGTCCGTCACCTAGCAACCCCAGCAGAGTTCCGTCCGTCACCTAGCAACCACAGGAGAGTTCCGTCCGTCACCTAGCAACCCACTGTATGCACCGTGGGATGGCTGACAGGGAAAAGACAAGTGATTTGTTGTCGATTTACCATCCAGAAACCATTTACTAAGATTAAAATTCGTAATTCGAGCGTTTTTTCGCCTGAAGAAGAGATCAGGAAATAAACCTCCAAAACTTATAAAAAAAAAAATTCAACAGCATTTTTGTTAAAATGATTTCTAGCAAACAAAGAAAAACAGTGAAATCTCGGTCTGAAATCTCAAAGCGATTTATAGTTGAGCAGAGTATTTAACAGAGTGGTCAGACTCAGCCATAGTGAAGCACCGATGATGTTACACCGAGTCCAGAAGTGATGATTAGCTGTAAATACGGTTTAGCCTCAGTCAGTCTCATGTCCTTCAACTCGGAGTTCAATTATTTTCAAACTTCAGTCTGGAGGAAGTACATCTGATTAAATACGTCTATAATTTCTTCATTTAGCCTGCAGCTACAGATACATGAAACATCTTGAGGTTAAATAAATCTGATTATAGATCATCGAGGTAGACGGAACCGTCTCTGCCGTCCAACCCTTCGTCCCTTCTTCTTCTTCTGTGGTTTCCAACACGCTGATATTGCCAGAGTTCCCGTTTCTCATGTAAAGTGCAGTCAGTCCATCTGTCCGTCTGTCCAACCTGCAGGTCTCTCTGACCTCAGCGTGGGTCGGCGGCGCTCAGCTGCGGACGGCCAGCATGGAGTTGATCTCCCAGATGAGGTTCCTCAGTTGGTCCATGATCTGCTTCAGCTGCTGGTTCTTCTGCTTCAGCTTCTGCAGGAAATGCAACGACGCGAGAAGGAAACTGTTATAAACTCACTGCAAAAACACTAAATCTTACAAAGTAACCTGGTTTAGTTTCTGATACAAATAAGACAAAACTAACTTCAGCAACTTTTCCCAAGCGACAGGAGTTTATTTAAGGAATCAATAAAATGAGCTAGTTTCAGATTATTTCACAAAATGTGTTGTTCATAATTTGATGAAGCATCAAGTCTTAAGATGAGAAATTTTTTTTTGTTAAAATAAATAAATAAAGGTAATGAGGAAAAACTAACTGGAACTATAATGCATCGTTAAAACCAAAACGTACTGAAACCATAAAACCCTTTATTTTTATGAATCTGTGCATCAGCCTTTCGAACTGATGTCATTTTTATCCTCAGACATTTTGCAAAATGGCAACATGTTGGGAGTAAACAACAAAAACAAAGCATTTTTTACTGCATCTCCTGTTGAATATTCACTGCCAAATCATTACATAAATAATAAAAAGACCTTTTCAAAATCAACCAGAGTATGAAAAAACAAACAAATAACCAACCAAGATATAACCATCAAAAACACTAAAAACTAATTAAAACTGACTGAATTAGACAAACAAAACGGTTAAAAACTCAACAAGTTTTAGGTTTCAACTTTCAAAGCCTGGTATACAAAAGTGCCTTGCAGAAGTATTCACTAAAACTACTACAGCTATAACTACTGGAAACTAAACAATGTTCAACTACTAATAACTAACAAAAACACTAAAAACGAACTAAAACTGACTGAATTAGACAAAGAGTCACAACACAGTAAACTTTGTACTGCACACAGAGCTGGAGGATTGTTTGGATGAACTCGGTGACTCCTGGCTGGAGGTGAAACATAAACAGCAAAGAGACTTTAAACTTCAGGTACTCGGATCAACAAGCCAAACCTCCCCACATAATCACTGAAGACTTGATCAGGATGACATCAGAGGAGCCAACAGGCCGGTCGTCTCCGAATGCTTTGCTGAGATCAGCAAAGCTTTGGGTCAACAGCTGCTGTGGACCCAAAGCTTTACGCTCAAACCAACAGTGGCTCCTTCACTGCCGCTGCAGCTGGAGACTCTGAACAATAAAATCCAGCACAGCTGCCAAGCGTGGGCTGAGTTGGAGGAGAAAAATAAAATACCTGGAAACGTTTGGAGGTTTGGGCAAATCTAGCAGCAGCACATCAGAGGAGGAAGAGGAGGAAGAGGAGGGAGCTCCTGTATCTGCAGTGCAGTGAAATCTATTAAGATTAAACCCATCTCGCTCTCCGCAACACTCCTTTAGCCATGACTAATTACCAGCCATTTCTGCGGCGCAGAAAACACCTTGAGCAATCGATTTCACACGGCTCTGGTAATATCAGCTGTTTAGCTGATTGTCCTTGAAGATATTCCAGAGTTTGGAAAGCCTCCAGTCTCTTCCTCAGGGGGGGGATTTCTAAACGCTTCTCGAGCTTCTTCGCTTCTCAGAGACGTTCGCTTTGATTCTGGGCGCCTTCCTGCGCGACTGCCAGCGAGTATTTTACAGGATTTGCCTCATTACGCCAACAAGTGAGACCCGAAATACCCGATTTCTGTCTGGTGCTCAGAAAACGCCCAATTGTGTTTTCAGGAAGTTTGTAGACAGAGAACAATGCCGATTTTAATTAGGCCTGAAACGATTAATCGGTTACTGAAATAGTCAACTAATTTAGTAATCAATTAATCGTTAATTGGACTATATAGAATCAAAACTATAAAACATTGCAAACTTGTTCTAAATCTGGTTTGTTTGAGATAATGCCTCTTTGTATTTTTTGGTAAGTTTGTAAACAAGTAATGTAGTTTTTAATTAGGATTGACATGATTGTGATTAATCGATTATTGAAATAAAAATCAACTACTTTAGTAATCAGTTAATCATTAACTGTAGTATACAGACCCACAAAAAAGACCACTTCTGAAAAAAAACAACTTATTTAGAGCAATGAACTGTACAGAACTGTACAGAAATACATACATTTAAGACATATTGTATAAAAACTACCTTTGTCTGTTAATAAAATGACAATTTCTCAAACGCCATAGTTTCACCCAGTTTATATCCATTAAACAAATCCCATGGTATTGCATTTTAGGCAATAAAATGTTTATTTTCTTACATAAAAAAGGAAGTGAATTACGTTTTTATTTGCATGTTTTATTTCTAATACTATAAAAAAAAGTTTTAAGCAGTTAAATGAAAACTTTGAACCATTTCATCCAATTAATCAAATAACAAATAAGTTAATTGATTCCTGAAATAATTTATAGTTGCAGCTGCATTAGTAATACCTGCAGCATCGGCTTGATGCCATGTTTCTCTAAAAGGAGGCATGAAGCTGCAGGTTTTTCAGGGCAGCAGCCTCTTCATTGTGAAGGCTGCCTGGCACATCGTGATACATGAATAATCATCAGAGAAATTAAGCATCAACCTCAGGGAAATGCAGATTTCATTCATAACCTCAATTAGTGCAACTCTACTCCTCCACACCTGGACGTCCTGCAGACATTCTGCAGACGTCCTGCATTCTCTGGCGTTTAGACGTATTTGCAGCTCTGCTCAGACATGCAGTGACCAGTCGACAACTCCTGGATCGACCATCCGGTCTCTGAGGCGGCCAGCAGACTGGAAGGCTGCCTGACCTGCTGCACGCAGCAGAACCGCCAGCAGAGAGAGCAAAGCGGCACAGTGACCCGAGCTGGAATGTTGGCGGCGATTGGTGAGCTTACAGGCAGGTGCTGTCATGTGTGGAGGTGGTGAGCATGTCTTCCTTCATGCGCTGGTTTGTGACTTATTCTGGGCTTTTGAGCCCCGACTGTTGCAATAAAGCAGAAACCGCAGAAACGGATTCCCACTGCAGGGACGGTCGGTTCTCCTTCAAAGTAAAAGCACCAGTGATGCAACGAGTTCAGCTACCTGTCGCTGCAACTAAAACTGAAAAACGACCTCAAATCAAAGGATGGATGAATCAATCAATCAGATTTTATTTGTATAGCACATTTCAGCAGCAAGGCATTTCAAAGTGCTTTACATAATTAAAATAAAAACAGCATGTGACAGTGAATAAACAGAAAGAAAGAATTTTCAAAAAGATTTAAAAAATAAAAACATTAAAACTCGCACCCTTTGTAGGACTTCAGTTAAACGTCTCACACCTCAGAGTTTTAGTTAAAATGCCCTTTAACAAGGATTCTCACGCCTCAGAGTTTTGTATTTAATACGTCGTATGAAGTATTTAATACATCACAAAGGTGGACATTTATATCGTTTATCATGTATTGTGATAAATTCTGATTGTTGCCACAACTGTTTTGCGACAACAAACAAACTGACAAACTGTCTGAGTTGTGAATTTTACTATTTTTTCCACTATTTGTCCTAAGGATGAACAATATATCGCTACCAACATCGCTACCTGCCAATATTAGTAATTCTTTAACATATTGTTATCGGCCTGATAAATAAAACTGGGCCGATATGAACAACCAATATTTATGTTGGTTGTTCATATCGGCCCAGTTTTAAGGTGATGAAACGGCAGTGAAATATCAGCTCTGGACAAACATGACATCATCGTTGTCATGACAATAAATCAGAATTCTTACGATAAATTTATTACAAATTTATTATAAACAATAAATGACCTTAATGACCTATAAAATAATTAAGGTTTTTGAATTATTGTTTTAAAGATCTGCTGCTGATAAAAATGTGAAGACAATGTTGAAACATTAAGATTTTCTATTAAGTATAATTTGTAAAACATAATATAACTTCAGAAGATACGTAGTATTAGGGCCACTCTAGGAAAATAAAATAACCAGAATAATAAATTGCTGGGTAATTTTTTACTTCATTCTGGTAACATTACAACTTTATTCTGGTAATTTAACTGTATTTCTTCTTAGTATGACTTCCACTCTGAGGTAACAAGATGCTCAACATTCCTCTTTTTTTTGTTATTTTTTTTAGAGAGGTCATAAGATTACCACTTCATGCTTGTAAAAATTTAGAATGAAGCTATAATCAGACTACATAAAATCAAAAAGTTTTGATTTGATATCAAATCACATGATTTTGGAGTTGAACTAAAAAGTCCAAATAAATAAAAGCTGTAAAACAAGATGGCCGCCCTGGGCGCACTGACATCTCTCTGAATTATGGAAGTAGTATAGTATAAATAGAAAAACATTTAAATTTGGAATAATTATAATTATAATAGTCAAACGCCAAAAACTGATTAATCTTTCAGTTCGGACTCCGATAAACAACAACATTCTAACATTTGGCTCATCTTTGTAAAGCATGCATGAGAAACATGAGTCGCTCTGTTTTGATCCGTCTCATGGATCAGCTGCTGCTGCGATTCGCGTTTCATCCCAGCAGCTCAGGTTCTGCGTCTGTAAACACGCTAAACTCCACGTTACAACCTAAAAACAAAACCCAGCGCACATCTGATCCAGGCTGAGCCTAATAACCAGGATTTCTGGAAATATGAGGTTCAATGGGTTTGTGTAAGCAATCCGAGAAGCAGGCGCTCATGAATTAACAGTCTAACTGAGTGCGACCCAAAACGAGAGCGGACAGACGACCGGACCGGGCCGAGATCTGCTTTGTAAACCGGGGAAGCTGAAAGTAAACCCAGCGGGCGTTTCACAAAGCAAGCCGGGCAAATCCAGGATTACTTTGACTTTGCTGACCAGACAAAACCCAAATCCCTCAGGCACCAGGTAGCTCAAGCTGCGGAGGGAGGAACCAGGAAGAGAAACTGAAAGTTCGCTCGAGCCGAAAACGAAAAAATAAAGGCAACGAAAGGTAACTGGACAACTGTCGGGTTTGTTTTTATGCTAAATAAAGAAATAGACCGGCGAATAAATATATATTTTCCCAGAGAAGAGTCACGTTAAAACTAAATTTACTGAAGGAGAATGAATTTGGCTGCGTTCACACTGCAGTCTGAAGTGACCCAATTCAGATTGTTTTGACGTAATGCGACCTGTATCCGATCTTTTCATGGCAGTGTGAACAGCAAAGGTCAGATTCTTTTACGAATGTGACCCATATCCGATACGTAACCGATTCAAATGCGACCTAAAGTCCAGGTCTCATTCATCCAAACTGAACGTCACTGATTCTCAACAAATCTCACTATTCTGGTCCTGATACGCACAGGAAGAAATACAACTATGACGAACTGTATGAAGATCAAGTTGTTAATTTGTTGCACCGGCCGGATAAAAACTTCAAATATGTAGCTAAGCTCCACCATCAGCCTCCATGTTTACTTCCACAAACACTGAGCTCTTCTTTTTATGGCGGTTGGCATTGAGAACGCTGACGCTATTGCGCCCTCTACTGCGCATGCGGGACACTTTCAGGTCGTTTGCCCGTTTACACTGCAGAACACATACAGGTCACATTTACTGGCAGTGTGAACGACCCGGCAAAAACAATAGGAATTGAGTCACCTCAGGCTGCAGTGTGAACACAGCCTTAGACTCAACACCTGATAAACTTCATGAATGTTCCTCACTGCCATGAAGAGTCATTCACTAAAAAATTACACTTTTAATGCAAAGTAACATGAAAAGTGTCTTCAGTCAGAATCTTCCTCAAGTTCGCTGTGGTACAGACTGCTACAGGACACCCTTCCTGCCAACAGTCGTCATCAGTACATACAAGAGTTCAATTAATATGAATTCCAGCAACATTAAATTTCCCTTTGGGATCAATAAGTATTTATATGGATGGAGGATCTGAAATACTCAGCTCCATGTTAAAACCTAAAAAGCAAAGAAAAAGGAAAAGCAGCACGGACTCTGATCTACATTCTGTTGGATTCTATTATCAGAAAGTGAAATCAGTGGTTTTCCTTCCTCTGGTTTTCCTCCGTGTGAATCGGATCAAAGCGGCCGAGCGAAGGAGGGGAGAGAAAGAAAATGAATTTTTCATAAAGTCCTACATTAAGACTCCACTTCAGAGACTCGGCTGCCGCTCTGGATCTCGGCTTGTTGCGTCGGGACAGATTTGGGCTCAGGCCACCAGAAGACGACCTCCGACCTCAGTCAATTAGTCACCAACGCATTCGCACGCCGCCGGCCCCCTGGCACGTCATGAAAACCAGTAAACAGTCCAGTGTTGTCCATTAAAAAGCCGCCGCTCTCCGGGCTAATTTGGCTTGATAACCACAATCTTTACATTAATTAATTCTGCTGCAACGTATTCACATTAAAGCTGATTGGAGAGGCTGTTCTGATCCATTACACAGCACAGAAAATCAAAGTCATCTTGTTATAATATCATTATACGAAGGCATTTATCTTCTTTCCAGTCATTCAGCCGGTTTCATTACCGATTAAAGGGACGGCTGGCGCTCTGAGGACATGGAGGGCTTTGATTTTTGATGAGCGGGTTTCAGATAATGGCGAGAATGAGATTCCTTCCTTTAAAACACAAACGGACGCTCAGAAACACGGCGCAGAGAGAGGAGGAAAAGCCTTCAGTCAGGATTCCCCGGCTAATCCGCGCCGTCGCTGGCAACTCAAATCGCAGCTTTGACTCGACGGATCTGGCTGGGAATTACAAGTGTAAGTGTCTGAGCGAGGAGCAGGGATTAGAGAGCAGAGCGGAAATATTCCCACCGCTAACGTCGCCTTTTCTCATGCAAACCTTTACCTGCAACCCATAGAAACACCTCAAATTCACTTCTACCTAAACTAAATGATATTTTAACTAACATTAAGTGTCACAGATGCTCCTGAAATGGAAACAAAGTGATTCTAATCCAAGATTAATCTAATCTGGTTCTCTTTACACTGCAAAAACTAGATTTTACCAAGTAATTCTGGTTTAGTTTCTGGTGCAAATATCTTAGTTCACTTGAAATAAGACAAACCAACTTAAAATTAACTTTTCTGCAAGATATATTGGCTTGTTTTATGTAAATAATTCCTTAATATTGATGAAAATGTGCATTGGCAGATAAATTAACTTATAACATGGGAAAAATGTGAAATAATCTACCAATGGAGCAACTATTTGTTCATCACTATTAAGGAATTATTTACTTAAAACAAGACTCTACATCTTGTTAAAAAGTTACTTTAAGTTAGTTTTATTCAGAAACTAGACCAAAAATACCTGGTAAGATTTTGTGTTTTTGCAGTGCAGGATTTCAATAAGTTTTTAATAAAGCATGTTAAAAAAAAACTTTTGTTTATGATGTGGAGCAGGTGGTAGATGACCAGGACAATTTTAGTAAACACCATGTTGGATGTTTTTGTTTACAACATTAAATCATAGTTTAAAGTTATATTTCAGTGTCGTGTCTGTAAATTCAGTTGGATCCTGAGCTTTTACTGTCGTATCGAAGGCTGAAGCTCAAACAGCCACAAGGAAGGAAAGAGAAATTAGCCGACTGACGATTCTTACTGCTGGATATCAATTAACTCTCCTTTAATCTCAACGCCTTTTAATTATTTGGCGTGAGGGAAGAGATGCAGAGGAGACACCAAACGGAGAGAAACGATTTGCTGTGGCGGGAAGGAACAAGAGAAGAAGAAATCATTCGCCTAATCTCCGTTTTAGATTCTGGAGATAAAATATTAAACTAAATTTGGAGTTTTAATTACTTAATTATTAATTACACAGAATTTAAACACGTTTTTAGCCTCCATGAGCTCAACTCCAGGTAGTTGCTTCCATCTCTCTTAACAAATCTGGATAATATTAAAAATGTTCTTAAATGTGAACAACAGGAAGGTTCTGCATTTGCCACAAAGCACCATTTCTGTTTAAATTACTTGGAAATTATGTACTTTTTCTGCATAATTTTCCACAAATAACATCCTATAGCGATAAATCCAATAAGCAAATGTCTTATTTTTATTCTAAAACCTAGGAAGAGCTTAGAGGTTAAAAACCATGTCTGCTTTGTTTACTGTATTGTCCCTGATGGAATAAACTAACAGAAATAAAATGTTGACTATTCAAAACATGACACATTTATTAAAGTAGATGTTTGTCAGAAATCAGAAGTTTTCTTTTTCAAAGTTGATGTAATGTGAACTGAGGGTAAAAATGGTTCGTTGGACTGTAAAGGTTGCAGACCTTTATGCTGGTCCAATAATCACAATAACCAATAAATAAACCAATTATGATGCGTGGTTTTTATTTCCATTAATTTAGTGGTGCTCAAAGTGTGGCTCAGGGGCCATTTGTGGCCCTAGAAATTAACTTTGTTTGGCCCTAAACCACAAATGCAGACAAAAATACAAATTTGGCCAAAAACATAGAAAACAGCTGATGACAAGAAGCATTTGGAAATGTCTCGTTTTCCTTTAATAAATCAGCAGATCAAAGGCACTTCTCCGATTTGGACCTTTAATGATGAACAGATTTAATTCTAAAGAAAAGTTTATTTTTAAGCAGGTGAAATTAAACAAAAAAATAAAAATAAATCACAATAAACTGAATTTTAATTTAATACATTTTATGGCCTTCCAGTAGTTTAAATTTAAAAGTTTTGGTCCTACAGGAAAAAAGTTTAACTGTTTCTGATCATTTTTATCCATTTAGTTTGAATATTTAAAATTATCTTCCAGATCAACATTAAAGTTTGTTGATCTTTAAGAGATCATCACTATATTACGTGAAAATGGCCTAAAACCAACAATATCATCATTTATCACAATAACTCCTGGGGTAATTAATCATGCGTTATCATGTTTCACTCAAAACTAAACAAAAAAATAAATCACAAGAGTGAAAAGGAAAATCACCAGAATAAACCAGATAAAAAAATGAAGTTCATTGAAGCCAAAGTGGTTTTTAATAAACGTGACAAAAACATACGAATCGGCTCCAGTTAAGGGGAAATGTGGTTAATTTCCATGAGAAAGCAGGAACACTAAGTGGTTCAGGGACGTGATGGAAAAGTAACTCCAGTTAGGAGGAGGAACTAGGACAACAAACTCAAGGGGACCATATTTTAAACGGCTACGCCGGCAGGAAGACGCCGTCTGTCACACTCCATCCTTAATCATTTCTCTAATTTCTGCTCATAAGTTGCTAAGCTGATAGCGATAAAGTCTAAACTGCATTTTCTAATATTAATTCAAAGTCTTTACTTTGTATAATTTATTACACACAAAGAAAACACCCCAATAATAATCAGTCATAGTGTTCAGAGCTCTGCTACAAAACTCTGCAGTGAAAAACATGTATTTCAGGTTTTCAGGTGCGTGACGGAGCAAAGGGAGCTGGAGGAAACCCTGATGAAAACCAAACGGTGGGACTAATGAGGCTCAACAGGAAACACAGATGATCGATTCACTCACATGATCAATCATCATCAACAAAGGTGATCAGAAAAGTTTGATTTCACTCCTGAGATCCATCAGACAACAGAAACATGGTTAATTTACATGAAGATGGTGGAGAGAGAGAGAGACGGGGGGAGAGGGAGAGAGAGGGAGGGGGAAGGGAGGAAAGGAGAGAGAAAAAGAGAGAGAGGGGAAGACAGAGAGAGAGAGGGAGAGAGAAAGAGAGAGAGGAGAGAGAGAGGAAGGAGAGATTGAAAGAGACAGAGAGGGAGGGGAGAGATAGGAGACAGAGAGAGGGACGGGACAGAGAGGGGGGAAAGCGAGAGATAGAGGGAGAAGGAGAGAGAGAGAGAGATACAGAGAGAGAGATGGGAGGGGGAGAGAGAGAAGGAAAGAGAGAGACAGAGGGATGGAGGGGGAGAGAGAGAAGGGAGAACAGACAAAGAGAGGGAAGGAGAGACAGAGATAGAGGGCGAGAGAGAGAGAAGGAGAAAGATAGAGATGGAGAAAGAGAGAGAGAAGAGAGAGAGATAGAGATGGAGAGAGAGAGAGAGAGGAACGAGAGAGACAGAAGGAGAGAGAGATGGAAGGAGAGACAGAGAGGTAGAGAGAGAGATGGAGGGAGAGAGACAGAAGGAGAGAGAGATGGAAGGAGAGACAGAGAGGTAAAGAGAGAGATAGAGGGACAGAGACAGAAGGAGAGAGAGAGACGTATAATAATGTGTGTAGAACTTGTTGGGGATCAGAAAACTTGATTCAAAGTATTAAAAGGTCAAATAAGGAGAGATATGATATATTTTTGAAACAGCTGGATAATTTTCATCAATCTGTTCTGGTGGAGAAATAAAACGTTCTTTAGAAACACGGTGAAACAAACTGAGCTCTGTAACACTGGCCCATTATACATTTAATAAACTCCAAGCCATAATTACATACAGATGCACCAAACAGCCAAATCCTTCTTCATTGGTTGTGACAAAAAAAACTAAAGTCGGATTTTTACTGCTGCTCATTAAACGCATGGAAACGGAGTTCAGTAATTTTATAGGAATTATTTAATAAACTGAATATACAGTAAAACAAATGGGGGGGAAAAGCCAGTTTTTCTCAGAGGGAACTTGTACAAAGCACACGAGTCGGGGGCGATAAGCCGCTTGCAGCTCCCTGCACGCCTGGGGAAACCTCCGACGCTAAATCGGTCCAACTTTTCCGTCCGACAGTTCCTCCACAGGGAGGCAGGCCAAGCAGCTTTAATTTGCCTGACATCAGTTTAAAAAAAAAAAAAAAAAACCCTTAATTGACTTTGTAAACTTTATGGCTTTTCCTTGAGAGGAGGGTTTAGGAGGCCGATTGTTGAGTGTTTGGCGCTGGCTTTCCCAGGGGAATTAAGTCTTTAAAGGGGTTCTGAAAGCAGATAAAAGCTTTCGCTCCCAGCAGTGGCAGAAATACAATAATCATGTTGTCATCCTTGCCTGCGCCTTCCAATGGGGTTCTTTCAATACGTCTTCGGCATTGAGGTGGAGAGCTTGCAGCGTCAGCCGACTGTTGCAGAATGGCCGCCATCGATTTGGTATCCGAGGCCCGTCGCCCTCACGCCTCCTCCTAAGCACTTGCATCCTTGCCAGGTAGCGCCATTGATTGGGCTTTCCTCTAAGATTGGGTTCCCACTGATAATAAATGGGGATCTGGGAGGCAGGTCGCTTTAACACAGTGTCCACTGGCGCCCTCTTGTGGCCCGTCGGGTACTGCGTGTAAATGACCGTTTATTTGCCGTGAGCCAAAATTTCAACACACAGAGCAGTGAGAGCTGATGTTTTGTTATGACTTAACTTACTTGCTTATTTAATTTAACTCAGTTAAATAAATGATGAATGAAAACAAAAAATGCTACTGAAATTGGGGCCGCAGTGATGCAATAATCACGATACGATACGATATTCTGCCCACGCTACGATATATATCGCGATATTCAGCAAGCGATACAATCCAATACATTTTTGTGATTTTCTGAAAGATTTTAGAGGGACAGAGTGATTTTGGTGACATTTTGTGACTGTTATAAAGTTGGATTGAATTAATTTAACTGAAAACTGATTAAAAGCACCAACTACACAATACCTGGCTCTGGTTGGACACAGACTTAAAGTGGACAGCTGGACAAAATGAATCAAAGAAGTGGAGAGAAAACATGTTTCTTTTAGTTGAAACAGTCCAAACTGTAGCTGACATGCATTAGTAAAGTAAATAAAGTGAACCAAGTTCCTGCTCTGAATAGTTTGATACCTTTTAAACCTGAACATCTGAAGGAATCACTCTAAGCCTGATGACCTGGTGAAGCAAGCAGTGAGTGAACAAGGTGACAGTTAGATGTTACGATACTTGCAGATGAACAATTTTTTTCTAGGAAAGAAAATATCGATATATATCGCGATATCGATATTATTATACATCCCTAACTGACATACATTCCCATATGTAATAAGTTTACTTAGGACAAAATTCAAATCACTAAAATGTACAAAGTATCTCCATTTGATTTTTAATGAATTCATATTTATTGGTACTTGGTAAAGAAACATTGGAGAAACTAGTCAAACTAACAATCCCAATAATGCTTCGAGGGCAAACAATAAATCAGAATTCTTATGCTAAGAAATGTATCACGATAAACGATGATCAACGATACAATAAAGGCTCGACTTTACACTGATACTATTAAACCTACCGCAATTTTATAAAAATAAGGTGTGCACTCCATAAATTCATCTATAAAAACAGTTCACACCTTCTGGCTTGATCTACTGTAAAATCTGTATGATGAAAACTGATCAAATTAAGCATCAAAACAAAAGTCTGCTTCATTGGAGGCACATTATGTACATAAAATGATTAGAATATAGCTTTAGTATTCATTTTAAAGAGAAAAAAAGACAACCAACGTGTTGTTTTTTTGCATGTAGTCACTTATGTTTGTGCATATTTTGAACATAAACTTGTGTGAACAAGCCTGCATGTTTGCACTGGAATCTCGAAGCTGCCATTTGCAGGGTGATATCCTGCCGTGTCAATTTCAGACCAGGCAGGATGTCGTCCTTTCATCTCCATCAAATGTTTGTCAGGAGCTTATATCATCTAAGGTCACACGTCTCCTCTCACACTCAAAGCAAACATCAGATTTAGAGCCTTTTTAATGGGCAGCAGAGGGCTGTCAGGTTAAAAAAGACCTTTGATCTAAATGTTCTTCAAAAACCGACAACAGCTCTTCAAACGTGAAAAGCATCTCATGGCTCAGCCGTGCGTTTAATTGGCACAATCGCTCACTCACTTTAAACCGGCTCTCCTGTGGTATGTCTCCAGTGAAGTAATATAGGTTCTAATTACCGCTATCGTCTTAAGAGTGGAGCTAGCAGTGGGGGGAATAGCAAAGCACGCAGATTTGTAGAAAGATAAAAGAGGTAATTCCAATTTAATGCTTCCCCTACACCTGTAGGAGATTGCTTAATGCAGAAAGGAGCAGAGCAGAGAGAGGAGGCCTGTTAGCAGAGACTCATGGAAACTAAACCGACTCTCCACATACCAAGCAGGTCTTCATGTTCTGATGTTAAGATTCCCAGCAGCAAACAAACAGGAAAAAAAAAGAAAAGCAGCTTGTTGTTCACAGAGTGAAGAGAAGAATGGAGGTAAAGAGGATTTCAGAACAGCTTTTAGGAAACATAATCCAAGGAGGGATAGAAATAATGAGAATATCGATGCTTTAAGGATGGATGGACGGATGGACGGCATTAAATTAGTAGACTAAAAATGAAAATACAATTTCTACCCAAAGCACATATTTATTAAACTATTAAACAATCCTTATCTAAATTTCAAGAACTTTTCAAACCTTCAAATCAACTCAATACAAACATTTAAGAATTTTCTCACCAGAATAACGTCTGTAAAGACACAAATATCTGACAACACAAAGCTCTCCGTCCCTCATAAACTGTCCAATGACCAGGACAGCAGCTGCAATAAAAACCAGCTGAGAACTGCTCTCAACATTTAATCCAACAAAACGCTACAAAATCTCTTACTCCCAAAAGAAGAAAAAAAAAAGAAAACAGCCACCACCGTTTTTCCACGAGCTTTGAAGCTTTGGTGGCCCTTTGACCCCTGCCAAACAATTAAAAAGCTCCTGGCATACAAAGAGCCCCTAATGGGCCGCATATGTGTCTGCTAATAAGACAGAGGTTCAGGCGCCTGCTGTGCACGGCCTGCTAATGCTGGACACTGACCGGAGAGGTGGAGGAGGGGAGAGAAGTGGTAAAAAAGGAGGAGAGGCAGGGGGAAATCAGTAGTGGAGCAGAGCAGCAGGGGTGACGTCTGCAGGACGAGGAAGAAGAAAACCTCAGAGTGTAAAGGTGAACATTCTCCTTCCAGACACAAGAGTTCAAAGTTCTCCTGAGATAATCTATGAGGTATAAACATAAAACTTCACTATTAAAATAATCCAACTCCAGCTCATCTGTTTTCTCAAACCTCCAGTCAGTCAGTAGCAAATGGTCATTTGAACTGAGCCAGGTTCTGGTTCTGGTTCCTGTTAAAGGGGAGTTTTTCTGCTCCACTGTAGCTACATGCAGGCTCAGTATGACAGATTGCTGTAATTGGACGGCAGTACTGCCGTAAAGGTCGGTCGATTGGGAACGGTCCAAGCTACTGCCGTAAAGGTCGGTCGATTGGACGGCAGTACTGCCGTAAAGGTCGGTCGATTGGACGGCAGTACTGCCGTAAAGGTCGGTCGATTGGACGGCAGTACTGCCGTAAAGGTCGGTCGATTGGACGGCAGTACTGCCGTAAAGGTCGCGTTCGATTGGACGGCAGTACTGCCGTAAAGGTCGGTCGATTGGACGGCAGTACTGCCGTAAATGTCGGTCGATTGGACGGCAGTACTGCCGTAAAGGTCGGTCGATTGGACGGCAGTACTGCCGTAAAGGTCGGTCGATTGGACGGCAGTACTGCCGTAAATGTCGGTCGATTGGACGGCAGTACTGCCGTAAAGGTTGGTCGATTGGACGGCAGTACTGCCGTAAATGTCGGTCGATTGGACGGCAGTACTCTCGTAAAGGTAGGTCGATTGGACGGCAGTAATCCTGCTGTTTCTAGATCAAACTCACCACTGAGACTCATTATCCACAAACATCCAGCTCGCCCAAAGACCAGAGCAAAGACAGACGAATGAGTGAACCGTTTGAATTTATAAACAACCTCTTACTTTTAATTTCTCCTGTTTCCTCATTTGAATAAAGGAGGACAGACTCGGTAATTAACAAGGCATTAAAAAAGAAAGGCAGTGTGCAAAGAGAGACGAGGAGGAGGAGGAAGAGGATGAGGAGGGTGATGAGGGCGCATGGGAGACAGCAGTAAGAGCGGGAGAGATAGCAACTAAAAGAGGGACGAGAGGAGCTGTGGAGAATTAATAACAGGCGAGATCTCTCCAAGGCCCCCTTAATGGGCTGTGACAGGAATTTATTCACACTTAGGCTGGTATTAAATCAAACGCCAGGCGAGTGGCGGTGGCAGGCAGCGGCGCAGGGTGGGGAGCAGGTGGAGCGCTGCAGGCGGAGAGGTTTCTGCCACGCCGTCACAGACCCCTTTGCAGGGCGGAGGGGTTTCACTGCCAAAGCACAAAACCTTACATCCTCTTCTGGTCTGGTTTCTAGTGCAAACATCTTGAAATGAGATAAAAACCAACTTTGAAGAAACTTTTTAGCAAGAAATAGGAGCTTTTTAAAGTAGAAAATTCCTTAGTATTGATGAAAAAGTGGAAATTTCAAGTGAAATAATCTGCCAGTGGACATTAGAGATGGGCATTAATCATATCTTTATCATGATTAATTTCTTAAAAGAATTTTGATTTATTGTTGTCAACTGAGAACACAGGTAAGGTTAGATATGTTTTCACTTCTTCCTACTTTATTTTAAACAGAAAGTGATAAATTATTTTGTTCTTGGTTATGTATGGACATGTTTTCTCTGTCCTATTGATTGTTTTCTTGTTTTTAAAATCCTGTTTGAAATAAATAAATTGATATAAATTCCAATTAAGAGTAAAAAATCCTTCTAAACTCTCCATAGTGTCGAGATTACAATTATTTTAGTTTTGTATTATTTGATTGATTATTCTGATGATTAATTAGATTAAACATTTGGCACAATCTACAAATTTTTATTAAACAATATTAGAAATACCTTAAAAAAGATGCAAATAATTCAACTTAAATCAGAAAATAAACATTTTAATAATAATATAGTATTCCTTTAGTGAATTTGAACCCTGTAACGTTAAAAATACGCCACTTGAAGAGTTTTTGGTAAAACAGATTTACAAAGTGTTTCTAATCTTAAATGGAAAATGTGTATACATTTTGACTTAATTATTGCTATGTTTTTTTTCAGTAAATGACTTTTTTTGAGTCTATGTACTTCAGTTGACGATTATTTAATTACTAAATTAGATGATTATTTTTAATAATCAATTTATCATGAAGGGGCTGCACAGTGGCACAGTTGGTAGAGCTGTTGCCTTGCAGCAAGAAAGTTCTGGGTTCGATTCCCGGCCCCGGTCTTTCTGCATGGAGTTTGCATGTTCTCCTTGTGCATGTGTGGGTTTCCTCCGGGTACTCCGGTTTCCTCCCACAGTCTAAAAACATGATTGTCAGGTTAATTGGTCTGTCTAAATTGCCCCTAGGTGTGTGTGTGCATGGTTGTGTGTCTCTGTGTTGCCCTGCGACAGACTGGCGACCTGTCCAGGGTGAACCCCGCCTCTCGCCCGGAACGTTAGCTGGAGATCGCACCTGCAACCCTACCGACCCCACTAAGGGACAAGGTTGTAAGAAAATGGATGAATGGATTTATCATGATTAATCATTTCATCCTTAGTCGAGATTCTAGGTCTTAATATGTTCTCTACTGCTTGTTCAATGAGAGTATCAATAAATAATAAACACATTATGTGCAGATTAGTGGTATTTATCATAGTTTTCTGTGACTGTTGTCCTAAAGACATTTATTTTAATGGCTGTTCTTCAAGAGCAGAATTCGCGTTTTGCTTAACCCTCTTACACCCAAGTTTTCAGTGTCTGCCTATATAAATCTTCCTTATTTTAATTGTCCGCAGTTCTTTAAATGTCCTGTGAGATGATATACTTACCCATATATCCATAACAACCAGAACTTTCAATATCCAGCAAGTCATTTCCGAAATATACCGTCTATTAACAGAGTGCCCCCCCCCCCCCCCCCGATTCATTACACTCTGTGCAGCTGCAGCTGCGACATTTCCGTATTAACCCGATACTTGCTGGAAAGTGCAACGTCTCCTCTATCAGAAACCGTTGGAATTTTTCAGATAGCGCTACGTGTGGCGGAATTACGGTACTGCAAATTTAGACATGTCGGCGCCGACAGGTCGGTCGTAGGAGGGTTAATATAAAGTTCTTGTCGCCAATTTTGCCATTATCACAATAGTACAATAAAATATTGCGATAAAACTTTTAAGTTCATGTCGCCACAAAAAACCATTGTATTTGGTGTGCATTTGGTTTGATTTGGTGTTGTTGCGATATTATCCAAGACCCTTGGGAAAGATGGAGAGACGGAAGGAATGCAAACGATGAGTGATGTGCCAGTGACAGGACAGGCTGTCCCACGTCCCAGATGGAATGATTATCAAGCAGTCCAGAGAGCCTCTATGAATCATCCTTCCTCCATTCGGCAAAATGCACCATCAGTCAGCGGCCAGCCAATCAGTCAGGCAGGCAGGCAGAAAGGAAGCTGACAAAAAAACACAGAGCTCGTTCCAAATTGACACTCTAATGAAAAAAGAAATCTTGCAGGCTAATTTATTTGTTCGTATTCGCAGTTGTCCTTCATTATTTGGCGTGTGACCAGTCATGTTAGGCTGTAATTTTTGGTCACTTGGGTGCCACTGGATTTGTTTTCGGTGTTATTGGAGCAGAAACACACAGATGACGGGCGGGACTTTGAATTTATATGCACAATCACATCCAGCGACACCAGAGGTTTGGGCTGCAGAAACGGAGCTACTGCAACACATTAGGCACCAGCGGTTTACGGCTAATGAATCCAAAAGACTTACTCACATGCTCAGATTAACTTTACCCTGTTACTTGCAGCACTAGTACTTTATTAATCGATTGTTCTGACGATTAATCGGAGAATTGGCACATTCTGCAAGTTTTTTTATTTAAGTCTCTAATACATTAGAAATACATTAAAAATGCAAATAAACTCAATTTGATTTATAAAAAAAATAAACATTTTCTAGTTAAAAATGTAGCAAAAGATGCATCTGCAGTTCATAAAACACTTCTAACATCAAAGTGAAACGCTCAGCCCTTTCTGCTCGACTTACCAATCCTGCGTAGGGATGATCTGATGACTATTTCTTGGATTAGCCGATTAGTAACAGAATGCAAAAGGTTGCAAATAGGAACTTTATTCAATTTTTACAAAATTTGAACTAGATGAAGCCAAGTCTGCCACATGAGTATAATATTTTTTTTTTTTCCTTTAATTCAAAATGTATATATTTTTGTAGTTTTGGCTTAATTACAGCTCTCTGTGTGTTGTTCTTTTATCAAATTGCCTTTTTGAGTCATTATACTCCAGTTACCAATTAATCGATTACTAAATTAGTTGATTATTTCAATAATCGATTAATCATGATTAATCATTTGCAAAATGTATATATGTTTCATATAGTTTTGGTTTAATTACTGCTATGACTGTCTTGCTCTTTCAACAATTTGCCTGTTTTGAATCTTTATACTCCATAAAACGATTAATCGATTATTGAAATAATCGTAAACTAATTTTGTAATTGTTTAATCACAATTAATAGTTTACAAAATGTATACATGCTTTGAACAGTTTGGACTTAATTACTGCTCTGAATACGTTGCTGTTTCAGCAAATTGCCTGAATCTGTATACTGGTGTCTTGATTAACCGATTATTAAATTACTTGACAATCATTTCAATAATTGATTAATCACGATTAATCATTGCAGCCTTAATGCAAAAAACTTTTGCATACATTAACCCAAATAACATGCACATGCAGAATGCACAAAGCATACAAAAAAGTCAGGTAGCTACATTGGAGACTACACACAGAAGTCAATTAAAATGGATACAATCACAAAGCTTCCCTGTAAGGACACTGTGCAGAGTGATGAAAAGTGATGCCTCGCCCTTCCATCCTTCCCAACTCCGGGCAGATTGCGTCTCCATCCATCAGCCCGACTCTGACAAACAGCAATTACCCCAATCGACAGATAACGAGAGCAAGGCTATCATTCACAGCCAGGATGCCTCATAAAGCAGTCAGACATTACCATGCAGAAGTCATTTATCTGGCCCTCCTCCAGCCCACTTCTTTTCTGCTACCTCTTCACCTGATGGCTCTGATATTTAAGACTGATACCTGTCCACACATCCAGCTCCAGGGGGGATCCCAGCCACCCAGAGCAACAAGAATGGAATAAAACTGAGACCTTGAGGGTCAATGAGAGCCTGGGGGGGGGGGAAGGATTTTTTACTTGAAATGGCTACTTTTACCCAGATTTCAGAGCTTACGATCCAGATAACATTAGACAGAGTTTCTACACATTTTAAATTAATACATTTTTCCAAACCCACATTTCTTAATTTCTCTGCTGCTTTGTAGCCAAATCTTTAGATATAAACAAGGTTTACAATGAATTTATGGCAAACATTTCCACAATGGTCACTCCAGTCTGGTGGAGTGGAGCAGTGTTGAACAACATGGCTGAAAAATGTATCACGATACAAGTGTTTCAGTCAATATCGCTAATTATTGATTAGGTTTTTGTTTTAAATATTTGAAATACAGTACTACTAGGTAACCAAAGAGAGAGAGTCAGTTGATTCCTTCATTCTGTTCTTATTGCTGAGACTAAACTAGGGGTGTTTTCACACCTGAATGGGAAACAAAATTGCAACATTTGTTACATTTCTAAGCTGGTGTGGTTTGCTTTCACACTGTGCTCTGTCAAACGATCCAAACTAATTGCATAACCTGTTCTGCCTCCTCACCTGTGGTGGCGCTGCAGCAAGAACTACTGCAGGTAACGACAGAAACTCAGAAGAAGACATGAGCGCAACTTCCTTCTTCACAAAATGTCAACAAGAGTGGAGTAGCTTCAGATTTTACCAATTTCTCTCGACTTTTTCTCCCACTAGTTCTAGACTAGCGTACTTGTTTTGGTTGCATTTACCCAGAATGCCTTGCACTATAGTCCACTTCCTGTTTTTGGTGTAGACACTGGCTGTTGGGTGTACCACCTCCACAAATCAACCAGGCTTTTTAGGCAAACAAGTTAAAGTTTGACGAAAGCAGACTCAGTCGGCTGATCTGAATGCCGTTTAGACATGTAGGCTGGTATTAAACCGAAATTCTTATTAAAAAAAAGATGACCATGATAAATGAAACGATATAATAAATGCTAGCTTTTTATTCTTTGGAATGGGTCCCAAGTATTCACAGATTTTAGCAATTCATAGATCGCAGAGGATCACTTAGTTTTAATTATTTTTTAAGTGATGGTTTGATGCAGCATGCTTGATTCTTGACGGCTCTCATCATGGTGTAAAAAGGTAAGAAGAACGTCGTCCTTTCTCCGTTTATTTCAATCAGAGCAAAGCACACAAAGCCCAATCGTCAGACTCAGATTGGTATTTTCCTGACAACCTGTTACTCTGCATTTCACCCCTTCCTCTGACGATACATCTGTTCATTATGCGCAGCAGCAAGCGGATCTAAATTTTGACAGAAGTCCATTTTTTCCCCAACAAATAATATCTACTGTCAGTAATTCTGAGGCGATATTTGAAGCTGAACCAGCCTGACATATCAGCTGGAGAGTTGGCAGCGTGCTTGGACTTATCTTTTCACTTGTGCGTCAATCTCCTCACTCTGTCAGCAATCTGCTGCAGAGCGCATCCAACTCCCCCTGCTTGCTCCGGCTGAATTTCATCAGTTTACAGTTTTTCCTTTAGGAGACGCTATCTGAAAGATGGCGAGCAAACGCTGACAATCTACAGTCGTCTTCAGATTCATCAGTTTATACCCTCATCAATCATTTCCCTTCACATCAAACAGGCTGATCCTCTGCTGCCGCTGCTTTATGTGGTTTTCTTCATCTCAGATGCAACACATGGATGTTTTCTTTTGCCTTCTTTCCCTCTCAGTGTTTTCTTTGTCCTTTACCCTTCACTTCACATATCAACCCCCACTGACAACACTGCTATCTGTATGGTCATTCATCCATCTTCAAACGCTTTTCCCACATGAACAGTCCATTTCTCTCCTTTGTGCAAACAGGATGCTTTCCTTTCACGCTTCCCTTTCTCCCCCCTCAGTCGCAAATATTTTATTCTCTGCTCCATCTGGTAAGATTTCTCGGGCATTTACTCCTCTTCCTACCCTTCCTTCTCTCCCTCATTTTGTTTTGCATTTTATCTCCTCGGCCTGAAACGGAGCCATCCCATCAGGCTGAAGCGACTGCAGCAGATGCAGCCAGGCCGCAAACATCTGCTTCCCATGTCCCGCCGCAGCTCTACTCTGCTGATCAGACTAACCGCTGATACTCCCTAAAGCTCGCCGTCGTCCCTGCTGTCGTGCAGCTGGCCGGCCCGGGAACAATCACAGCTGAAAATGCGGTAAACATGCCAAGCGTACAGTGAATATCTAAAAGCCGATGTCGGGGAAACCTGCTTCTAATTAGCTTAGCATTTTTTTCCGTTGAGAAAATAAAAGTTACAAGGTTTCAAAACAAAAACTGGTCGACTTGATTAGATAAGTGTTGCAGTGGTTTAGTCAGCTTAACATGATTGTCTTGGATAGGAAACTTTCCCTCCCTCACTTGTTGCTATCTGGTGTAAAAATATAAAGACTCTGTTAGGGCTGCATCTAACAATTATTCTGACAATTCAGATAAAAAACCTCAAATTCTGCAAATTTTTTTCTTTAACCAATGAAGACTTTTTACACAGTATTAAAAATTAAATACACGATGCAATTAAATTATCCAAAAATCAGTTTTTTAAATAAAATTATATTGCATTTATTTAGTGTATGCTGATCATTTGTAAAGGACACAACTGCAGTCAGCAACTGAACCTTTTGAGTCTGTATACTCCAGTTAACTGATTACTAAATTAGACGATTATTTCAATAATCAATTCATCGTGATTAATCCAATCGATAGTTTAAGCCCTAGACTACATTCTGTGGAAACTAAAGGAAAGTCACTCATCACCTTATTAGCATACAGTTTTAAAACTGAAGCAGAGATCAAGATATCATTGAATGTAATTGATCATTTTGCTAATATCAATTATATAATTGTGTGTCGTTTATATCTGAATCCGCCTCATTACGTTCGCTGGAGATCAGCACCAGCACCTCCTGACCCCACTAAGGGACGAGGGTGAAAGAGAATGGATGAAAAACAAAAACATCATTTCACTTGGGTCTTAGATATGAAGAACAAATACAAAACAGATCAATTAAATCTACTGCTAGATTTAAACAAAACTGCATTTTAAGAGCTTAATGCAGGTGCTTTTTAGAAAACTGTACAACTGAATGTAAAAACTCATTTTTCATTGTTCTAAAATCCAAATTGTAAATACAAGCAGTCAAGCTTATACATTTCATATCATAATTACATATTAAGCTTGATTATTTTGTGAAGGATTAAACGTGTATAGAGGAAGTTATTTCTTAGAAGTGAGCAGCAGCCAACCATGACTATAAAGAACCAAAAAAGTAAAATTTATAATAATTTGCTGAATTATAACTTAAAATCTATTAAAATTACTGAAGTTTATTCTGTGCTTTTTCTTGAGCATCAATAACAAAAGTGTAGATAACTGGATTGAACACAAACACACCAGATTTGACGTTTAAAATCAATATTAGACCTTTTTGTAACATTCCCATCACTTAAAGTTATGAATCTGTCTGAATGTCAAATAAATATAAAATTAGCTGTTATTTTTTTATTGAAAATAAAAAAAACTAATGATTTGAGTAGTTGTAACTTTAGAATATTGATTTGAACTGGACTTCCACAGAATAATTTAATGTTAGAAGCTCTTTAAGCCAAATTGAGTGTAATCCATTTTAAATGATTCTAAACAATCTGAGAAATATCAGGATACACAGCATTAAAACGTACATAAATTAATGAGCATTTTGCACAAGAAAAAGCCCAGAAAGCTCCAGAACATGTGCTGGGATAGCTGATGAACTCAAATTAAACCTAGGATTTATTCACCGTGAAGGAAATGGTTTGTTGCAGCCCAACCTTCTTACCTCACACTGATTTCATTGTTTAGAGCGTCGCCCTGTTAGCTCTCCATGTGGGATGCTGTTTACCAGAGATGTAAACGTTTGTCTGCCTTCATCACTTATTGCTCAGCTTTTCCATCCATAGACGTTTGAATTGTTAATATTGCAATAACATAGTCATTCTTGGTCAAATGCCTGTATAATCGTCTTTCAGCGCGTCGCATAAACAAAGCGGTCCCACTAAAGCTAAGTGTTCAATTAGCAGATACTGAGCTTGGCTCGCGCACTTCAAACAAAACCACAACAGGACAAAACAAAGCTGCAGCTGTCCAGTTTAATTACACTAAAATATTATTCTTTTCTTTTAAATGGCATTGAAAATTATGCAGTTTGAAAGCAGATTCTGATTGCTGCATTTCATTCTGCTTTTATTGCTTTATTTCTCTTTGCTGCTATTTAAACATTCACAGTTATTGGAACTTCAGAAAAAGATTAACCTGAAATAAATGGCTATAATATGAACCTTTAAGCTTTTTGTTATTAATCTAAACAAGATGATGACCATCTCAGGTCATAAGAAAGGAAAGAAAAGAAAACCCCAACCTGCCTCCATCAAGAGCTGTTTGACATCATCAGATTAGATTATGTCTAGATAGTGGATGTTAGGATGTTGTTTGACGTCTTGTGAAAAGGGTCTATAAGGCTCTCTGAAGAGGACCACAGCGCAGGCATTCACAATCGATCTGCACACGGATCGTTCTCTTTCCTGTTTATTGACCAATGGAGAGCTGGACATAGAAGGCAGCCCACCTCATTAACATAACGATGCAGCAGAAATACAGCGAGAAAACAATACAAAAATACAGGTAAATACAGCAAATGGAAATACAACAAACGGAAAAGGGAGAAGCAAAAAAAAAAAAAAATCAAAGCAAAGTACACAGTCCAGTCACATTAATGTGACCATCTGTCAAAAGCCAGAATAACCACCTTTCGCAGAGCGAACTGCTACGAGACGTGCAGGAAGAGAGTCACTTAGGTCCCTGAAGGTCTTCTCTGGGATGTTGAGCCATGCCGACTCTAATGCCGTGGCCAGCTGCGCTAGATTACGCGGTTGAGGATCCATGGCGCGAACAACTCGATCGAGATGGTCCCACAGATGCTCGATTGGGTTTAAGTCAGGTGAGTTTGCTGGCCAGGGGAGGACGGTAAACTCATCCTGGTGCTCTTCGAACCACGCACGTACACTGGCAGCTGTATGGCACCTCGCATTGTCCTGCTGGAAGATGCCATCATCCTGAGGAAAAACAATGCGCATGTAGGGGTGGACATGGTCCTAAAGGACAGATGCGTACTTGTATTGATCCATCGTGCCTTCCACAATAATCAGTGAACCCAGAGAATGCCAGGAAAACATTCCCCAGACCATAATGCTCCCGCCTCCAGCTTGGACCGTTCCTGCAATGGTTGCAGGGTGGTTCCTTTCAGAGGTTTCACGCCTTATACGCCAACGTCCATCTGTCCGATGGAGCATAAAACGCGATTCATCTGAAAACGCTACCTGTCGCCACTCAGTGGACGTCCAGCTGCTGTACTGGCGTGCAAATTCTAGCCTTCGTCGTCGATGAACACCAGTCAGCATAGGTGCACGAACCAGGCGTCTGCTTCGGAGGCCCAGACGCAGCAATGTTCGCTGAATAGTGGTTTGGGAGACACTTGTGGTAGCCCCTTGGTTCATTTTAGTGGTCAGTTGCTCAACGGTAGCCCGTCTATCTGCCCGAACGCATCTCCGCAACCGTCGTTCGCCTTGTCATCTATGGCCCGTGGTGCACCACATTTGCCACGTCGTTGATTTTGGACAGTCCCATTTTGCCATGCACGGTACACTTTTACCACGGCGGCACGCGAACAGTTCACAAACTCAGCCGTTTCGGAAATGCTTCCACCCTTGGCCCGAAAGCCAATGATCATGCCCTTTTGGACGTCGGATAAATCGCTTCGTTTCTGCATTACGCCAACGATTGAAATGTTTTCCGAAGCCCACACACACCCTTTATATACGCTCAACTGCACTGTGCTGCCACCTGCCTTCTGTGATTGGTTATTTAACTCTGAAGTGGAAAGTACGTGGTGGTCACATTAATGTGACTGGACTGTGTATATATTTATGCTTTTATTTCTTATCAAAATATATATTTATTCTTTTATTTACATATTGTTTTATTATTATGTAGTATATATATATTTATTCTTTTATATATTTCTACTTTTATTTTTATATTTCCACTTTTATTTTTATATTGATTCTTTCATTTATTATGTTGGATATATATCTATTATTTTATTCATTTATTTATATATTTCTACTTTTATTTTTATATCGATTCTTTTATTTATTATTATGTTGGATATATATTTATTATTTTATTGATATATTTATTCTTTTATTTATACATGTTGGATATATATTTATTGTTATATTTATACATTTTTTCTTTATTATGTCAGTTTTGGTCCCCCATACATCTGCAGCTAGGTTTGTACGTGTATGTTCGTATGTGCTCGGGATTTTCCTTCAAGTTAAAAACAAAATGTTTTCAAACTTTTTATTGTCCAACTCTCTTTACTATTAACATTGTGGAGAAAAAATATATATATTTTGTGTCAAATCTTGTACTTGTCGCACAGTGAGTGTCTGGGGTTGTGCACGTCCTAAGCCTAAATGTTATTGGTCAAGTTACTGTTGATTAATTGGTGGTTTGACACTTTTTCCGTAGGCTAAAAATGAATGAGCAGAGTTTGATCCCTCCTGTAGTTCTAGGAATGCTCATGTGGATCCCACCTGAGCTTTTTATTGCCAGTTTGAGCTTTTTTTGTGTTCGCGATCTGAAGAGTTGACAGGTTGACCGTGACATCTGCCGGGCTCCTCCTGAGCATAGCACTCAGACTGCGGGTTAAACAGCTAAATCTAGTCAAAACGTTTGCAAAAAGGGTAGAAATTAAGCACACATTGTTGCTTCACCCTCTCTTCCTCATGATGTCTGACACCACCTGAGCCTGGGAATCTCCGTCCTCCATCTCTCTCATGGGCTTTGCTTTCCTTTCTTTATTAGTTAGTATAATTTGCAGGTTCGGGTGATAGTTTTGTGCGTGCTCTCCAATAACCTCCTGCAGGCCCATAATGTTGCATCATTTAAGGGGAAAATAGTCAAGATTTTCAATGGTACAAGAATTATTTTCATTTCCATTTATTAGTTTGATAGGGACAATGCACACACACTCAGAGCATAGCAAGTCTGTAACTGATGTGTTGCACAAAGAATATCACAATCAAATTAAGATTTAGCAAGCACATAGATTAAATATATAATCCAGAAGTGCACTAGTTGTTTTCTTTGAGAATTTCTTCAGCTTTTCTTTCCCAGTGAAAAACATTTTTAAATGAATTTTCTCACTCCGGATAGATGCAGTGCTGCCTGATTGATTCCATATCTCAACACGCTGTAATAATGAGTTGCCATAGCAACTGGTTGTTTACATGCAGGATCGGTTGCTGGAGCCTTACCAAGCTTAACTAAATCCTAGAATAATTTCCCAAATGAGTTCAGGGGGAGATTTTGTGGAAGCAAAGCGTGAACAATTAGAGAGTTTAGAAGAATTTGACTTTTCTATTTCATTATAATTGGAAATATGATGAATAAAAATAAAAATAAAAAATAGTTTGAAGCTCTAACAAGGAATATGAGGAATCTAGAAGGATCTGTTGGACCAAGACAGCAGCAGAGGGGAACATTGCAGATTATTTCATTGCCTCTACCAGGCCTTTGGCAACATGTGCAGACAGATTCTGCAAACTCTACATCATCTTTCCCAGTTTCACTGCAACAATAACAAACAGAAGACCTTTCCTCTCCAATATCCTCAGACACAGCACTAAAAACTACTGAACAAGTCAGTGGATTTCTAAAATGTATTTCCAACAGGCCAACAGATAAATTAAACGAGCTCAATCTTTTCCATTTGAACTGGATGATAAAAGTCATCAGTTTGGTGTTTTGGTCTCAACTCGCTCTTTTCTTGAAGGACAATTGTGTTTACAGAGAATTCATAATTAACTATTTATTGTTTCTGTTTTGTTTATTTATTCTGGATGTTTAAAATGTCTTTCAGTTCCACTTTTAAATATTCATTAGAATTTAAAACTTATCGTCTATGAGCATGTGTTCTTGCATTGCTTTGCCATTTACTTTAAAAAGGTCTCCAATCAACAATGTTATTGTTTATCTAAATAACTTTTGGGACAATTTATCGTCCAGCAAGATTGTAAAGGCAACAATAAAGTAATAACTTATGTTTTATGTATTAAACACACATAAAGACATTACATAATAGGAAGCAAGTAATTCTTCTCTGCATCGTCTCTAGCTGGTGCTTTAAAGCTTAACTGCACAGTAAAAGGCAGGATGCGTGACAAATGAAACGTTCAAGTCGAATAAATTACTCCTTTCCTCAGCTGCCACTGCAGCGTATAGATTTTGTTAAAGGAGTTATATTTGGTACATTTACCTCATTGCTCCAGTAAACAAGTGTTTGTTACACAAAGAAACAGCAACATAATGATTTTTACCAGAGCATGCTGCTCGTCTCTCTGTCTAGCTCATATTTGTGGACACGTGTTTGTACAGCTGAGTGGCGTGCAAGCTGTTGTTCTTAATAAACCACATTGTTTAGCTAGAAAGACTCTCCAAGAGAGGAAATATATTGGCCTTATAATTTATTCCCTTTCATAAGAGATGCAGAGATTCATTAAAGTTTCAAAAGGCTGCTACACAGGTTTTATTCCCTGCTTTAGCTGCTGATATTTCCTCCATTTTGGGCTGTTGACGAAGCTTTGGTTTTTAAATACGCACAACTCTAAACACTACCAAAAACATGAAATATTCAAATTAATAAGTGGATAATATTTGGAGGAAGGCAGCAATTCAAGAAAGAGGAAAATGTATTTCAGTTTAAACTAGCTGCAGCCATCTAAATACCTTAGTATTATTATTCTGAACAAACCATGGATTATTGAGGCAATGGCATCTATATGTATAAAATCCTAATATTTAAACGACTGTAGTTTCATTTCACCTAAACTGTACATCTTCTGGAAATGTAAAATCTCAAAAACTGACATTAAATCCATTCATTGATGGCAATCAAAGTTTGTGAGTATTTGACTGACCAGCTGAAAATCATCTTATTCTGGTCACAGAATAAGATGCTTGATGCATCTCTACACCATTGTTCTCAGAGTTTCTGTTTTGTGATACAGCCCAAAAGGTTTCAGCCTTTTCTTTGATGTATATTTAATCATCATCTTCTGATTCTTCCATCAGACATTTTAAATTACTTGCAAAAAATGACCTTGTGAAGCAACATCCACTTAGCTGCACATAATCAGGTGGATTAAACGGAATCACCTTCAACTGTGCATTACTGGATAAAGGTTCAAAATAAAACTGGATTCATTTAAAGCCGACATATTATGCTACCTTGATGTGGCTATGGGGTGTGCAAAACATGTCAGTTATACTTTTTTGCACAGTCATTCTAGAAAAATTAGATTTTAACCTGCTCAGTTCTGCTTATTCTGAGCTCCTTTCAGAATGAACGCCCACAGCTCAACGTTTACACTCGCATATAAAATGGCTGCAAACATATGCGCAATTACACAGCCATATATCTTTGAAAAGCATCAGTAGAGCCTCATGCACAAACAACAAGAATGCAGCAAGTGGTTTCAGAATAACAAGTCCACAACAAAACACGTGTCTTTTCCAGCAGCCATTGTACTGCGCATACAGCAGTAAAACCGGCTGACCAAACATGCTTGGGTTCTGCTCTGGTTGCTAGGTTAAGGAGCTGGGCTCGGGTGTGGTTGCTAGGTAATGGGGCAGTGCCAGCTGATTTGTGATATTACATTCCGGAAGTTTTTTTAAATGGCACAAACAAACATTAACTTCTTGCCAAAGCAACGCAGATCTGTTTTTGGAAGCATCTGAGACCCAAATGGAATCACAAAAACATCCAAAATGTACATTTTACACAACAGGTCCACTTCAAAACAAAACTGAATAAAGACTAAATAAAGAAAGGGCTGAATCAGGAGAGGCTTAAAATATTGTTGATTCAGTGTGTTCTAGGTTACTTTGAGAGAATAGAAGGTATATTATCCACTTAATGCGCTAAACAGCCTTCAAAGGCACTTTAAGTGTTCAGAGGTAAAGAATGGGAGGTGCTTTAGTTCTTTTTATTCATCTTTCAATGCTTTATCACTTGACAAGAATCAATCTGCATACTAATGCTTTGCATAGGGCAGGTTCACATCGGAACCAAGGTTATCACTTAAACTACAAAACTAAAGCCTCAAATGCCAACAGTGGTCAAAGCAACATCTGCTTCATGTTCACTGACAGAAAAGAGGGATGTGTGTCAGTATTTGCTGAAGCACTGACATTATTAAAGCCTGCATTGGCTTGTTTATTTACTTAAGCAGCGTCCCGGTGCTTTCTCTGTGGGTGTGGACGGCTTTGTGGGGAACACTGCTGTTTCTTTTGGACGGGTCTGCGTGCGGTGCAGTTTGCAGGGTTTGCTCGCTGTGATGTTACTATAGTGTTAACATTTAAAAGCAGCCTGGGGAGCTGTGCGGAGCTCTCAAAATAACCACTTCTTACCTCTGCTGCTGACATTTCTGACCTTGGACCATTATCATTGCAGCAAACAGACGGCTTGGCGAACAAGTACAAACAGACCAACAGTTTCAGCTCATGCACATTTAAAAAGCACGCGCAGGAAGAAAATCTAAAGAGAAAGTCTCCTTTTCCTTACCTTTAACGCACTTAAAGACGTTTTCAATAAAGATTAGAAATACGTTAAAGTACTACTAAATAATACACGATGAGTTTAAGTGAGTCTACCTTGTTTTACAATTTATAACTGTTAAACATTGATGATACTAGCAGGCGGTGTGTGTGGCTGCAGGCTGTTTACCTCACCTGTATTTATGCAGGATCTGGGTTTCACTGACCAAAAGCTGATATTTGCACACAGTGATTTAATGTCATCTTGATGTAGACGCTTCCCAGAGAGAGATTAAACCTAATCCAGGGCTGAAAATAATCCGATGACAAATGCCAACAAATCAAAGTGAGGTAGTTTGTGTCCTACTCCAGAGAAAACAGCAGCATTTTCCAGCAGTCATAATCAAGTTCTCATTCAATTCCTAATTTATTACATTTTAATTCCCATCTCTCCTTCCTACACATTCAAAACGTTCACACAATCTGATCAAGACTTTCTGAACACCTTAGAGATTATTTTATTCTGCAGAGTTGTTGCAACACAAACAGAAATTCACCAGTTAATTTCCAACCCTTCAAATTGACCTTGTGCAACTGTGGTGCAGCAACACAGAGAGCAGGATGAAGGTCCATGCAAATGAGATGGCGCAAAACACGATGCTTTTTACAGTGCAACATTACACGGGAAAGCAAAAAAAAAAAAAACAAACACAAAAATACATGTATGTTAATAAAATACTTCAAAGAAAAACAATCTAATAAATGGTAATGTATGATACAAGTTTTGCCCAAGAAAACTTGCAAAGCCTGGTGGGCGACTTAGCAACCGTGTTTTTGTATTAAAAAATATCACTTTGACAGGAAATGTAAAAAATATGACTAGGTAATTATATGTTACTGGAAGGCATTGTTGACAAGACTTCAACACACAACTATAGACCCTTAAAAAACAAACAAAAAAAGAATTAAATTAAAAACAAAATTTTTTGGCACAATAAACGTTTATCAAGAATGTCAATGTTATATCTGATTTGATGGTTTCAGTTTTTAAATTGTTTAATACTTAAATTTAAAATTTAAAGGAACTGGCAAGTTTACTTTCTAAAAGCGCAAAAAACAAGTATAACTAAAAATCCACGCTTCATACTGATGTCAGGTTTCTTTATTCCACTATAGAACCACAAAACAGTGAAAACTATAATAAAACGCATATCTTTAAGCATGACAGTTTCATGAACGCCACATAATACCGTGTTCTTTTTTCTTTCACGGTATTACAGCATACAAAGTTTAACAATCTTACTTTTTTAACCATATTTAAGATGGCGCTTCCGGTCACTTATGCATTAGAAACACTTTATTTTAACTCAAACCATGAAACCATGTTTTGACCAGAGATAGACAGCGACTTGCCAACTTCTAGGTAAACATGGCAATACTAAACATTACAAGCAGCTTTGTAGTTAGATTGTTGTGTTAAAGCTAAAATTTGTTTAAAGTTTAATCTTTTTGTTTGAGCTCAGTTCAATCAAATGTACATCTCAGCAAATCCCAAAGATCACTGAATCTACATTGAAACACTGTTAGTGGTGCTGGTGTACAGGAAGAGGGCCCCCAGGTCATATTCTGCTCAAGGCCCCAAAAGACACTGTACGGGCCCTGCATGGTGAAATCAGCCGCACTGCGCACTTAACTTCAGAAAGAGGGGAAAAAAGTGATTTTGCCTTTTTATTACGGTGTATGAAAATATCTGGTTTCAACTGCTTAACATCAAATGTTTGATTGAACTTTATGACAAAACTGTGCAGTTTGAATATCAAGCACTTTCAAGGACTTTCCAAACATTGAAAACAACTAATTTAATTTTTAAAAAGGACTTAAAGCAACTGTACCAACCCTGGAAACAAAATTGTCTCCAAAACACAAAACAAATCAAGCCTGTTTATGATATATAATAAACACCAAATGATTTTATTTGGTTAGTATTGAGGCTCTTTCGTTCCCAGAGAAACTCTATTGAGCAAAATCCACCATCGATGTAAATTATTGCTTTGAAACTACAAAACACTATGAACTGCAACACAAAAGAGGTTTTATACAGAACGTTTTATTCATTTCTACACTCAATGAAGCACGTTTCACTTCTCAACTGCTGCACAAGCTTGGAAGTATGCCTTATTGAATAAATGCTACATTAAATAGCTTGTTCTACTTTGAAAACCAGTGGAACCAAAACTACAGCATTTTTAGAGATGGCTAAAGGCTACAACAATAATATAGAGGATCCAATAAGCTTTTTTTCTTGAATAACTTCTTCTCTTCAGCTTTCCAGTTCGTAATTTTAGTTTTTAAGGCTTTGATACATGGAGCTGGTGCGTTTTATAATCCACACGAGAGTTTTTGTCCAGGTCAGGGAGACCAGAAAACTTCTGAAAATGAGTAGAAACAGCTGCTTCTAATATTGTGTCTAAAATTACAGAACAAGTCGCCATTCAGGGATGGAAAGCTAGAAGATTATTAGAAGAAGTAATCACTGTTTTATTGTCGGAAGATATTCGTAATTTGATATTAGCTGAATGAAATTTTCAGTCAGAGGAAACTATAAAACTGCAGGGAGTGAATATTTTAAATATTCATAAAATATCTCTTTGCAGCATGAAAAGCCAGCCACTTTAAAAGGCAAAAACAGATTAAATTTAATTAATTGCAACTGGAGTGGGACTTTAATTTCACTAACAAGAGCAAACTACAAACATTGTTCCTATGAAATAGAAAACAGATCATAATTTAAACACAGAATCTCAAATAAAGCAGAAATCAGTTTGAATTTATCAATAAACAAGGATAAGTGATTCTAGCACAAGACGTTGTCCACCTCTGCTTTACAACGTGTAAAAATCTCATCTAATTCCCATGGTCTTTGAAAGCGGGATGGCAAATGTGTTGTTGAGTCTGCAGCCTTTGATTTCAAGTGTCGCCCTTGAGCGCTGCCGTCTTTATCGAATCACATGTAAACGACTCCGGCCTGCTGCAAAGCAACTCCACACAGCGCAGAGAAACACCACAGGCACGTCGTTTACCAGAAGCATGCGTTTAGAGATCGCGCTGCATATTAAAGTTTATGATAAGAGGTGCATCTCTCAGCTTAACGCATGTTTTAAGATTGCCTGATGTGTTTTTCCCCCTTTCTTCTATATTGAAGTTATACTAAAAAATAAAATCCCCACCATCTGCCTCTGGCTGACTAGCTGAGGTTTGACTAAAGATCGAAGTGTTCAGGTTTAGTCACGGCTTTGCACATTTATGTCTGACCAAGGGTGACTTAATAAAAACAACACCGTATTGACCAGTTAAGATCCGACATACTGCATGTAGAGATGGTGGAACTAAAATAAAAGAGTCTCCTTCACTCTTCTATGTGGCATCTAAAAAACATTTTTTAAACCAACTATTTTACTACAAGAGGGGAATATATGAACAATACAGCCCAGAAGTTTTAAACCACTCCTAATCCCTTTATATTTTACATCCAAACATCCATCCATCCATTTTCTTCCGCTTATCCGGGGTCGGGTCGCGGGGACAGCAGCTTCAGAAGGGAGGCCCAGACTTCCCTCCCCAGCCACGTCTTTCAGCTCCTCCAGGAACCCCAAGGCGTTCCCAGGCCAGCCGAGAGACATAGTCCCTCCAGCGTGTCCTGGGTCTTCCCCTCCTCCCGGTGGGACATGAACTCCTCACCAGGGAGGCGTCCAGGAGGCATCCTGACCAGATGCCCGAGCCTCAACTGGCTCCTCTGACGTGGAGGAGCAGCGGCTCTACTTTGAGTCCCTCCCGGATGACCGAGCTTCTCACCCTATCTCTAAGGGACAGCCCGGCCACCCTGCGGAGGAAACCCATTTCGGCCGCTTGTATCCGTGATCTCGTTCTTTCGGTCATGACCCAAAGCTCATGACCATAGATGAGGGTGGGAACGTAGATCGACTGGTAAATCGAGAGCTTTGCCTTTTGACTCAGCTTCTCTTCACCACGACGGACCGGTACAGCGCCGCTTCACGGCAGACGCCGCCCCAATCCGCCTGTCGATCTCCCGCTCCCTTCTTCCCTCCTTTGTGAACAAGATCCCCAGATACTTAAACTCCTCCATTTGAGACAGGACGACCCCCCTGACCTGGAGAAGGACCTCTACCCTTTTCCAAACAAATTTGCAAATTATTTTTTTTTTCAGTGCATATAACCTTTAAAGCCACAGCTGACAAATTTGACTGGAATCAGATTTTCCCGCCCATATTCAAATCGCCCAATGAGGAGCTCTCATGTGACATCACACTGAACTTGCAACTGACAGACCTCCAGCAGGCGGTTGCTATGGAGTTGCTATGACAACGATAAAAAAAAAAACACTTAAAACTAAGCACCCTTCTTTCCTGTCTAATTTATAAACAGCATAAATAAATTACAACTATTACTAAAGCACAATTTGAGTACCTTACTCACCTGTGTGTAACACCAAGATAAATATCTTAGTATTTACTGCAGTATTTACTGATAAACCAGCTGAATTACCTTTTAACTGGTAGCCAAGACAAACATGTAGCCTCAAATAAATTTTTAGGACACGTACTCCTTTTATTTGTTCTGTACCAGTGAAGTTTCTCTCTTCTTTTAGGACTGCACTGCACAATATGTCATCGCTATTTTTAAAAAGATTGAAAATGCTTGATGTTCTTAAATGATTCAGTGAAGAAATTCTCTTTGGGAGTAAAATATAAAGAGATAAGGCATTTTACAACATAAAGAGCTACAAGTTACTACTTGTACTTACTCTGAAAGTCTCCAGAACCTTGTTATTCAGATGAAGCACTTTATAAATCTGTGTAAACGTTCTTCCTGTTCACTAGGTGGTTTTTAACCATGACATAGTTTGAGATCGGAGGCAGCTTATGCACATCGCTCAACATATTTTCTTTCTCAGGTCGATCCTGACAGCAGCCATTTTGTTCATGCATCTTTCTCTCGCACATTGGTCAAGAGTGTCCACATATTTTCTTTTTGCTGGTCTCAAAGTCATGGGTCCACTACGTGTTGCGCTTCCCTACTAAAATGACGTGGATCATTTCCGGTTCAGACTTGTGGGAACTACCTACTCTGATCTTTTCACCCTCCAAAACAATCCTATCTGTGCAGCTTCCATATCTGGTGGTAAAATCGGATACAAATCAGATTATTTAACGCATCTGCAGTCTAAATGGTTAGGTCACAGTTTATACAACTTTTGCATCATAACTGCACCTCTTCATGTAACTAGTTACTACAAACCTCTGATTTTTAGGAACTCAAATATAAGACAAGTTTTTAGTCTCCTTTAGTCCAAGCGTAAAAATTATTTTTATGAATTTCAGAAATCTCTTTATATTTTACTCCCAAAAAGAATGTTATCACTGATTAAAGAAGCCAAGAGTTTTCAATGTTTTTAAAATACTGACGACAGTACTCAGTGCAGTCCGAAAAAGAGAAAAACTGCTACGGAACAAAAGAAGCAGTATGTGTCCTAAACATCTACATACATAAAAACAAAGTTTATAAGACATGTCTAAGAAACAGCACCTGACGCAAGGTCTTCAGCCAAGAACCAAAATATTGTTTTTCTCTGTCAAACCATGTTGTCTTTGTTATTTTTAATAGATTCAACTAAAGAAATTAGAACAATTGGGTCTTTGTCACAGACTGCTAGTAACCAAGAGACTAAATATCCAATTTAAAATTGGTTATTTGCCAAGTTGTCAGTTAGTTCAAAACAACCTTGAGATTAAAAGCCTTTTTATGCCAGAATCAGTCACAGATTGATGTGAAGTGGCTAAGCAATAATTATTCCTTTAAAAATTCACATAATGCAGCATTAAAAAGTAAAGAGGCAGACAATTTTCAAGAAGACCTTCAGCAAACCTTAAAAACTGTTGTGCAAGAATCCCACAAGAAGGAACATGTCTCAAGATTATTTTTACTAAAATTAAAGCCCACAGATGACTTGACTATTACTAGGATGAATCTAAATTGTCTCTCCATAATAAATTAATGTAAATTAATGCAGAAAAAGTTAATTATACAGGTTCAAGACAGCCAATGTTAAGAAATAAAATCCATTCCCACAATGCCTCAGTCATTAATTAAAACGCCTACAGAACCAGACTAATATTTAGGGGCAGCTCAAAGGTTGCCGCACCAATCAATAAGTCCATGCATTCAGTTAAACTCAAAAGAATTTAACATTTTCTCCATCTACAAGACCTCTCTTCTTCTGACTCTTTCATTAACTTGCAAGAGCCCATGTCAGTCATTATAACATCTTTTTCTGCGCCAAGATTCACCTTGTTTGTCTGCATCGTTCGACTCCCATGACATTTCAGCGCTGACTGACACGCGATGTCAGTTTGAAGAAAAGCTCCCAGCACAGCGCTTCACAATCTTACGCCACTTCTCTATTAGAGTCGAGAAAAAGCATTTCTGACAGTAAATAAAGCTGAAAAAGCTTTTACATCTGTTTGATGTCTGACGCATGAAAACTGCTCAAAAATGAACACCATAGTCAAAAGAAATAGAGGAGAAAAATCCAGCTATTGCTGCTGTCTTATTAATATTTAAAACACAGCTAGCTATGATTTCCTTCCTCGGCTCTGAAAAGACATCAGGATCAAAACGAGCGAAAGATTTGGAGGTATACATTTCTGTGAAAATAATTTATCCAAATAATTTATAATTTATTTAGAAATATTTCAGCCAGAAATACAGTAAGTAAAATGTGTTGGTTCCTTTTGAAATCAGGTTATAACAAGAAATAATATTAGTAAGCATAACTATGCAGATGATGCACATCTCTACATCACGATGTCAACAGGTGACTTGAACTCATCGAATCACCAAACAGATTATTAAAACAGATAAATGCGTGAATGTACCAAAACTTTCTCCAGCTGAACAGAAACAAAACTGAAGTTATTATTGTTGGACCTAAAGCTTCAGCTTCAGTTATTACAACTAGAAACTAGCAATCAGACCCGAAACCTGGGAGTAGTGATGGACTCTGACCTGAACCTCCAGAGTCACATCAAATCAGTCACAAAGTCGTCCTTCTATCACCTGAAGAACATCTCCAGGATTAGAGGACTTATGTCTCAGCACGATCTAGAGAAACTCATCCATGTGTTTATCTTTAGTCGCATTTATTACTGCAACAGTGTCTTCACAGGTCTGTCTAACAAATCAATCAAACAGCTGCAGCTGATCCAGAACGCTGCTGCTGGTGTTCTCACCAAAACTAGGAAGTCTATGAAATACTGTTAGTTTACAAATCACTGAGTGGCTTAGCACCACAACACATGAATGATCTGCTGTTCCAGACCTGTCAGGTCTTCTGGTTTTACAACTGAACATGGAGAAGCATCGCTGAGTTTTTATGCTGCACTAATCTGAACTAAATGTCCAGAAAACAGAAAAACAGCTGAAACACTGAGTTTATTTAAATCACAACTAAAAACCCACCTGTATAGAGTTGATTTGATTAGTAGTAAATGAAACATTGATCAACACATTTGATGTGTATTGATGATTTTGACAGAGGCATTTGACAACATGTAATGTTATCGTTTGTTTCATTATTGGTAACTTTATATTTTTACGATGCAAAACACTTTGAACAAAAGCTTCCTGAGACAATTAATGAAATTCAAAAATACTCCATTGATCCTAGAAGGAAAAATAAAAGTAGTTCTAAATTATACTACACAATTTTCTTCCAAAAACAAAAACACATCTTTCCAGTGACCGTGAAACATTAATAGTGGAGTGGCCTACTCAAAGTCCAGACTTGTGCAAACAGCTAGCATCTAAGTTAGCATCACTTGCCACAATTTCAGAGCAATTTGTTTTTGGAATATGTTGCCATATGAAATTACATTAATGGCTGTTAAAATCTGTAAAAGAGAATGAATTAATATTTAATTAATGCAATGGCTGAATGTATAGTCATTTGTTTTATTTATTTTTATTTTAGTTTTTATATTGCTGAAATAGTTTGTGGGTAATGTACTTTGCCATGTCTTTTTATAATGTTTGTAACGGTTGATTTGTAATTTAATTTTGTTTGTGTCTTATGGAAGACCATTACGTCGTTTTGTAATGTCTATAAAAGTTGATTTAATTAGGAATGTTTGGTGTGGACTCCTGGAAGAATAGTCGCCTTAAACCCTTAGATAAACACATAAATAAATATTTTCCTACTCTGCAGTGTATAGGAGTGAGGGACAAAGGCAGTTTGTGTGGAAAGGACAATTACAAACCCCAACAGGGGATTTGCTTTAAGTTTTAACTGCCACAGAGGAGCAGGGCTCCATCTCCAGCAGCAGGAGGAAAAAAACCTAATCAGGTTTAATGTTGTGCTGGATTATGAATGCAAACCACAAGCCCAGGTGCGACCACCTGCGCAGCAACAAAATGCACAGATAGCTGAGAGTAGCTGAAATTCTCAAAAGAAATAAATTCCCTATTAGCATTTAATAGAATTTCCCTGTAGCCTGCAAACCTCATTTAAATACACAAACTATCTGGAGATAATAAAGTTAACCAAGCGTAGCCCCTTAATTCTGCTGCACGTTATCCAAACAACAGCAAGTCGGCCTTTAAGACATCAAATCAATGCTAATGTTTCACACTACCTGCCTGGAAGAAATTTCATGCTTAATTTCCATTTGTAATCTAGAAGATAATGTGGAAACTTTACTTAATTCTTTTTTCCCCTGTAATTACTGTTCACACATTATCTCACGTTAGCACTGACTGGAAATCCAACCTGCAACACAAACACGGCTGAGCTACCAAGATAGAGAACATAATACCTTGTTGACTTCCAGGATTTCTCTCCTCTCCTCGCTGGTGAGGTGGCTCTGCCCGCCAGATCGGTCCTCATGTTTGGAGCCGTCGTCCTCCACAAAGGGTATCAGTTGCTGGGAAGGAGAGAGCAAACAAAAGTGTGGCTTTACTACTTACTGCAAGCAGAGCAACTCCACTCAGATGACTGACGCAGATAAGGCAGCACCGTTACACGGCACCTATGATGCCAAATTTTAGTACTTCCATTTACTGCTTCCCAAAACAACCCAAGCATTTAAAAGAAAAAAAAGACAAAACATCCTGCTGGTAATTTTGGCAATGAATTTGCGATCATTGGTGTCTGGAAAATTAACCATTTAAAAAACCCTTCAGAATGTAGCGTAACAAATCAGCAGGAACTGCCCGTTACCTAGCAACCCCGGCGGAGTTCCGTCCATCACCAAGCAGCCAAAGCGTAACTCGAGCAAGTTTGGTCAGCCAGTTTTACGGTTTTATGCGCTGTACAACGGCTGCTGGAAAAGACAAGTGTTTTGTTGTCTTAACGTCCAGAAACCACTTGCTGTAATCTTGATGGTTGTGTTGGAGGCTCTACTTCTGCTTTTCTAAGATGTACAGTCATATAATTACATGTCTGCAGCCATTTTCACTTGTGAGTGTAAACTTTGAGTTAGGGGGCGTGGCCAGCAGCAGGTTATTTGGATGTAAAGTGACAAGATGCCCTAAAAAAGCTCCTTCTGTAAGAAACTCAAAAAACAGACTAAAATCTCATTATTTAAGAATTATTTTATGAAAAGTGTTTGTCATAACCCATAGAATTATGCTAACCTGTTCAAGAAAGCATTATATGTCACCTTTAAGGTTTCATATTTATTGTAATAACATCTGTTTTCAGAATAATCTGAATTGAATCCAAGAATTCAGCATTTTCTTGCTATTCTTTCTTGAATAATAATAAAACAGACATTTTATTCTCATGTAAAGTTTGGATTAACATGTGTTCTCATCTGACTCTCAGATACAATGCGTGACCCAGCATCTGTCTTCTACTCTGGTTTCCAAGAAGCAACAGAAAAAAGGGGGATTGAGTGCAAGCTCTCCAGCTCTGGCGGTCTGATTCGCCTCTCTGTGAGAGAAGGAGACAGCGAGTGAGAGATTAATTCATTTTTAAACGCTCTGTGTGCTTGACCTTGTCTGCTTGACACCACCAAGAGGCTGATGTGCAAGAGATTTCAGGCTATGGCTGCATTCTGGGTAGCCGCCTGGGCCGCCGCATGCTTTCCGACATCATACTGCCCCCTGCTGGTCAACACAGGGTGCGATGGGAGGCGAGAAGCAAGTTTGCTGCACTTTTTTAAAAGCTAGATTGTGCAAACTAAAACGAAGCAACTAAATACCTAATTATATATTTTTGTAAGGGGAAATCATAGTGGTTTATGCACACCCTAGACGGCTCCAATAGGGATTTTACCTACACTCACTATGCGCATGAATGTCATCGTTTGGTGTTTTCTTTTGCTTCTTTTCTTGGCCGGATTATACAAATGACGTCAATAAATTATAAAAACAGGCTGTACACGTTTGGATTTATGTGGATTTTCTGTAATTACACAGGCTAAAATGTAATATTTGATTAAATAATCCTTAGCAATTCGCAGAAAAACACATTCTGCTTCTGGTGTCATCCAGTTGAAAATCTAACATCCAAACTAGTGAATTCAAGGCGAAACTCCAGTACTAAGACAGAGCTGAGGCCGTCAACACGCCAGATGTTTCCCGCTAGTTGGCATTAGCTTCTCTAAAACCACTTCTAATGTGAGCTCTGGCTTATTTTGTTCTGTTGGAACATCCAGAGTTAAAACATCTGGAGGCAGTCGTTTTTTTATTATTCCATCCACTTTGTGCAACCATGTTTGACAATTGGTACAATTTGACGCTTCAAATATTATTGCAGTAATTATTCCAAAACAGCTCAGTCTTTGTCCTCTACAGTTTTAAGCAGGGGAACGAGAACTTATATTTAGTCTGAGTCCAAATCAAAGGGAACTTAGTCAAAATCTGTCAATAATCTAGAGGGTTGAATTTGTTTTTATTTGGTGCCTCAGATACTAAATGGTTTAGAACCAAGCATTTACTTCAAGTGAACAAGTTACAACCTTTTTCCATTAAAGACAATGATTTAAAATATACCCGAGTCCAGATGTTACCTTTACAACATTTTAAAGCTGACTGAAATGAAAGACTTGCTGTTCATATCATTTTTGGGGAAAATTTCTAGGCAGAGCAGAGGTTTAGAGGGAAAGTTGGTGTTACTTCTTCACTAAACCTTCCCCTCATTTCTTCTTCTTACAGGCCTTTAGGATGAATTCACACCAGGCTTGTTTAGTCCAGTTTAACCAAACTCTGGTAGGTTTGTATAGAAAGTTCAGTTCGCTTGCGGAGTTGTGAATCAAACTGATGCAGACAAAGAAAGCAAACTTTGGTCCGCCTAAAAACATAGGTCTTAGTTCAGCTAAAGTGAACTGTGGTGTAGTTTGAGTGACAATGTGCACAGAAGCTCCGAAAGTAAAAAGTGAATTACAGCACAGGGCATTCTGGGTAAATACAAACAAAACAAACGCACGACTAGCAGAAGAAATGACTCTTGGTATTTTAGCAAAGACAAGAGAAATTCTACCAACCACTAAAATCTCACGCTACTCCATTTTTGTTTGCATTTTGCAAAGAAGGAAGTTGAGCTCAGAAGTTTTTGTGTCGTTTCCTTCACTGGTTCATGGTGTAGCGCCACCACAGGCGAGAAAGGGAACAGGTTTCTCAAAGGGTTAGCTGTGTTTGACAGAGTGCAGTGTGAATGTGAACCACAGCAGCAAATGTAGCAGCTTTTCTCCCCAATCGAACCAAGTCTACCAGACTATCAGGTGTGAAAACACACCAAGTATCTAAAGGTGTTATTCACAAATGAGAGGGAAATGGAGGCAGATTGGTGCGGCATCTAAAAACAAAGAACTATTAAAATGGCTTAAATCTCAACCTGTTTAAAATTATTTACACTATGATTAAAAACTAGATCTGTGCTAAAAGAAACCCTACAACATCAAAAGACTTCTGGTAAGAAGATCAGTCAAATATCCAACCAGCAGCTTGTGGAAAGCAACAAAAACTGGTCCAGGTGTAATTTTAGGAGTTCAGGGGCTGTACGTGTTTAGAGAAACTCCAGTAAAATAAAACTTGTGTATGTATGAATATATCCAAATTACTGACTGGACTGGTATGAAACAAGCTTAGTTTATACAAGAAAAAGCAAAAATATTCCTGAAAGAACAAAGTCACTGTTGGCAAAAACAAAGTTAAGCAAACATAATGGAGCCTCTCCAAAACTCAGACATTCATAGCAGACAAGATGATAAACACAGATTAGGCTGGAGAACCTCCGAGAAAACACTGTTTCACTCCAACTATTTTGGATAACTTTACTATAAACACCCCACAGTTTTTGGTTAATTTCAGTTTAGCCTGAAGCTGTGCAGCTGCTTGATGACTGAAGCGATCAAACTAATAACCAGAGCGAGAGGGAAACAAGAAAACCTGGAGGAAGAGAGGGCAGAAAGAAAGGTTCGTAAAATTCAAGCACTTTTCAAGGCAAGTTCTTCAAAAATGAATACAAATTAACAAAAAAAAAGACCATTTACATAATTTATTACTGTTATTACTAATGTCTTGTAATAGTATTTTATATTCTACAGTAGGGATAAGGGAAAGTAAATAATAGAAAATGTTATGTTTTGAAATGTTTCACACACCTTATACACCTGACTGGTCAGAGAAAAGTAAAAAAAAAAATCTTTATTAAAAAATGTTCTCGCTAAGTTTTCTTGGATTTAGCAAGCAGAAATAATTTAATAACCTAAAACAAGATAAATTTGGTCTGATTTAACTTCAGAAAGCAAGAAAAATAGTATCTGTGTGTTTAAATTATCTGGTTTCTACTGTAAATACTAATTTATGCTTTTAGTCAAACAATAATTATTACAAAACTGCGATGTTTGATTATTAAGCGTTTTTAAGGACCAAACCTTGAAAGCACCTCACTGAAGTTCAAGCATTTTCAAGGATTTCCAAGAACCCTGAAAAGGTTAAAGTGAAATATTTAAATCTAAAGATGAAAAAGGTGAAACATTTCACCCATTCAAAAGCACCAATACAGGATCAATAAAGAAAACCTTTAAATCTTGAGAGTTTCCTGGAGAAACTCCCACTCTAACCCGTGATCTTAGAAGAAGAAGAACGAACAACAACACTGACATCGAGTTGGACATTAAACCAAACTATAAGCTGCCTTTTCCCAGAAGGAAAACAGAAATGTTTTTTTCATCAGATCATTTAAGAGCAAAACCGATCCACATATCGAATCCTGAGGGTCGACTCTGGCAAAGGAGCAGGAAGGAAATAAAATGTGCTGAGTCCAGCTGGGAAAAGATGGATGCAGAGCGCTGTGTGCATGCGAGTCAGAGTAAATGTATGTGCCTGCGTGAGTCACAACCCCGGCCTCCTCTACAGGAAGATGGATGTGGTTTCCAGCCTGACAGAGAGGAATGAGCTAATGAAGTTCTCCAGGTTGCCTCGGTGAGACAAGAGGAAAAGGGCAGAGGCAGAAAGAAAAAAAAAAAAAAGCGGAAACAGGAGAAAAAAGAAAACGAGTAATAAGAAAATAACAGGGTGAACGGACAAGGAGAGAGGGAAATGAAACAGCTTGACTGTTCGCTGCAGGAAATGACAAGAGCTGCGGCAGACTGGAGCAAGAGTGAAGTAGGAGAAAAGGAGGAGAATTTGGTGCCTTGAAGAAAAATGGATTCTCCCTAAACCTTTTCCACCCAACAGCCACAGACTTTAATGTGTTTTATTTAAATTGTGTGTGACAGTCCAGCACAAAGCAATGAATAACTGTGAAGCAGAAGGGAAAATGTGAAAAGTAAACCATGCACATCATTAATTTGGTAGAGTCCACATGTAAGTAGGCCTGAAAATAACCAATGCTGATGCACGATAAATTAGTTATTGCGATAAACGATGATGTTTAAAGTAACATAATGGTGATGGCAAAATAATGCACACGTTCTTAAAGATCAATAAACTTTAAATTCTCACAAACATTTAATACTGGAACCGGAAGATATTTTAAAATTTCAAACCAAATAAAGCACAGAAAAAACAAGTAAAATAAATTATGAACAAAATTATCTTAAAAAAAAAAGTGTTAATCCAGTTTTTAAATTATGCAAATAGAAATGATCGAGTTTGCTTTTTCATGTGACTGATTGATTTATTGTGACAGGCCAACATGTTTGTAATTTAATCCCGTTTGAATCCAGTTTGAATCCCGTTTGATTCAAACTGGATTAAAGACCAAACAGTGAAGCCAGAAGTGTCCAAATATGTGGCGACGGGACCCCAAAACGGTCAAGTTAAAAAGAGTCAAAGGACACAAAGATTATTAAAATATTTTAAATTTACATTTAAATTGGTACCTTATTAAGTGAAACACTAACCAACAACTAGATGGAAAAATGTAAAATTTCAACTGTTGATTTTTCTGTCTTTATGATGAAATAAAATTTGATTTGATTTTAACAAAAGTTTGTTGCTTGTTGAAAAACAGTAATTTTTTTTTAAAAAAAAAAGTGTTTTCTTTCAATATGTGCCAAATTATTAGAAACAGTATGATCCACATTTCTTCAAAGATCTCTCTTTATTTAGACTAGTTTAAGAAAGTGGTGCACCAAGTCTGCGTCCAAGTATAAATCTCTCGAAGTCGGAGGTCTTATTTCCTATAAAATTAAAATGAAAGCAATAAATGTGGTTGATAAAAGAAGAATTCTGGGAAGGTTTTTTATTTGCCTGCATTATTTTTTAAAAGTGTTTTGCCTCAGTGAATCTGCATAAACTGCCTGCAATGCTGAACCAAATTTGTGGTGTAAAGCCATACAAAATTACTCAAAAATTAATTTGATTTCTTAAATCGGTCATAAATTATGGCATACATATGGAGTCAATACTGTTTAATTCCATCCTCTTAAATTGCACTGATTTGCACATCTGCTGGCTGAAATGTTTGCCAATCCTGGATTTAAAAACATTGAGGTTTGTAGTTGCAATGTGACGAAAAGGTTTAAAAGGATTACATGCCCAAGGAACCGTTAAAAATAAAAACTGGCCTGCAGAAAAAGGAGGATAAAAATCAACTAATCATGTAAAGATGGAGAAAGACGGGGGGGAAAAGCTGCAGCTAGCGCCAGCTGGAGAGGAAAGGAGCCTGATGTGTGCGCTCAGTCCAGCTGTTCATTAAACGGGTCTGCTGCTAATTAGGCTGCGATGAGGTCACACCGCTCGAGTCATTGATTCCACTTCCTGTTTCAGGCAGCCAATAGCGAGCTGCTGTCAGGCTGGCACCTGAATTTTCCCCGGGATGATAAACGAGGCAGCCGCTGGGCCAAAATCAACAACGCTCAGCCCCGGGCAAACACGGGGAGCTAAGTTATTGGCTGGTCAGCGCCGCTCCGGGTCTCCAGGGGAAATGAATACACATTTAAATAAAGGTGGAGGAAGAAGGTGGAGGTCAGGCGGCAACAACAGGAGGAAAATGTCGCCCTCATCCTAGATTTTGATTTAGAGGTGGAAAAACAAACCGTTGTTCAGATATTACTCAACGCAAGGTTGGCATTAAACAGAAATTTGTTCCAATTTAAGACCGTCTCCTCCCACATCATCCATTTTCTGGAGACGAGGATTAGCTCTGAGGCAATCTGTAGAGAGCGGGATGCGACTGCTGCAGCCGCAAATGCAATCAGAAAGCAGCGGAAAGCCAGGCTGCAGCGCTGCAGCACATGTGAAGAGCAATCAGAGTGTTTAGGTCTGGGTGTGTGATTTCACATGTACCCAGAGCAAACAAGCCTGCATGTCATGGCCGCTCTTGCATCACAAAAAGCTCCAGAAAACAAAAATGCCAGAGTGGTTCCTCAGGAGGAGGTTTTCGACTCACTCAAAACTACCGTATTTTCCGCACTATAAGGCGCACCAAATTATAAGGCGCACATTCAATGAATACCCTATTTTTAAACTGTTTTCATATATAAGGCGCACCGCATTATAAGGTGCATATAATAGACGCCACAGTTATGTTGCCACCCGTCTGGTATTGAACGGGACATGATTTGCTCCGTTCACTACAAATATGCATGTCTAATAATAACAAATTGGTCCCCAGTCCTATATATAGCATCTGCACTAGTCATTGTTTCACTCACAGTTTTGGTGTTGCGATATTGTGCCCAACTGCTTTCTGGTTAGCACAGACCAACCGACACGCTGCCGCCGCAGCCTCTGTCTCTCTTCCCCCCACGGCTTTAAATGTATAGCTGCTGGTCCCTTGGTAACTCTAGCCGAAGCTCCCCGGATAAATGTCTAAAGCTACTTTGTTGACATAAAGAATGTCAACAAAACAGTCCGATTCCAGTCGTGAGGAGAACCTGGAGAGCGACTGGAATGGGGCGTCTGGACGATGGTCACCCGTCTCCGTTCGCGCACAGCATGTTGGTGGAGAACGTGATGCTAGATGACCTGCAGACGACCTGATTATTAGGTGGGTAGGTAGATATATAGACATGTCTATGGGTAGATAGCTCAGTCAAACTTTATTAACAAACCAGTTTTTTGACAACTATCCCAGCATGCACCGCGCGCTTCTTCTATGGGGAAAATGAAGTCGGCAGCTGCTTACCGTAGTTGCTAGACTTGTTGTGGCTCAATATTGGTCCATATATTAGGCGCACCGGGTTATAAGGCGCAGTGTCAGCTTTTGAGGAGATTTAAGGTTTTTAGGTGCCTTATAGTGCGGAAAATACGGTAATAAAAAGCACTCGCCAAGACTTTTCCTGTTTCAAAGGAGTTTCTTTTACTTACAAAAATAAAAGAATAATCTCCGAGTTGACTTCAAATAAAACATTAATTTGCGGTACAAAACCATTTCACTCCTCACTCCTTCACCAAACAATCAGATCAGCCCCAACAGCTGCTTCTGCCTGTTAATCACTACAGGAGGTTGACTGACAAGGAGGAAGGTCTAAGCAAAACAAATAAATACATAAATGGATCTACCTTTAAATCTGTAAAAATTAATTTAGCAAAAAATAAATGTATCTAATTCTTATTAGGCTCCAACACTGCATGTAGACCACAGCTGAATCAATTAAATGTTACTAATTGATCGTTGAAATAATCATCAACTAGTTTAGTAACCGATCAATCGTTAATTAGCGCATATAGACTGTAAAAAAATTGTTTGCAGGAACAAAAATGCAGTCAGATTAGTAATTAAGTCAAAACTGTGCAAAATACTTAGAAATTTTGCACTGAAGATAAAAAATAAATCTTTTCTGTCAATTACGTGGCATAATTTTAGCTTCACAAATTCTGTGAGAACTATTTTAACTGCAGATCAAAAGAAATAATAATCAAGCAAACAGGAGGAATTATGTATTACTAAATTTTTGACAATGCAATATCTGTTTAATAAAAACAAATAGCAAGGAATTATATTATTAATTTGCACCTTTTAATATATTTTTTAAATGGTTAAATAAAAATTCTGCAATATATGACAATTTATTTTGTTCAAATAATCAATTAATCGTCAAAATAATTAGTGGAATAATAGATGGGAATAAATAAATATAAAGCAGAAAAATGAAACTAATCTTGTGTTTTATGGGAATGAATACATAACATGAATTATAGAGGGTCAGATGTATATATTTTAAATGAACTCAATCTGTTGACCTCTGACCTCTGGGGGAATGGGGTCCAGCCCGGCGCAGTTCTCGTTGCATTTGTCGTAGACCAGTCGCAGCTTCCGAAAGAGAACAGAAAGCATCCGGAGATGCTCCTGAAGTTTCCCCAGCCGGTCCTGATGCGTGTTGGGGTGATACGTCACTCCATTGGGTAGCTGAGAAGGAGAAGAGACATGCTGGTCAGAGACACACCTGGTCAGAGACACACCTGGTCAGAGACACACCTGGTCAGAGACACACCTGGTCAGAGACACACCTGGTCCACTTATCTGCCCCAAAGGATTAAATGAGGCAAAACTGTTGGACACTTTAATATATTTTAATCCCATAAATCCTGAATTTATATCCAATTCTACAAAAAAATACTTGTTTTTGTCGTCAAATGTTACAGTATAAATTTAAATATTGCACCTAAAGTTTGTGTAAATTTAGGTATGATGCCAATTAGATCTACTAGGCGCATAAGAAATTAAATTGATTTTTAATCTCAGTTTGATTATTTTTATTGATGCTCAAATAAGACTTTTAACATATTTTTATGCAATTATTGGTGTTCATACTGTAGTGTTTTAAATACAGCTAAATACTTTTTAAAAAAAAACTTTACCGCTTTTATCCTATCTGAAATAAAAATAAAAGTATTTCATTACGTAACATACTTATGTAAATAATCATTTATTCTTTATTTATACAATTCTTCTATAATCTGAAGTAATCTTTTGATTCAAAGTTGTGTAATAAAAATAATTGCACAGATTTTAGTTTCTACAATTTTACATCCAGGTATTCCATTCCCAATTTGCCTAGTGTCACTAAAAAGTCTCATACCCAAAATTACAAATACCTTTGACATTTGATCACATGGTGTCTATTTCAACGTATAACTAGAAGACATTAGTAAGCCTAAATATATATTTTTATTACAGAATCTAGTTCAGGATTAAGGTTATTTACCAATTGTTGGCAAAATTCTATTTTAATTCAAAATGAATTCATATTTCTACTTCCATAAACCATGTGTAGTTCGCTTTGGTCACTTCTATCAAATCACTTCTAACATTAATCTTAAAATATGTATCAATAAACATTTGTAACAGTCATATACATGCCTGGTTGTATTCGTAAAATAAGATGCATTAAGCTAATTAGCTTAGCTAGCATCTGAAGGGTTAAGGATCCAACATATTTTGAAATAAACACAAACAACAGAAAAAGCTGTAATTTAATTAGACAGCTCAGATCTTCTGGGGTATAGCTAACTTGCTTATTTAACGCAACTTCACAGAAAATATTCTTTTTACAAGATTAAATCCCAATTTAGCATCATCAAAAAGTCTTCCACCACGGCTGGATGTTTGTTTTGTTTTTTTCAGGATTACTGGCATTAAACTCCAATGGTGTTAAAAGCAACAATGCATTCTTTCATTGAGAGGATCAACAAGCCTCTGAGGCTCCAATGTCTGATTATAAACATCCTACATAACATGAACAAGCCTGCCTGCGGGGCGAACAAGGAGACGAGACGGGAATAAAGAGTGGAGGAGAGAGGATACAGGAAGAATTTTTATTAGTAAGACAGTCTGTGATCTAAAGAAACAAGTCACAACAATGTTGTTTGTGAATTCTGCTGGGCAAGAAGAATGCTCGTTTGGCTCTGATGCAAACATGCAGCAGGGAGAGCGACTCCGAGGACGATGGAGACGTTCAAGTTGACCTCGACTTTAAGAAAACCCAAAACTGAATGTGGATTCAGGGAAAACTGAGCAACAACCTAATAACTAAAAAGAATCAGGAGAAGATGAAATTTAGACCTCAGAGGTCACGCTGACGACGGCCATTCTTGTAAACAGAGATGGGTAGTAACTAGTTTCATCTACTTGAGTGGGAAAAAATATGCCAGTAACTTCAATGAAGAAAGAGCAAAAATGTTTGACATAAACCCAAAGTTTATGTCAAAGTGAGACTTCTTGTTTGTACACAGGCTTTGCTGTTCTGATGTTTTATTCTCTGCTCGAGTTCAATAAGATACAATAAACACTATATTTTATCACTAAAGTATATTACCCTGCTCTAATGTCCACATCACCTATTTAAGTACTAGTTTTATGTGACATTTATAACTGAAAAAGTGTCTCGTCTGCCAGAATGTTGCTTGAGTTTTTAAAGTGCCGCATTTTTCACATATTTTCACTTTATATTGTGTGTTTAATGATACCATTTTAAAATAGTAACTCAGATTTTTTTGATCAGTTACTCTGTACATGACAGAGGTTCAAATACTTGTCTTGAAAAGGTACTTTTTGCTTTTACTTGAGTAAAATTTTTAGCTACTCCGACTATTTCCACTTGTGAACAAAGTAAGCCGTTAGTTAAAAACGTCAGGCAAGAAATGAATTCTGTAAAGATAGCAGCATTTATTCTTCAGAGCCCATATAATTGTTTCGATATTATAATTAAAACTCTGTTTTCTGCTACAGCTTCATGTGAGACAGCGTGGAGGTGGTTGAGGAGAATAAATGTCAGGGTTGACCTGGAAAACAGACTGAACTGAAGGAACGGAGTAGACGATACCGAAAGTCTCTTAAGGAAACTTCGATCCTTCAGGGTTTACAACCAGATGCTGCACAGATTCAACAACCTGACCTGTTCTGGGACTACTTTGGAAGAACTGGAGTTGGTGAAAAGAGATGCTTCATAAAAATCAAGAACATTTGATTTTTATGAAGCATGAGTCTGCATTAGAACAACAATGTCTTCAGTCAGAGGCTTTTCTAGATCTGTTGTAACAGAGACTGCTACAGGAGATTCTACATGATCACAGCCATCAGCATCAGAACCTTGTGAAGTACAAATTACAATAGGGCTGTATAATAATATACGATATTGCGATATATATTGATATTTTCTTCCCTAGAAAAAAAATCAATATTCATCTGAAAGTATCGTAACATCCAATTGTCACCTTGTTCACTCACTGCTTGCTTCACCAGGTCATCAGGCTTAGAGTGATTCCTTCAGATGTTCAGGTTTAAAAGGTATCAAACTATTCAGAGCAGGAACTTGGTTCACTTTATTTACTTTACTAATGCATGTCAGCTACAGTTTGGACTGTTTCAATTAAAATAAACATGTTTTCTCACCACTTCTTTGATTCATTTTGTCCAGCTGTCCACTTTAAGTCTGTGTCCAACCAGAGCCAGGTATTGTGTAGTTGGTGCTTTTAATCAGTTTTCAGTTAAATTAATTCAATCCAACTTTATAACAGTCACAAAATCTCACCAAAATCACTCTGTCCCTCTAAAATCTTTCAGAAAATCACAAAAGTGTATTGAATTGTATCGTTTGTGGAATATCGCAATATATATTGTATCGTGGACAGAATATCGTGTATCATATCATATTGTGAGATTATTGTATCACTACAGCCCTAAATTACAATGACATTTGATAATTACACGAGAGCTGTGAGTGTTATTACTATTGTGTCAAATGAATTCGTTTTTTGGCTGTTAAAACTATTACAAAAACTCAAAACTTGGCAGATGTATCAGGCTTGTGTGATAATTACATATTATAAGTTCAGGAAAAGTGATGGTTGGACAGACAGACGGACTGAACTTTCAAACAGCATTTTTTCTCTAACTTCTTCACTTAACTGTTATCTCCACAACAATAATGTGGAAGATACTTAAAATATTTTAAAATAGACATTTTCTAATGTACCAAAGGTGACTAAATTATTGCAAGTTCTACTTTATTCCTGTACTTTAAAAAAAACGTACATTAATTTTGGTGTCGCACTAAGCCAAGTTGTCATCATCATTTGTCAGAGTGATATGTGCATTTATTTCAGTAGAACCACTAGACAAACATTAAAAAAACATCTAATCCATAACGTTGTTACACATGCTGCACAATTGCATGTCACAGTGAGGCACATGAACTGTGAAACAGCAGCTAAAGTCCAAAATAACACATCCACTAACTTACAGGAGCTCCGAGTCCTTGAGAGCAAATTAGAAAGTGACTCAAAAACGTGAGCAGGTAGAAACAAACCTGCATGTTCCTGAGTAGCTGAAAGATCTCCATGGTCCTGAGGACGATGTCTTGGACCGTCTCCTGGCCGATGCGACACAGTGAGGAAGTGTTGACATCTCTGGCAGCCTGGGCCTGCTGCTGCTGCTGGGGCGGAGGAGGCTGACCAACGAAAGGAGGCACCAGAGGAGGGGTCGTCATGGAGACGGCAGGTCAGGATGCTGAAGGAGGAGAAGGAGCAGCAGGCGTGGGTCCGGGTGGAGTCTCCTTTAAAGGCTGAACTACATCAGCACACCTTTACATTCCTTCAAATAAAAGGAAAACTCAATCCATATTGCTGGTTTAGACAATTTTACTACGGACTGCTGCAATATAATAATGTTGAACACTACCACACTACTGCACATTGTATATAGATTGTATTGTATTGTTTTGTATTTCTGGAAATGTATATTTACTTATTTTTCTATTACTATTTCATATCTTTACCTTGTGTCTGACATCCAGTGTGGGCAGCAAAGTAGAAATTTCATTGTACAGGGAAACGTGTTTCTTACTGTGCATATGACAATAAAGCTTTGAATTTGGTTTAATTGGAAACAGAGAACATTTTACGTCACTACAATTAAAATACAAGCAACTCTACAATTTTAACAGCTGTTACACACACACTGACCGTTACACTATAAGCCAGACGTTACATTTTAAACGGGTTTTACGTTAGTTAATAGCTTTAAAATGTTATTGCGGGCTTTCAACAGCCGGAAAGAAATTGTTGCCTAAGCTAACTCAAACCGTACAACTTCATCTTCGTTTGGCTTTAGTGTGCTCATACTGACCCGACGCGACAATAAACGCAGCGTTTTACTGAATGTTGACGTTAACAGCTTATTAAGCGACGGGTGATGTTACCTTTGAGGTGATAATGTTTCCCTTTCGTTGACATTTTAAGCCTTGCAAAAACAACCAAGCTTCTCCTGGGCACAGCTGCTGCTAATTGTATCGTAGTATCGCGAGAGTACGTCGTTCCAGAAGTCATGCAGTAAATTCCAGAATAGATGCGCCGCTGACTTCCTTCTTCTTCTGGATCCCATTCTTCGCCTTCTTTTTGGTTGTTTTTTCTAGATTTAGTTATCATATAAAATAACATTCTCTAATAATGATTATATGTTCCACATTTTTTCCCTGCATGGGAGAAATGTCTTGTTGAAAAAGCATTGCGCACTGCACATTTGCTTAGGTTAATCTTAATGTATTTTTTAAACAGAGAAACAGCGCCTCCAGCTGGTATGTCATTTGTACAACATTAATCGCCACACATGCTAGACAGCTTGGCACCAGATTCAGTTTTCCATGTCTGCGACGCCGCCATGTTGGGAGGGTCAACTTGTCGTTTTTCAGTATTCAGAGCACAGGAACTGAAACTTTTCTACAATAGCGACTGTATACTGAAAATATTCTTTGTATAGCCAAAAAATTAATTTAATTATATTTTTATTGTATGAAAAAAAGCCTTGTTGACTAAGATCTGGACTAATTTAGCACAATACAACAGAATGCTACAAACGTATTCAGTCTATGAATGTCTCCAATGACATTGTTAAATGTGCTTTTGTCTTTATTTGTACAGATTTTAAATCACTTTCAGAAATTTTGTTCTCTCTCTGATTGTATAAGATTTTTATTTAAAAGAGAAAGATTTGTCTTGTGGCTTGAAAAGTATCCTATTGGAGAATTCCTATTGTTAATTTCATCTGACAAGAGTTTGTGTAGTCAAAACCTGAACTGTTTTTTATAAGAAATCGGATTTTACTCTGCTAAGAAAAGGTGTAAAAATACAATCTTGCTTGTGTTGCCACAACTTCTTAATTAAAAAAAAGAACAAATGAAGGTTGACTTAAAGCAAAACACGTGTTTTCTTTCCCTTCCTGAGCAATTTATCACTGCAAAGCAAAAAGAAAGTGTCGATCATAGGTAGATTTTAACGTGTTGCTAGGGTCAAACCTCAAGAGGTAAAAAATTTGCATCAAAGATCTTCAACTATCACAGTGGCAGAAAGCGCATCATTTTCACATTTGCACATTTGCACATCTCATCACCTTTGCTCGCCTCAGATAGCATACTGAACTTGAAAGAAAGCAGCTGCAGCTTCAAAACAGATAAAACTGGAAAGAGCTTCACAGAACAGCGTCAGTGGTGCTGCAATCTGAACAAACAAAAAAACAGGAAACAGTCTATTTTAAAGTCAAAAATAACCTGGAAATTAGCTTTACCGGTCATCACTTTCAAGAAAACGGAGTATTAATTATTAGCTTAAGGGGTATCAGCACTAAAAGGGATTATCTTTGCACACTCTAGTGCATTACTCATGCTTTAATTAAATATGTGGATCCTCCAGGGAAATACGCTGGAATGAAGAGAGAGCAGTGAGTTACTCTGAGGGCAGCTGCATCTAAAGTCCATTCAGCTCTTCAAAGCAAATTCACTTGAAAGACCCGGAATTAGAGCTAAATGTTCAATTAAAGGGCAGTAAAATGATGCAAAAAGGGCATTTACTGACCAGTTAGAATCACTTTAATATTTTAATTTTATGCTACATTAATTTTAGTTTTCCTAATAGTTAGATGGCATAAAGAACAATTAATTTAAATTTCAGGTTGACTGAGTGGATCAAATAAAGCATTTAAATAATTCCAATAGTTCATTAAGTTTTACAGTGTAAAAAATACATATTTTCTCTTTGAATCACATGTATCAAACTCGAGGCCCGTGAGCCAAATCCGGCCCGCCGTAGTTTTTAATGTGACCCTATTGTAACATGCTTAAATATCACTTAATGAATCAATTGAGTTTTTATCCATTTACAGTCAAATTATATCAATCAGTCCTTTCAGTTTCTTGCAAATTATCATGGAAATTCACACAAAACCAACAAATGCCACAATTATTTTGCACTAATAATTGGGAGCTTATTGCAAATTATCAAAGACTTTCTTACTTGTACTAAACAGCTGCTTTGGTTTTAAAGTGTCATATTATAATCCATAATCTATACAGTAATAAGTCGCATTTACCAACATAAATAAGTGCAAATATTCAAATATTTCCAAATTAGTACCACAAACACTTTGAATTTTATTGTAAAAAAAAAAAAATCACAAAAAGTATCATTAAAACCTGGCAGGGCTGAATATATGGTCAATAGTATTTAATCTGAAGAATTCATTGATATTTTAACAGCGTGTGAAAGAGTTTTATCAATATATTCTGGCACAACCGGCCCTTTAAGAGCATTCAGGATCTTCATTTGGCCCAAAACTAAAATGAGTTTGACACCACTGCTTTACACAAACTGCCATCATGCTAACACACACAGTGTCTTCCAAAAGCATTGTGTTTATTTGTATTCAGCACCTTGACTCAAAACATTTAACAATCAATAAGCTATAAAAAACACTCAAAATTTTAAATTCAGAAAGAAGAACAAATTAGAGTTTAATGTGATTTTTTTCAATAAGTCAAACTATTACATCTTCTGCCATCATCATTAAATACCCACAATTATAGGAATTAGTACAAAGTGCACGTAAAATACAGTAACATAAGTTTGTCTGAGACGCTGCAGTAAAAGAAAACGTTTCCCGGCCGTCCTAGTTGCTAAGGGAACGAGTCTGGTCGGGTTCCTAGTTTTGAGGATTTTCGCACAGCGTACATCCAGGCTTCAGGTCGGCCTGCCGCTCCATTTGAATGGTAATGGAGTGGAAGTTGTAGGAGGAGAAACAGGCCTGGGTCATTTCCCTCAGGACGGTCTGGGCATCAACAGAATCATCTGGAGAAACGGAGAGAGACAGAAAACACCACTTATAATTTACTTATTCTACGTGTAACTGAAATGCTGTTGACCAATTAAGCCAAGAGTTTATTACAATAAACACATTTTTAACATTTTATACAAAATATATTTTAGCTCGAAAAGGCCAAAATGTGTTTGGCCTTTTTATTACGTAGGATTGGATGATACGGCTAAAAAAAGTTTGGTTTCACAATATAGTCGTTTCTCATCAGTCAATATTGATAATAATAGATTTTTTTTGTTGTCGTTTTAAACTGCGGGCCTGATTTCCCTGTTTGATCCACAGTTTTCTGCTGTTTTTTATTTTTAAGCAGTTATGAGGCACAATGGTGGAATCTAAAACTTTTACTGTGGCAGTTACTCAGCAGGTTGTTGCTTGGCAACCAAAGAACGTGCGAGTTGCTAGGTAACCAAGGAGAGAGTGAGTCAGTTGATTCCACCAACCGATTCACTAGCTTAAAAGCCTTTCCTCTGCTTATATCTCCCAGAATGCAGTGCGGTTCAGTGAAATGACTGAATATTTTATCAGACGCATCATCTATCAATACTGATCCCACGTCTAATCTGATGTTTGTTACCGATTTATTCTCCATCCATATTATGATGTGTTGTCTTGAACTCTTAACAATTGAAATACAAAACAATCTGTGAAATAAATGACTGACTTTTCTCACCTATTGCTATGTGTGCAGACAGAACTGCCTGATTCATGGTGAGCGCCCAGAGGTGAAGGTTGTGAACCGCTTTGACTCCGTTTACAGCTAACAAACGGTCTCGCACCTCACTGTACCTCACCCCCGATGGTGTACCTGCAACACAGTTGGAAAAAGCAACAAAAGCAAAACACAGAAAATGAGCTAAATCTATGATAATATACCGTATTTTCCGCACTATAAGGCACATCGGATTATAAGGCGCACCTTCAACAAATGGCCTGTTTTAAACCTCGTTTCATATACAAGGCGCACTGCATTATAAGGCGCATACACAGAAAAAATGCCAGTGTTGAATTAACACCCAAAAGTGTCTATAAGTGTCAAAGTCAGCTGATATCAAATTCAACAAAACAGAGTGTCACATTAACATTACAACGGAGTTGGTGTTAAAATACATTAAAAGTATCACCAGTGTAGTGTTGATCACAAAGCATGATGTGGTGTTAAAAAAGTAAATAATTGACCCACAAAGTTGTCATAATCAATCAAATCCAGTGGAAAATATTCAAAACAATACACAGAAATGGAAAGTTCAACTTTTCTTAAACCAATTTAAGTATTAGAGACCAATGTTAATTTAACAAAAAAAATGGGTGTAAATCTTTTAACACTTTCAAAAGTGTTACTTTAACACCTGCTGACTTGGACACATATAGTCACTTTTGGGTGTCAATTCAACACCGTTATTTTTACTGTGTAGACGCTTCAGTTTGGGTTGCCAATTTGTTCCATTCTCTATTACTACACACCCACATTTGTAAAGAAAGTGGTCCCCGAGTAATTTATATAGTAGTTTGCCCCAGTAGTTGTTTCACTCAGGGTGTTGCGATATTGCGCTCAACTTTCTTCTGAGTAACACAGACCAACCAACATGCTGCCGCCACCGTCTCTGTCTCTCTTCCTCCTTCCCTCCCTTAAATGTATTATCAAACTTTATTAACAAACCAGCATTCTGACAACTATCCCAGCACTACTTCTTCTACGGGGGAAAATGAAGTCGGCAGCTGCTTACCATAGTTGCTAGACCTGTTGTTGCTCAATATTGGTCCATATATAAAGGCGCACCTGATTATAAGACGCACTGTCAGCTTGTGAGGAAATTTAAGGTTCTTAGGTGCGCCTTATAGTGCGGGACATACAGTATACTAAAAGTATAGTGATGGACTTACTTACCCTCCATTAGAACAAGAAGGATGTCCCTCATGATGGTGAAGGTGGTGCATAGGACCAGAATGGAGAACAAGAAGGTGCAGATCGGATCTGCGATTTTATATTCTGGCTGGACGCACAAAAAAAAAAAAAAAAAAAAAAAAAAAAAAGCACAACTTAATAAATAGCTATGTAATAAAATGCTACATTTTATTTTTTTAAAATGAATAAATCAGATCTCTCTTTTAAGCAGAAGAGAAAATTATCTTGGTGAAATCCTTAAAAAGGGCCACTGCAATGAAAAACAAATCTTTTGTTTTGGACTGGAGGCCATTCCCAAAGCAGGAAGTGGATCATGTGGCATTTTAAAACTGTGGCTGTTACTCAGCAGGTTGTTGCTAGGCAACCAAAGAACGTTTGAGTTGCTAGGTAACTCGCATGCTAGGATCTAAAACTAGCAGAAGAAATGACTCAAGGACTTTTACCAAACGCAAAAGAGAAATCCAACAACCGCTAAAACCTGAAACTACTCCACTTTTGTTTACGAAGAAGGAAGTTGCTCTCTTCTTCTGTGTTTTTTGTGTTGTTTCACCACAGGTGAACAGTGCAGCGTGAAAGCGAATCAGCCGAAAATGTTAAATAATGTTCTAATATTGGTTCCCAATCTGAGTCTGCCAGACTATCAGGTGTGAAAACACCCTAAGACACCTTCCTGTTCAAGATTATCAGAGTTTAAATTAAAACTATTAAGAAAGACCATTTAAGTAATTTTCAAAGATATTAGTATAAGTAGTTTCACAATAACTATTAATTAATAAAATAAGACTTGAGATGAGGAAAAACTTGTATATTTCTATTTCTCAGACATTTTAAATATGCATCTGCAGTTTCTACCACAGAAAAACTCTTTAAAGCCGAGTTTGGGTTTGAGCCCAAATGCAGAATAAGATACCTTGAAGAAGATGATGATGGCACTGACGAGCACGCTAACACTTTGGAGAAGGTCTCCCATCACATGCACAAAAGCTGCTCGCACACTTGCATTCGCCTGTTGAGCCCTCTTTCCTAACACGTATAAAAATAACGAACATTCACATCATGTTACGCCATTTTAGTGTCTCAATGATGTTGCTGTTCTTCGATCGTACCGTTGCCTGCATGGTTTTCTTCCATGTCTATGCAGTTGTTTGAATGGATGTTGGTTGGGCTCTGAGTCTTTTCTTTTCCTCTCTTGGGACTGTGACTGTGTCCGTGTGAGGCGAGTCCGCCATGACTGTGGCCGTGACCCGACTGGTGAAGGGTTAAAGCCATTCTGTTGGGAAATAAGGACCAATTTCAATCAGCGCAATAAGAAGTGCTGTTCTTCAACCTCTTAGAGAACAATTATTGAATACTTTAGCATAAATAACAACCATTTACTCACATAATGTTGGCCACCACTGCACAGCCTGAGGTAATGAGCATCACATGACCCTCGATCTCGTAGTCATCATGGACGATGCGCTCCACAGCGAGATAAACCAGCACTCCTGTGACGATCCAGATGGTGAAAACTGACAGTAGGGCACCCAAGATTTCTGCATGGACAACGAAACAACGTCGCAAAGAAATCAGGAGAGAATTCACCAGAAAACATAATCAAACATTGACCAAATGGTTAAAGGGCAAAAAGTTGACCTCATTTTACCAGGTAGTTGCTTCTATCCTAACCTAAGCTACAGTTTCTTAGAAATGTTTTATTATGAAAGAGCATCAATTCCCTTTTTACCAATGGAACATTAATTTGGCTGGTAGTGATTGAAGATTCAGCCTGGATCTGAAGATGCTGCTACTAAAATGAAATCAGTGCAAGATGAAAAAGATGCTAGCTTGTTATCAGCTAGTTTATAATCATAAAGTTAATTAACATGCAACTGTTGTGGAATTTTTTCTTCTACAGAGTGAGGAAAAACTGTTTCAAAACCCAAAGAAAGAATATATTCTTAATCAAATATGCCAACTTGTCATTATCAGCTAGCTAGTTTATAACCATGAAGTGAATGTGCAACCAGCAAGCTAACTTTCCATCCACCCTCTTAAGACATTTAGGATCATTTAGAAAAAAACAAAACAAACAATTTATACACCTGGAATATAAATAATTTCCATACAGAAAGAGCTTGAGGGATTAATAACCAGAGCTTTATTAACGCAACGCAAGTGTATTAACAACTGCATCCAGTTTGTAAGATAGATTACTAATTTATAATCTATCTTTATTTTTATTTAACAAGGATCTGATTAGAAAAAACAACAAAAAAGGAAAAAACAAAGATTTGTGCCATTGTTCCAGTAGCAGCATCTGGTCATCTCACAGTCCTGTGTGTCCCCAAGATACTTGCAGTCAAGGTATCTTAGCTAGCTAGTAGGAACTGCTAGCTAGCAAAGTAGCTGCAGGCTAGCCAATAAATACTATAGTAGTCATGCAATCAACAAGGTCTATTGTTAAATGTAGATAATTAAATAAATGATAGTCACAAAATTGTGTTTTGATATGTACAAAGAGTATATGTTGTATTAATATATGTTGTTGTATTAATGATTTCAAACTAAATGTTGTTGGAAAGGAAACATAAATGCAACAGATGCTGTTGCACCCATCCTATGAGTTGGTACCTGCACGATGCCAGCCGTAGCTGAGCCTTTGTGTGGCAGGTTTAGAGGAAAGCCAGAGGGAAAACAAGCTAATGACAAAGCTGGCTAGGTCAGTCAGAAGGTGAGCAGCGTCCGTCATGACCGCAAGGCTTCCTGCCAAATATCCTCCTGCAAAAAGGAAACATTTAAACAATTACTAAGGGTCTGTCTACGTTAGCATCAATATTTTGTAACTAATGCTTCCAGTTGCATTTGACCTCTTCTACATGTAGTAACTGGGCATTTTGGAGTAAAAATTACGGTGGCCGACAGGTGCAAATGAGCAGCAACAGAGAAAACATGCAAACAAAAAAAGACACGCGCTCAAATGAAATACAGAAAACATAAAAATAGGCACAAACAAAAAGCAAATAAAATGCAAACAAAAAAGAGAGATGCAAACAAAAAAGAATACAACCACAAATGAAATACAGCAAATAAAAAAGAGAGACGCAAACAAATGAAATGCAGCAAACAAAAGAAAAGATGCAAACAAAAAGTGCTGAAAACCGGAAGTGCTCCAGAAGTGTTGTATTACACTTAAAATTACACAAAATCATTTTTTACAATGTTTTTAGGCGAGAATATAGATGTGTAGATCAGAAATATCTGCTCAGTTCATCAATAAATCACCTAATTCCAATATTGCGCCGACGTTTTCGGAGATGTCTGCTCCCGCTGCATTAACAACCAGCTCCCCTCGCCTGCTGTCAAGCTGGCCGGGACCTCCAGGTTCGGCAACCCGAGAGAAAACCCAGGTCTCCTGGCATATTGTTTTAAAAACTTCCGATAGTTTGGCCCTATGAGTGGAGGTGGAACACATATTAAGTCAGGTAATAGTTGTTAAATTTTTGGGTCACTAAATTATTTAATTTATTCCTGAACAAATGGGTTTGACTGATTAAAACTAAGCCTTGTTGCATTGCATTTGTTTGCATCTCTCTTTTTTTGTTTTCTGCATTTCATTTGCTTTTTGTTTGCTTCTCCATTTTTTGTTTGATTCTCTCTTTTTTGTTTGCTGCATTTTATTTGTGCGCGTGTCTTTTCTTTGTTTGCACATTTTCTCTGTTGCTGCTCATTTGCACCTGTCGGCCACCGTAAAAAATAGTTGTTTTTTGAAGAATGCAGGAAAAGGAAAGAGAAAAGACAGAAGGTGGAGATGTAATGAAAAGTTGAATCAAGAAAATGAGAACAAAACAGAGTTAAGAAAAACAAAAGGACTAAAACTAATGGTCAAAATTAACCAGTATTGTCAAAGAACACTGAGAAAGACTTAGGATGAAACTAATAAAGCAAGAAAAGGGATTTAAAAAAAACAAACTTACCAGCAATCTCGCCTATCATGAAGAGCAGACAGACGATGGAAACAACATACAACCTCCTCCGGGCAACTTTTTTCTCCGTCTCTCGGTCCTGCTGAGCGAAGCTGTTATCGTGGCAATGCTTGAAAGTCCCATCCTTCTGCAGTTCTTCATGGTTTGGCACACTGTAATCAGAATACTATGCAATGTTACAGAAAGTTAGAAGGTTGAGATAAATTCATCCCCAGGAAACAGAGATGGGGACGATTTCATTAATACACTGGAAAATCTACAACCCCAAAAGTCCAGAGAGAGTCCAACTGGTGATGGAAATGATCTGCTGAACCCGCCTGAACCTGCACCAACCTCTGCCACACTGATGAGGGGAAACAAGGTCAGCTCCTTGTGCAGAATAGGTTTTTATACACGTCAATGACTAGTTTGGCAAGTTGACAGGGAAAAATATTTATAATCAGCATTTCAGGACAACAGAACATGTTTAAAGGAGATCTAAAATGCTTCCTTAAACAGGTAAGGATGTTTCTAGAGCTAGACAAAAATTATTTACAAACAATTCTTAGATAATGAGATTTTAGTTTGCTCAGTTCTGCCTATGAGCTCCTTAAAGAAAGAGCTGTTTTAGGGGCTCCTGTCACTTTAAATCCAAATAATCTGCTGCTGGCCACGCCCCCAACTCAACGTTTACTCACATGAAAATGGCCGAAAACAGATGTACAGCGACACAATTGTATATCTTTGAAAAGCATTAGCGGAGCCTCCTGCACAACCAAAAGCACTGCAGGAAGTCCTTTTTGTAAACTTTTTATACTTTTATTTTTCTCTCGCTTTCCTTTTGTTATTTTGTTCGTACTTCCTCTAACTCATGTAAAGCACTTTGAATCGCCTTGTTGCTGAAAATGTGCTGTATTAATCAAATTGCCTCACCTGAAAGTGTTTAAGCAAAGTATGTGTCAGAGGGTGTGAAATATTACCAAATCGGGTTATTGCAACTTTATTTTTGAGAGATTTTAAAGAGTTGTTTGTATTCAGTATCCATATTTAGGGTTATTAGATGGACTTGCAGTTTTATAAATTTGAGACAATTAAAATGACCTATTATGTAAAAAATTTAACTCTCAACCTTACAGCCCTTAAATCTGAATGATAATTTCCCCTAATCAAAAGTGATCGAATAAATCGGTTAAACAAGCTAATTAAGAATAATTAAATGCAGGTTTGCGCACAGATCCCACATCAGAAGAACACGAAAAAATTCAAGTAAAACCAAGTTAGAAATCGCCTCTTTTTTTGCAGTTTTTCCTTTGTAGAAATCACCGATATTCACTCTAAAAGTTGGCCTCACCTTCCCGGGAGGGAGTACGCTTTGTTGTGTTCTTCCAAAATGTGGCGTCGCTCTGGATCCTTGCTTTTGAACATCACTGGAGGGAAATATCAAACACCAAGTTCCAGTGGGGGGAAAAAAAGAAAACCTTTCACAGACTCAGATCCGCTTTCCTCTGGCTGAAGCTTTGCTGGTTCTCCACACGCCGATTGCGAATATTTGCACCCATCCTACATTATAATTAGTGCAAATAACCAACGCAGCCGTGTGCAAATTGCAACCCGTCTGAAGCGGGAGGCCGTCGGGGTGGGAAGAGGTGGCGGTTCGACGTTGGGAGGATGCAGAAGTTGAAATCTCATTGCGACAAAAAAAAAAAAAAAAAACAGCCAGGGGAAACACTTGTGCAACTAAGTTGACACTTTCTTGAAGTGGAGAAACGGGTGATTGCAGCACCGACCCGAACTCTGCCCGCTTCACGCAGCGCCCCGCAGCAGCAGCAGCAGCCGACACTGCGGGGTTACGCAACCCGCTGGAGGTGCCGTGTGCCGCGGATTCCTCGTGCGGAATCACATGGTTGATCCGTGGATCCCCAAACCGGAGTCAGATTTATGTCACTTTAACTCAGCTGGTGGGAGTCATGGGTGTTGTTCTGTAAAAAAAAAACCCAGCTTTCCTGCTGCGAAATGTTTGGATTTTAGTTGAGGTGTTTGTTGTTTTTGTTTGGGGGGGTCGGTGCATCATTAATCACCAGAATTATAAAAAAATATGTGAACATTTTTAACATGAACATGAAATGTAATTATTTCCTTTCATTGCAATCAGAACAAGATGAACAGAAATTTAAATTAGTTCAATTAAATCTGATTTTCAAACAAACATTCACGTTTTGATCAGTGGCTGAGCTGAGAACGTTGACTGATTCAATCAACGTTTGATTCAATCATTGAATCATTCATTATTGATTGACTAGTGACCCGGATGTTACACACTCACCCAAAACTAACTACTGAGCCTCCAAACCACCAGGGACCTAAAATAGTGCTTTAATTTCACCACAGACCAGAAATCTCTTTATTTTATCTATTCTGACAATAGAACAGAATATAAAAGAAACTATTTCAACTATGTTCCTTCAGTCGAGTCAATTACTCAGATTTACACACTGAAAATAACATTTGATATGACGTTTCACCATAAATATTCACATATTCAAACAATAATCTTTATTGTTTGCACTGATAACAGCTGATGTTGTAATTTAATATTTTCTTAATGTTTGGTTTGGTCACCTCTCATCTGAAATTCAACTGTTGCCGAAATTAGCACAAGAGGGCGACACTGAGTCATATACTAAAGGAAACCTTTATGATTTATGTTATTTATTGTCCCCTCAGTGAGGAAGTGTCTATTCATCATAGACAAACTGAGGTACAACTATGAAAACATCAAAAATAGGGATAGAAGACAACAGGGGAAATGGTAACAGAGATAATAGTTTTTAAAAATAGCATGATCAGACAAAGACATTTGCAGCTGAGTAGAAGGATTTTACAAATGTTTGATACGATTTTTTGAAATTAAGCTCCAGATTTCTGTGGGGAGCGGTGGGAGGGTTCTTGCAAATTTTCAGTCTTGAGCTCAGAATAATTTTTTTTTTCCAGGAAGATTTCTGATATTAATCTAAAAATTTGGTTTTGGCTGCGTTCACACTGCAGCCTGAAGTGATCTAATCCTGATTGTTTAACGTAATGCGACCTGTATCTGATCTTTTCATGGCAGTGTGAACAGCTCAGGTCAGATTCTTTTAGAATGTGACCCATATCTGATACGTATCCGATTCAAATGCCACCATAACGTCCAGGTCTCATTCATCCAACTGAACGTCACTGATTCTCAACAAATCTCACTATTCTGGTCCTGATACACGCAAGCGGGAAGAAAAACAACAACTATGACGGACTATATGAGGATTAAGTTGTTAATTTGTTGCTCCGGTTGGACAACAAATTCAAATATATAAGCTAAGCTCCACCATTAGCCTCCATGTTTACTTCCACAAACATTGAGCTCTTCTTCTTCTTTTTATGGCGGTTGGCAGAACACTGAGAACGCTGACGCTATAGCGCCCTCTACTGCGCATGCGGGACACTTTCAGGTCGTTTGCCCGTTCACACTGCAGAACATACAGGTCACATTTACTGGCAGTGTGAACGGCTCGGCAAAAAACATCAGAATTGAGTCACTTCAGGCTGTAGTGTGAACGCACCCATATAGTCCATCAGGTTGTTTTTCTTCCCGTTTGCGTGTATCAGGACGCAGAATTTGTTGAGAATCAGTGACGTTCAGTTCGGATTAATGCGGCCTGGACGTTATGGTCGCATTTGAATCCGATATGTATCGGATATGGGTCACATTCGAAAAATAATCCAATCGGTTCTGTTCACACTGCCATGAAAAGATCAGATACAGGTCACATTACGTAAAAAAAAATCGGAATTGGGTCACTTCAGGCTGCAGTGTGAACGCAGCCCTAATACGTCATCGTACGTCACAGATCCTCATCCTTATTAAGCGCAACATTAACACCATGACACATTCACACAATTAGTCTTTTATTTATTTATTTACTCTCTTTGAAAGTTGTTTCCGTCGCTCTTTTCTGTATTTCTAAAAGGGGAACCAGTGGGAGACTAAAAATAGCTCCTGGCGCTTGTTTCGGTCCGTCCGGTCCAATGAAGACGCGGTGTGTTTGGACCGCCGCTGCGTTGCGCAGACGGTGGCATGGGAACAGTTAGTCACACATGGCTGTCCTTAACATTTACCTCACAAAAACAAGAAAAGCTACATGAAGAAGCCCTTCTTCTGTCCCCGGAGACCCGTCATCATGGCAACCACCAACATCCTCCGCTGATCGTCGCGGAACAAGCGGATCCGATAAAAAAAACCGGACAATGCACCGACGACGTCAGTCACATTTCCCTGTTAGGTGACGACATTTAACTTTTTCTCTTTTTTCCGCTAAAAGGAGTTGCAGGGATCACGTTTGGGAAGGGAGAAAGAGAAAGAGAGAGAGAGAGAGAAAGAGAGAGAGAGAGAGAGAGAGAGGAAGTGGAGAAAGAAGAGAGCGATTTCCTCATAAGGACCGTCCGGTGGAGACCGGCTGAGGGTTTCACCGGACTGGCGTGATGGACGTGGTCCTGACCAGACTGCGGGATTTCTCCTGCAGGACTTCAACCTTTCATGATGGCGCAGTTTGGCAGAACAGACCCAAACTGCGCCACTTCTGCCCCCTGCGAGGGGCGAACACGACCGGAAGGGACGGCAGCCGGTGGGACATGGGGAGCGCACTGGCCTGGCTGCGAGCGGAGCTGGTAAGACCAGAGCTGCGGAGTAACGAGTTACATTTACTCGGTTACATTTACCTCAATCGATCAATCGAGTTGAACTGGATCGCAGGTTTCAGCAACGAGGACGTCCAAAGTGCTTTACGTCATAAATACACAAAAATACAAAGTCATCACCAACAACTGCAGCTTTTTTTTTGCCAAGTGTCGCTGTTACACTTTAAAATGTTGGTTCGTGTTTCAAGTTACTTTTTAGAAGAATGTACTTTTAGGAGTTTTTTTTTTTTTTTTACTACACTGTACTTTTTACTTTTACGTGACTTTATTATGAAGTATTGCTACTCAGTAAAATACCAGGATTTTCTATCCACTGAAAACATAACTAATTTATTTTAGTCAAAAACCTGCAGTTTTTGTTAAAGTTTCATACGTTTTTATTGAAAAAAGCTGATTTGGAATTTTTTTTCTTTTGCCAGATTATTTTTTTTTGTCACTTGAGTAATTGTTTTATGAAGCATCGCTACACTCACTCTTAATGAAAAACATTAAGATCTGGTGAATCTTGGTGTCTGGTGAATCTAACACAAACTGCAGGTTTGTGACTGTGTCTGGTGAATTTCTGGTTAAAACAGGTTTGTTTTTAAATCCCAATACAGAAATTTCACTGAAGTGTCAGATGCTGTTTCTATTTTAATTGTGTAAAGCACTTTGAAATGCCTTGCTGCTGAAATGTTCTATACAAATAAAATTTGATTGATTGATTGAAGTGCGAGGACTTAATACTTAATATTTTTACTTAAAAGTAAAGTATATAGTTAAAATACTACTAAAAGGAAGTTTTTCCAAGTTAGCCAAGTAAATGTAACTACAGTTGCTACCAAATTCTGCAATTAACAGAAGATTAGACTTCAAAGTTTGGCTCATTATGATCAGTGTTGTATAAAGTGCTGAAATCTCAGAGTCAAGTAAAAGTTTAGGTTCCTCTCCATAATATGACTTTGGTAAAAGTCCAAGTCACTGACTGAAATGTTACTTGAGTTAAAGTCTTAAAGTATCTGAAACGTCTTGTACTTAAATATGGAAATTACTGTAAAAATGTATGTACTCAAGTAATGTAATGAAAAGTATAAGTAAAAAGTAAAACAAGGCAAATGCAGTTTGAATGACATTTTTTATATTTTGGTAAACTTGTCAAATACAGTTAAAATAATAAACACAACCAAGTGCAGGCAAAATTAAACCTGCTAATAGATAAACCTGCAGGTGTCATTTAGTTAAGAAAATTAGGTGTTTTACCTACAAGGTTAACTTAAGCTGCTTTACAACTGAATCAGCTTCTTAGTTTCCCCTCCAGGACAGAAAATACAAAGTTTTTGTAAGCCTTAAGTTTCCCTTCAGGTAAGGTCAGAGCTGAAAATGAGAAAAATAGTCAGTACAGAAAATGTGGCCAATATGAAGAAAAAAAGCCGTTACGATTAATTACTCTACTTCACAAACTATTGGTGCAACAACTGGTCATTATGTGGCATTAGGGACATGTGGCTGCTGCTCATCGCGAGACTTTGTGTTTAATGGGAGAAGCGAAACAGGTGTTTCCTATTGGTGGAGATGAACAAGCAGTGTTTCCTATTGGTGGTGATGAACAAGCTCAGGTAAGTAGCTACCGACCGTGGCAGCCAATCAGTAGGTGGGTCAAAACTCCAGCGTTTCTCTCTCGCTTTTTGTAACGAGTAACTAAACCACACATTGAAAATGTATCGGAGTAAAAGTATGAAATTAAGTTCAGAAATATTGTGAAGTAAAAGTGAAAGTTATCAAAACTTTTCATAGTCCAGGAAAGTATGAAGTTCTCCAAAATATACTTAAGTAAAGTAGTGAAGTGTTTTTACTTCATACGACACTGATTATGATGAAAAAAAGACATTACATATCAGATAAATAAACCCTTTGTGATAGTTTTAAGAGAAAAGCAAGATTATTTAGATCAAATTACATTTTAGTCTCTAAGGAAAAGAGAACAACTTTATCCCTGCAGCACATCTGAACCATAAATCCAGATTAAATGCTAAGATCTTCATTTTCCTCGCAAGCGAAAGAACTTCGGAACAAAGAAGCGTCTTGATTGAGTCTTTTTGCTCAGCAGCTCTTTCTCTCACACACACACACACACACACACACACACACACACACACAACACACACACACACACACACACACACACACACACACACAGTGACAGTGTCCAGTGTGAAAGGAACCAGCGTTTGGCATAATGAGTTGGAGCCCAGCAGGCCCCCGTCTCCACTAGGTTCATGTTTCATCTGTGAGTCGTTGAGTTTCTGACAAAGGCAATAAGACCAGCATCTTTCAGCCGGAGCACGGACTCTCCAACTGGAGCCGTAATTAACACAGAAAAGAAATGCAGATCGGCCCGCCGGGGTTTTTTTGTTCAAGACATTCCTGAATCCTTGAAAGCAAACTTGGGTTTGGTGAAGTTTGGGAAATCGCATTTTACAGTGGATGTAGTTAGATGCAGAAGTCAAATTCACATTTGAAAGGACAGATGGTCCAAATGCAGTTTGCACAAAAAATCCACCAACAAAAAACAAAAACATTTTCATTGACGCCTGGTAAAAATCGTTTGTCCATGATGTACGTAATCCACCAGTTCAACTCTGGTAGCTTGTGGTGCAGGCTATAATAGCAATACAATAGAAAATTGAAACTGAAAAGAAAAATTAAACACCAACACTATTTTGAAACTGAAAAATATTTGAAACTGAAAAAAAACATGAAACTGAATAAAGTTTGAAAACAACATATTTTTTTGAAGCATAGCAAAGTTTGACACTGAATAAAGGTTTTGAAACTGATTAAAGTTTGAAAATCCCAAAAAACAGTTTTGAAATATATAGTTTGAAACTGAACAAGAAAAGATTTGAAACTGAAAAATTATTTTGAAAGTGACAAAATGTTTGCAACTGAAAAAAAAAATAACTGAAAAGTGTCTAGAAACTGAGGTTGTTTTTTTTTAAAAAACCCAAAAATGTTTTGACATATAAAAATGTTTGAAATTGAAAAATTATTTTGAAACTAAAGCATTTTGAAATTAAAACAATCTGGAACACAAAAAGTAGTTTTGAATATTTTCTTCAGTTCTTTTTTCAGTTTCAATTTTTTTTTTCAGTTTCAAATCTTTTTTTTTCTTTCAGATTGAATTTTATTTTCTTTTGGACCAATTTTATGGCTCCAATTTAGCTCCATAGAAAGCAACCATCCTCCACTGTGAGAAAAGTGCCGATCTGAACAAGATGGGTGTTAATGATATTTCAATAATTCGAGGCCAACATCAACTGAACGGCTTCGTTCGCTTCGTTATTGCTAAAACTATAAAACTACTAAAGCAACACAAACCAAAAAAATTGATGTCATCGTTCTCGTGTTCTTCTCTTCGCTGATTGGCCAGGTTGAAATTCCACCGGAAGGAATCCAACTAAACGGGAGAAAGCCGTGATTAGAGCGGAATAAGCCACGATTAGAGCGGAATAGCGCAGGAAGGAAATGGTCAGCTTGATTGAGAAGAAGTCCAGTTCCCCCGTTTTTAATCCACAAGTCTGATCTAAATGTGTGTTTTATGTTCAGATGGAGATGCGTTCCCAGGACCAAGCGCTGATCCGGCAGCTGATGGAGCTTCATTCTGGCATCCAGGAGCTGAAGCAGGAGCTTTCCGAGGAGGAAGAGGAGGATACGGATGAAGAGGGCAGCTACTGGGACTCTGACAGCGACGGAGGAAGCAGAAACTTATTCTTCTCTCAGAAGACGCATCAAACTTTTTATTCAGCTGATAAAATTACCCACAGGAGAAGCTCTGTGCCTTAATTTTCTGAACATGTGCACAGTTAGCTTGCATTTTGTAAAAGTCTTGTCTGTCTCACATCCTATGACAACAAAGCAAAATAAAAGACAAAAAGATAGCTCTGATGTTGCCATGTTTTTTTGTGTGACTGTTGTGGCCTAAAATTACTGAGACTGTAGCTCCTTGTTTCTGTAAACTGCTATTAAAATGATGATAGTACAGAAGAAACTGAATAAACAGAGTAATTCTATAAAAGAGGGAAAGTCTGGATGAATTTAATGTCCTGTGATTCAGAAGGTTGGCTCAATAAAGCTCCTGGGACAAATACGTTTTACTATTTATTGTTTCTCAACTCCACATTCATTATCTGTTCAGAAGAATCCTGCAGAAGTGCAAAGCGTCTTTTAGGCTGCGCTCACACTGCAGTCTGAAGCAAACATTCAGATTTTTTTATTTTATTTTATCTGATCTTTTCATGACAGTCTGAAAAACAAGTCAGATGCTTTTCTAATGTGACCCAGGATTTGGAGGCGCGTATCCGATTCAAATGCGAACTGAATGTCATTGCCACTAGACACACGGACTGTAATGAGGATTAGGTTTTAAATATGCTGGACAGCAACTTTAGGATCGATGCGCTCCACCCAGGCGTGGAGCCCAGGGGGGCCTGGTGGGGTCGCTGCCCCGGGTCTGGAGGTGCCAGGGAGGGAGGATTGGTTTCAAGTCGCTCAAATGTCTCATTATACACGTCTGTTGAGAAAGGTGTATTTAATGTTAAAGTCACCTTCCCCAATAGGATAAATACCGTATTTTCCGCACTATAAGGCGCACCAGATTATAAGACGCAGTTTCAATGAATGGCGAATTTTTAAACTGTTTTCATATATAAGGCGCACCGCATTATAAGGTGCATATAATAGACGCCACAGTTATGTTGCCATCCGTCTGGTATTGAACGGGACATGATTTGTTCCGTTCACTACAAATATGGATGTCTAATAATAAAAATTGGTCCCCAGTCCTATATATAGCATCTGCACTAGTCATTGTTTCACTCACGGTTTTGGTGTTGTGATATTGTGCCCAACTGCTTTCTGGTTAGCACAGACCAACCGACACGCTGCCGCCGCAGCCTCTGTCTCTCTTCCACCGACCCCCACGGCTTTAAATGTATAGGTGCTGGTCCCTTGGTAACTCTAGCCGAAGCTCCCGGATAAATGTCTAAAGCTACTTTGTTGACATAAAGAATGTCAACAAAACAGTCCGATTCCGGTCGGCGAGGAGAACCTGGAGAGCGACTGGAATGGGGCGTCTGGACGATGGTCACCCGTCTCCGTTCGCGCACAGCATGTTGGTGGAGAACGTGATGCTAGATGACCTGCAGACGACCTGATTATTAGGTAGGTAGGTAGGTAGATACATAGACATGTCTATGGGTAGATCGGTCAGTCAAACTTCATTAACAAACCAGTTTTTTGACAACATCCCACCATGCACTGTCCGCTTCTATGGGGAAAATGAAGTCGGCAGCTGCTTACCGTAGTTGCTAGACCTGTTGTGGCTCAATATTGGTCCATATATTAGGCGCACTGGGTTCTAAGGCGCACTGTCGGCTTTTGAGGAAATTTAAGGTTTCTAGGTGCCTTATAGTGCGGAAAATACGGTACTAGTCAGTCCCAATGGCTGTTTCACTCACGGTTTAGCCGAAATGCTTCCTGGGTAAGAATCAAGACAAACGCGGCACCACCCCAACCCCACCCCAACAGTTTCAGTTTCATCAAGTTTCCAGTAGCGCAGCCAATGCACGTTAGGGGCCCGGTGATTCGTTAGGGGCCCGGTGATTCGTTAGGGGCCCGGTAATTGACCCCGCCCCCCGGCCCGACGCTGACTTGTTCCTCTAGTGGCTCCACTGTTAGCCTCCGCTCAAAGCGCTTTACACTAGAGCCACATTCACCCATTCGCACTCACAAACGCTCACACATTTACACACCAATACGCAGCTCGGTAGGCAATTTGGGGTTGAGTGCCTTGCCCAGGGGCACATCGACATGTGGCAGGAGGAAGCTGGAATCGAACCTTCCGATCACAAGACGACTACTCTATCCGCAGAGCCACAGTTGCCTGAGAACACTATAGCGCCCTCTACTGCGCACACTTTCAGGTTGTTGCATTCAGGTCGCATTTATTTGGAAGTGTGAACGGCCACGGCAAAAAAATTTAAAAAATTATAAAAAATTTAAAAAATAAATAAATAAATTTTGATTCGACAAAAATTCGGATCAGGGTTCCTTCAGGCTGCAGTGTGAACGCAGCCCTAGTTACTCTGTCTGCCTCCATTACTCCACATGCAGCAGCTCTACTCTGTTCACACGATGCGTTCAGTGTTGCTCTGTTGTGTCGGATTCTTTACTTCTTGCTCCACGGATTCCCTTCGTGAGCTCCAGGTCCTTCCCAGAGAAGAAGCAGCTTCGTGGGGTTGGCTCACGGCTGATCGTCCCCTTGCACCTCCAGCCCCCCAAAGCTCTCCCTCCGCAGTCTTTGGATCTCTGTGTTGAGCCCCAGCAGCGTCTGAGCCAGCTGCACGTCCTGCGAACGCATCTCCAGCTGTGGACAACAGGCAGAGGTCAGAGTGCATCCAGGCCCGGAGCAGGCAAGCACTGCTAGGTGTGTTTATCAGAGGCCGAGTAAAGATTTATTAATGCATTCACTCAAATAAAACTGGAAACACACATAATGAGACAAACAAATACGTGTTCTCAAACCTTTATTTAGCCGTGAAAAAACGTAATGTAAATATTTTACCTGGAATTTTGATTAAACAATTAGTATTTTTTTTGTATTTATTTTTGGTTATTAAATTAATAAATCCTACAAAACATTAAATACATATTGTGTATTTTTCACAAAGTGGATACATAATATTGATAAATATGTTGATTTTTCAACTGTGAGTGTTCAAGTTTCATTAAAAAAATCCTCTGGGATCTTGCTGTTATTTTAGGGATTTCTTTTTTTTGCCTGCAAAGTCACTGATTTTGTGGTGCCAGCGTAATAAAATCTGCCAGGAACTTTGAGACATTTGCGCTTATTTCTGTAAAAGTGACTTTTTGTTACTTGCCACAACGATGTCGGACGATACCGTGACATCAGGTAGGGCTGGTAGACATACTGCCACCTGCTGGTGGGGGCTAGAAACACTTAGACAGAAATGTTTCAGACCACATCTGCAGAAATTTTTAAAATAAAGCCACACGAAAATGTGAGGATTTGCTGATTTTGATTGGATTTTCTTAAAAAGTTGAAAATATTGATTGATGTAATTTGGCAGTACGCAGCTGCAAAGCTGCTTTGATTTAATAAAATAATACTTGAGTACACAAATGTGATCTTAAAGGTTTTATTTATGCAACCATCTGTAGTCCAGAGGGCCAAATGAAAAGCTGTGGCGGGCCAGAATTGGTCCCCGCCCCTTGAGTTTGACAACTTTTATACTTTACAGAAGTGGATTAAATGTAAATATCAGCCGATCACCAATCACTCTGAGAATTAAGGAAATCAGTGCTCATAAATCAGTGCACTCCTACTTATTAGTCATGTTAAGAAAGATTCACAAACTTAATTTGATCACATTTAGCAAATTAACTTTTCTTTTCAAACTGAAATTCAGAAATACTTTATTAATCCCAAAAGGGGAATTTTAATCTCCATTCTGTTTTCCGTGGTGAAAGGAGGCGTTAAATCTCACCAGTTCGGACCGGAGCCAGGTCAGAGCTCCATCTATCTGCGCCCGCCGCAGCTCCTCGTTGGCCTGCAGGCTCCTCCCGATGCCGCCGCCGCCGGCCTCCCTCTGACCCGCTCTGGACTCGGCGGTCACCCTGAAGGCGTGCATCAGTTTGTTCTTGACGTTCTCCAGGACCATGGTGGACAACGTGTCCTCGCTGTGGCTGTCCCGCTCCATGCCTGGGTAACTCCTGCTAAACTTTCTGCAGCACAGTGAGACCTGCTCCTTCTTCTCCTGCTGGAGTTCGAGTGTCTCCCTCTGAACTGGCTTGTTTTGTCATTGTTACTATGGAGAAACACCCTTCTCCTCGCACCTCCCTCCTCTTGGTAGCCCTACTAAGAATGGTGGAAGATCTCGAACAAAGACTATTGTTGCCTCCAGAAAGAGCTGAAAAGACCCCTCCAACCACTGCCACCCCCCCCACCCTCCTCCTTCCCAGCAGATCCAGCCCCCTTCCAGCCCCGATGTGAGAAATGTGCGGCGATAGAGGCTCTCCTTCAGCTGAAAGGCCTGTGTGTAAACCTGCAGAAAATCAATCACTCCCCCCTTTCGCGTCTCCCGGTGGACGTCTCTTTGCTGCGTCTCCCTAAATAAGACCTGCTCTTCAGATTATAGCGCACGGACAGGTTGAGCAAGCAGCAAACACAGCCTCAGTGTTGGCTGATTCAGAGGCACAAAGGCCGTCCTGCGGTGAAATACAACCAGGCCTTTTGTCCGGGAGTTAAATCCATTCCCCTCTGGGTCTGTGGGACGGTTTCTGGCAACAGTGAGCAGCTTTTCCCCGTCCTGACTCCTGCGTAAAGAGGAGAAAGGCCTCCAGTGTGTCCGGAGGGCAGCAGGAAGAGAAACCAGAAATAAGAAAGATGCTCAGTAACCTGTGGAAGATGCACTGCAAAAACTCTACACAGTAAAAATGCCAGTGTTGAATTAACACCCAAAAGTGTCTATATGTGTCCAAGTCAGCTGGTGTTAAATTCAACACTACAGAGTCACATTAGCATTACAACGATGCTGGTGTTAAAATACATTAAAAGTAACACCAGTGTAGTGTTGATCACAAAACATAATGTGGTGTTAAAAAAGTAAATAATTGACCCGCAAGGTGTCGATATCAATCAAATCAAGTGGAAAATATTCAAAACAATACACAGAAATGGAAAGTTTAACTTTTCTTAAACCCATTTCAGTATATAGACCACAGTTAATTTAACAAAAAAATGGGTGTCAAACTTTTAACACTTTCAAAAAGTGTTACTTTAACGCCAGCTGACTTGGACACATGTAACACTTTTGGGTGTTAATTCAACACTGGTATTTTACTGTGTAAATATTACCAAGTATTGCTTCACCTGCAGCTTGGGGAAACGTCTCGTCATAAGAGAAATGATGTACATGGAAATAGTATTTTTAAAATCAATATTGCTTAAACAAACTCCTTATCCTACTTGGAAGTTACTTGTAGTTAGTTTTGTCTTATTTCAACAAGACAAAGCTTTTTTTATGACTTAAACAATCATGCACTGTAAAAAAACAAAATTTTACCAACTATTTTGATCTGGTTTCTAGAGCAAATATTTATTACACTTTAAATATGTCAAAACTTACTTACAAGTAACTTACAAGGCGAAGCTGTTGACTAAATATCTCATTATATTGATTTAAAAAATACTAGTACATTGGTAGGTTATTTCTCTTACATTAAGGGAAAATGATTGTTAAAAATAAATAATCTGCAAATAAAACAAGTTCTTATTCATAAATATTAAGGAATTATTGTCTGAAACAAGCTTTATGTTTTGCTAAAAAGTTACTTTATTACTTCAAATTAGACAAAACTAAGTATTTGCACAATAAATATCTTATTATTGTACAAATATCTTAGTTTTTATTTTTGTGCAAACTAAGATATTTGCACAATTAAAACTAGACAAAATACGTTTTAGATTTTTTTTTTTTGCATTTCATTTTATTTGAAGTCAATAAAACAAACTTTGTCTTGAAAATAAGACAAAACAACTTACAAGTAACTGTTCAGCAAAATATAGAGCCTCATTTAAGTCAATTAGTCCTTAATATTATACAAAAAGTTACCAGAGCCACTGACAGATCCTTTCACTTATAACGAGTCATTTTCTCAAATCAAGAAGGGAAATCAAAGTTACTCATAAGTTAGTTTTGTCTTTTTTCACAAGTATTAAGATACTTACAGTAGAAACGAGACAAAACCACTTGGTAAGACTTTGTGTTTTTACAGTGCGCTGCTTGTCGGGGCTATAAGAAGTGAGTCATGGTTCTGTTTGTGTTGAGCTCTGTGAAGCGAGAGAAATGGTGGAGGTCATCAGCTCTAAAGGTCAAGGCGGCGGCGATGACAGCAGCAAACCAGCCGACTGAGCCTCAGACGGAGATGAAACGTCGACTCAACGGGTCGCTGTCAGAGTCACCAAATGCATTTTAATCTAAAGGTAAAGATAACCTGACTAATAAGGTTTATTATTATTAAACTTAATAATAAAATTATTAAGGTTTTATATAAAAATTGATTAGTCTTTGAAATTCTACATATTTTCCCCTGGTTATTCTTTTTGCTGTCTTATATACAATAACTCCTGTATAAACTTCATAAGTTTTATTTGGAAAAATGTTTGGGAAAGTTTCTCTTCTGATTAAAATGTGTTATTTTTTAGTTTTGGAATGTATTTTTTTTTTAGGATTTTTAAAATAAAACATATACGAATTTTTACCTAACTTTATATCTTTGTTTGCTCAACATAATTTTTAAACATTAAAAAAACTTATATGATCAGTTACTATTAATACACACAAATTGGAACCAAGGAATATTTACTTAAGACAATAATGTTTATTTATTATTATTATTATTATTATTATTATTATTATTATTATTATTATTATTATTATTATTATTATTATTTACACATTAAACCAGCTGAGTGAAGATGCTCCATGAACTTTTATTTCACATTTTTTGCAAACTATTTGTGTCCACTTCACCTTGCAGAAAGATCCAATTTAAAGGCATTTGAGGAACAATAAATTAAGCAAATGGATTAAATGGCTCCAGTTCTAAGATTTAGATTATTTTTACAACAATCTTTCAGATTAGCTCAGCATAAGATGTAATAAAATCTATTCTTGGTCATAAGCGTCATGTTTTCTCTACTGAATTACATCGCTGCCCTCTAGTGGTCAACAACTTCCACTTCCATTTTATGATTAGTTTACGTTGAGTTGTATTTTCCAGTTTTTACAATAAATGTTATAGTTTGTAAAGAAAAATGCAGAGGGTTTTATTTTTTAAACAGCCAATTGTTCCTTTTCCCACAGTTTCTATGTTCATATTTCTATGTTTTGCTTTGGAACAGATTGTGTCTGGTTCACAAATCTCTTTCATGCTACAAAATAAAGTTAATATAAGTATTGTGAGTTTTACTCACATGTTTTAATCACAATCATTTAGCACACAAGTGTTTCTATGCAGTCGATTGTGTTGCAGCAGCTTGAGGGGCTGCAGGGCTCACTGTTCGGTCAGCGGAGTTTGTTCAGTGTCACATGGTCGACATTATATTATATTATATTATATTATATTATATTATATTATATTATATTATATTATATTATATTATATTATATTGGCTCAAGAAAAGAAAAACATGAAAAAACTTTGATCAAAATGGCAATGGTACAACACTCTGGATTTAGTCATGTTTACCTGCATGTTTTATCTGGATAGTTTTTCACATCAGAATGACACAAACAGAACAAGAAATGTGTTTTTTTATCACTACTACTACTACTACTACTACTACTACTAATAATAATAATAATAATAATAATAATAATAATAATAATAATAATAATAATAATAACAATCTGTCTTGTCCAGCCAAATAAAATTTACCACTTTATTTATGGCTGGACTGACAAAAAAGGTCTAATCTGGTCTAGTCAAAGTCTGAATTTAAACCTGGTTGAGATGATGTGACATTCACGTCAAAAATAAAAATAAAAATAAATGTGGCATAAATAAAGATATTCTGCAAAAAAGAGTGGCTCAAACTTCGTCTACAGTGATGTCAGATATTTTTACCACACTGAAAAACAAAAGAACTTAGCTCCATCTAAAAAAAAAAACAAAAATAGCCACATATAATTGAATTAAGTTCCTCAAACTGACTTTATTCACATTAGTTTCACATGACAGCGCAATAAACTGCATATTTACTAGGATGAACGCAACTTGACTCAGTTTTTTAAAGTTGGATTAACCGTTTTCTCTTTTTTCAGTGCATGTTGCTGATATTCTCGGAGTGATTCGGGGGGCATGATGGCGATCCGCGTCCCTCCCTGGATCCGCCTCACATCAGCACCTGATCAGGCTTCAAACCGCGTCCACGCCGCAACATCACCAAGCGCCGCCATCTTGGCTGCTCCACCTCCAGGAGGAGCGGAGGGCCGAGACCCGCAGCGGCGGCGCCCGCAGAAACGCAGAGGCGCCTGCGGATCCCGCACGGTGAGTCATGGATGTTTAATGTGAGCCGCTGGGATTTCTGCGTGACTTGTGACGCGCTCGCTGCGGGTTTTTGTCCCCGCGGATCGTCACCTGTTGGGATGCAGCGTCGCCGGTTGGTGCCATTTAAATTTGTTTCGGTGGGAACAATTGTTTCTATTTTATTTTATTTTATGTTTTTTGAAGACGCAACCAAAACAGTCCGCAGAAATCGCGTTTGTTCCTTCATTAGAGACGAGCAACGGTCAGCCACAGCGGTTACGTCATACTGCTGCAGGTGCGTCACACCTGGCAGAGTATGGCAGGCGGTTTTAGTAAATAATCACAAAACACTTCAATCTGAAATGGCCTTTCTCGATTAAACGAGTGTGAAATTACTAAATTATACGGATCTGAATTAAGTAATGGTGAAGAAATGTGGAGTAACTGTGTGTGGGCAAACTAAGGTTACAGGATTTAAGATGCAGTAGTTAGGTTCTGCGTTCAGTCAGTAGTGGTCAAAGTGTGGCTCGGGGGCCAGTTGTGGCTCTTGGAGTGATTTCATCAGGGACTGACCACCATTTCTTTTTAGTTTATTTAAGGCAGGATAAAGTCAACTGAACAAAGAAAATAGAGGAGAAGCTGTTTATGGTTTTATATCCTTGCTTGTTTTTTGCTTTTATATTATTAAAACTTATTTAAAAATATATAGATATTTATAAATATTTTATAAAAAATACTCACTAAAAAAATGCTTTATTTATTTTATAAATAAAAGTCTTATGTGCATCCTATTTACAGATAATTCCTTATAATAAGGCTTTTCATATTTTAATTTATTTTGTATTTCTATTATTTAATTATGCTTTGCATTGTTATGCATTTAGTTTATATGGGACACTTTTCATGTTTCTTGTGTCATTTATGGTGTTGTTTTAATTTTGTTTTCAATGTAAAACAGTCTGCGACATTTGTTTAAAAATTAACTATACAAATAAAATATTATTGTTATTATTATTATCATTATTATTTGTGTGGGATAAGGACCACAACTGAATATCTGGATATTTGAGGCTCTCTTGATAAATGCTTAGAACTGTTTATATTGTTTGATATATTATTTTCCACAAATAATTTGGAATAAATGTGCGATCAGGTGACTCTGTAGAAACTGAGCCATTCAGTCAAACATGTCCGTTTTGTTTCAGGCCCAGCGCCTCCCTCTCCCCTGTGCTGAGGCGGCGGCGGCGGCGCTGAGACGATGTTTTATGCCCACTTCGTTCTCAGCAAACGTGGGCCGCTGGCCAAAATCTGGCTGGCGGCCCACTGGGACAAGAAGCTGACCAAGGCTCATGTGTTTGAGTGCAACCTGGAGAGCAGCGTGGAGAGCATCATCTCACCAAAAGTGATTCATTTATTACCTCTTAATTACGCCAATGATGAGCTTAAAGGAAGACTTTTGTTTGTAGTTTCAGATTTTATATAAAATTGGGTCTCAACTCGACGTTTTACTTTAAGATTAATCTTTTCTGTCAGTCAAGTTGGCAAATTCCTCCACAACAATGTCAGAGGCAGATTCTGCCCCCTGGTGGTGATATGACTAAAAAATAAAAGCTCAGATTTTTTTTTATACCAGATTCGATTTTAATTAAAAAAAAATGTTCTTGCTTATTGCTTTCTGAAAAAAAGAATGGCAGAAAATATCTTCAGAAAGTGGTATTAGGGCTTAATTAGAGAATATAATCATAAAGTAGCAGAATTTAAAATAACAAATTAATAATCAATCTTTATTGTTAATTTTTCATGTTTTCTTAAAATTACTTCATTCTCCCAATATTACTTTATTCTGGTAATATCAACAGTTTATTATTGTACTATTTCGACTTTATTCCTGTATTTCTACTAACAAATTCTTATAATATTATAACTTTATTCTTGTAAAATTATAATAAAAAATGCACGTCTGACCCTAATATTTTATCGTAGAGTTGATGTGAATTCAAAGTCCAAATAAACAGAAGCTGTTATGACACGCTTGTGAAACAAGATGGCCGCCATCGGTGTTCTGACATCATTCAGTTATTGATGGGAGAAAAAATATATTTCCAAAAATTACATTTTCAAAAAATGTAATTTTTGAAATCAATTTCTCCCCCATGTCGAGTTTAAGGTTGGTTTTGATAACTTTTTGAATGAAAAGGTTTGAAAACTGCTTCTTGTTTTTGCTAACATGATGTTTGCCTGTTGATAAAAGGTTTTTGTTTCAGTTATTTATGACTTTGGGGGGTTTTCTGTTTTTTTTCTCAGGTGAAGATGGCTCTACGGACGTCGGGACACCTGCTGCTGGGCGTGGTGAGGATCTACCATAGAAAGGCAAAGTACCTGCTGGCCGACTGTAACGAGGCCTTCATCAAGATCAAGATGGCGTTCAGACCAGGTCTTGTGTTACCATCGGTTTCCTCCTGTGATTTCACAGCTTCAGATGCTGCGTCACATTTTAAAACTCTGGGTTTGTAGGAGTCGTGGATCTTCCAGAGGAGAACAGAGAGGCGGCTTACAACGCGATCACACTACCGGAGGAGTTTCACGACTTCGACCAGCCGCTACCGGACCTAGAGTGAGTCCGCCGGGTCCTAGGACAAGATCATCCATCCATCCATCTGTCTGTCCGTCCATCCATCCATCCATCCATACATCCATACATACATCCATCCATCCATCCATCCATCTATCCATCCATCCATACATACATACATCCATACATCCATCCATCCATCTATCCATCCATCCATACATACATACATCCATCTATCCATCCATCCATCCATCCATCCATCCATACATACATACATCCATACATCCATACATCCATCCATCCATCTATCCATCCATCCATACATACATACATCCATCTATCCATCCATCCATCCATCCATCCATACATACATACATACGTCCATCCATCCATCCATCTATCCATCCATCCATCCATCCATCCATCCATCCATCCATCCATACATACATCCATACATACATCCATACGTTCATCCATCCATCTATCCATCCATCCATCCATCCATCCATCCATACATACATACATACATCCATACATACATCCATACGTTCATCCATCCATCTATCCATCCATCCATCCATCCATCCACCCATCCATTGGTTTGTCCGTCCATCCATCCATCCATCCATACATCCATCCATCCATCCATCCATCCATCCATCCATCTGTCCATCTATCCATCCATCCATTTGTCCATCTATCCATCCATCCATCCATCCATCCATCCATCCAGTGGTTTGTCCATCTATCCATTCATCCATCCATCCATTGGTTTGTCCATCCATCCATCTGTCCATCTATCCATCCATCCATTTGTCCATCTATCCATCCATCCATCCATCCATCCATCTGTCCATCTATCCATCCATCCATCCATCCATTGGTTTGTCCATCCATCCATCTGTCCATCCATCCATCCATCCAATGGTTTGTCCATCCATCTGTCCATCCATCCATCTGTCCATCCATCCATCCATCCATCCAATGGTTTGTCCATCCATCCATCTGTCCATCTATCCATCCATCCATTGGTTTGTCCATCCATTGGTTTGTCCGTCCATCCATCTGTCCATCTATCCATCCATCCATCCATCCATACATCCATACGTTCATCCATCCATCCATCCATCCATCCATCCATCATGTCCATCTATCCATCCATCCATCCATCCATCTATCTATCCATCCATCTGTCCATCTATCCATCCATCCATTTGTCCATCTATCCATCCATCCATCCATCCATTGGTTTGTCCATCCATCCATCCATCCATCCATCTATCCATCTATCTGTCCATCTATCCATCCATCCATTTGTCCATCTATCCATCCATCCATTTGTCCATCTATCCATCCATCCATCCATCCATCTGTCCATATATCCATCCATCCATCTGTCCATCTATCCATCCATCCATTTGTCCATCTATCCATCCATCCATCCATCCATCCAGTGGTTTGTCCATCTATCCATTCATCCATCCATCCATTGGTTTGTCATTCCATCCATCTGTCCATCTATCCATCCATCCATCCATCCATCCATCCATACATCCATACGTTCATCCATCCATCCATCTATCCATCCATCCATCCATCCACCCATCGATTGGTTTGTCCGTCCAAACATCCATCCATCCATCCATCCATCCATCCATCTATCCATCCATACATCCATACGTTCATCCATCCATCCATCTATCCATCCATCCATCCATCCACCCATCCATTGGTTTGTCCGTCCATACATCCATCCATCCATCCATCCATCCATCCATCCATCCATCCATCTGTCCATCTATCCATCCATCCATCCATCCATCCATCTGTCCATCTATCCGTCCATCCATTTGTCCATCTATCCATCCATCCATCCATCCATTGGTTTGTCCATCCATCTATCCATCCATCTATCCATCCATCTGTCAATCCATCTGTCCATCTATCCATCCATCCATCTGTCCATCTATCCATCCATCCATTTGTCCATCTATCCATCCATCCATCCATCCATTGGTTTGTCCATCCATCTATCCATCCATCTATCCATCCATCTGTCAATCCATCTGTCCATCTATCCATCCATCCATCTGTCCATCTATCCATCCATCCATCTGTCCATCCATCCATCCATCCAATGGTTTGTCCATCCATCCATCTGTCCATCTATCCATCCATCCATTGGTTTGTCCATCCATTGGTTTGTCCATCCATCCATCTGTCCATCCATCCATCCATCCATCCATCCATCCATCCATCCAGCAAATCCCTCCATAATTTCCTATCCTGTCAATTTTGCATTAAATTTCTTGTATTGATCAAAAGTGCAGGTTAATCTTGAACTCTGAGAGTCTAATTTAAAACCTCAACATTAAAGTGTCTGTAAGCGTTTCTGCTGCTTAAATCGAAGGTGGCAACAGGAATGTTTGGTGATGCGTTTTCAACAGTGACATCGATGTGGCTCAGCAGTTCAACCTGAACCAGAGCAGAGTGGAGGAAATCACCATGAGGGAGGAGGTGGGCAACCTCACGCTGCTGCAAGACAACGACTTCGGTTGGCGCTTTCACTTTCAGACCAGTCAAGAGACGCGCCCGAAGACGGGACGGGGTGATTGATGGCGTTGGGTTTTTCTGTCTCGCAGCCGACTTTGGCATGGACGACCGCGAGATGATGCGAGAGGAGAGCGCGTTTGAGGTGGACATCATGGGTTCGTCGGCCTCCAACCTGCTGCTGGAGGCGGAGGGCGGAGCTAATCAGATGGCGGACAAGTCCAATCACCTGGAGTACGACGAGCAGTACAAGGACGATTTCGGAGACAATCCCATGGAGAGCAACGAGGGCGGGATGCTTGGTACTAAAGCAGCGAATCCTTAGTGGATTATACTATTTGTGTTATAAAAAATATTAAAACTATTATTTATATTTGTACTTTGATGTAGTTGACAAGCTGCTAAGCAACGAGGATGGAGGTGGCATATTTGACGACCCTCCTACCATCAGTGAGGGCGTGATGATGCCTCAGGACCACGGGGAGGATGAGGACGACTTTGACGCCCTGTCAGGTCCGTTTCACAAACAGAACCTCACTCACAGACGTTTTCAGCCTGACATTTTAACTTCAGCACCACAGTTACAGCCTAATCTTAACTTTTCTGTTTCTAATATTTGGTCACAATGAGAAGACTTATGCTGGGAGTAGTTGATGCTTTCAGGCCTGAGAATAACTGGGGCAACTGTCAAACAAGATGGGGGTAGCATTATACTGAGGGATTATTTATTTAAAACTTCTTGCTGGAACCACTATATATACAGTATATGGCCCCTCTTGATAGGGTGTATATTAGGGGTTGAACGACTACATATTTTTTAAGGTCGACTACTTCATGATAATAGTCGAGTCGATGTCGACTAGTCACGATGACGTCATAGTGTCGTAAGCGCAAAATCCTTCACAACAACTTGGAGGCTTTATGAGGTATTTTCACGGTAAATATTAACCCCTACATCTTCTCCCCTCCTCCCGCTTTTACTAAGTCTATTATGCAGAATTAAAAGAGCAATAAATACATCATTCTTTGTGAGCAGCGGAGAAAAGTTCGTTGCACAAAGTCGGTCTGACTTTTTTTTTTTTTTTCTAAACACCGGCAGATACTGATGATCTCTGGATAGTTACTCGTATAGGAGTCAAACTATCACACTGACCATAATGGCGCTTTGGAGCATCACACACCAAACTTATTATGAACGGATCCCGTTTGGTTACAGTTTAATTCTACGAAGCCTCCCGCTGCTCCTCCCGCTGCTCCTCCCGCTGCTCCTCCCGCTGCTCCTCCTCCCGCTGCTCCTCCCGCTGCTCCTCCCGCTGCTCCTCCTCCCGCTGCTCCTCCTCCCGCTGCTCCTCCCGCTGCTCCTCCTCCCGCTGCTCCTCCCGCTGCTCCTCCTCCCGCTGCTCCTCCTCCCGCTGCTCCTCCTCCCGCTGCTCCTCCCGCTGCTCCTCCTCCCGCTGCTCCTCCCGCTGCTCCTCCCGCTGCTCCTCCTCCCGCTGCTCCTCCCGCTGCTCCTCCAGCTGCTCCTCCCGCTGCTCCTCCCGCTGCTCCTCCAGCTGCTCCTCCCGCTGCTCCTCCCGCTGCTCCTCCAGCTGCTCCTCCCGCTGCTCCTCCAGCTGCTCCTCCGCCCGATGCGCATCATGAAGCTCTGCTGACTCAGAGCCGGTTCGGCTCTGAACCGACATGCAGACGGCAGAGATCGGCTCCATTAGAGCCTCAGGATGAAGCTTGGACTTAGTTTCCAGATGTTGTCAAACTATATTTTTATAAGAGCGCAAAGCTGCCTGGTTAGATGCTTCAGTCCGCAGTATGACTGACGCTGATCAGTTGGGGGATAAAAAACCCCCCAACTTCATGCCACATTGTAGCACATTACTCCTGTAGTCTTTGTTTTTTTTAGTATTTTTTCGACACTAGTTTATTTGACAGTAATCTGATAGTAAGGGGTCAGAGAGCGGAGAGGCCAGGACCCAGCGACTGGAGGACGGGAGTCGGACTCCTGACTGCGGGGCGCCGCGCTAACCACCGCGCCACGCAATGCCTCTATTGCGGGAGCCTATGCTGTAATTTGCAGCTTCTCTTTGTGAAATTATTTACATTTTAATACAATTTGAGCTGTCTGGCTAACTCACCTGGTCCATCATCTTTCATTTCCTTGGAAAAATATGTTGTGTCACGTGATTGCGACTAGTCGACTGGCCAAGAAAAAAGTCATTGCAGAGAAAAGAATCGACTAGTCGATTAGTCGACTAGTCGGTGCAACCCCTAGTGTATATATAAAGGGTGTGAAGAAAAAAAAAATATCTATATATATCTATCTATCTATCTATCTATCTATCTATCTATCTATCTATCTATCTATATATATATATATATATAGATAGATAGATAGATAGATAGATAGATAGATAGATAGATAGATAGATAGATAGATATATGTAATTTTTTTACACATTTTTTTTTACAAATTTGGGAAAAAAACAGAACCCAACAAGCTGGAAAATAAATACTGGCCTAATTTTATTTCTAAATTAATAAAATTCTACCTATATATGCATAATTATATATACGTAACTGTTGTTTCAAGGGGGGCCATGCCCCTTCCTGGCCCCCCTTAGGTACGCCACTGCCTCCGCCTTAAATCGAAGAACCAAGAATGACCTCAAATCCACTGAAAGATTCCCAAAAGTGGGCGGAGCCAAGATACACTGAGGGGCGTGGCCAAATGTTGGGACCCTGTGTGAAACTTTGATCAAGGCAAAAAAAATACTGTAACTTAGTGACTTTGTTGCTATATTTACCAACTTTTTACATGCCTAGAGTGACTTTTTTTTCTAAACGACTAGCGACAAACCTAGCAACCGTTTTTTCTCTTTTTGGAGACTTAAAGATTGCAAACCTAAGGATAAATTCATACCGTTTCTCTGCAGAATAAAAAAAAAGTTGATGTGCAGTTTAGTTTAATGGAAATCCAACAATATGAAACAAACTCCAGCAGTTCAGTCAAGAGGAGAAATTTGTTTGAAATTGAGAAAATTCTCCATGAAGTCATATACCTACCCCCAGTTTTTCATTTTAGAAATCCAGTTAAAGCTGTACAGGAGAATAAGCCTGAAAAAATGCTTTAAAAAACCCAACAAATGATTAGAATGAGTGTATGTTGACTGTAACTGTATGCAAACCAGCTGAGTCTGGTGTCATTGTCAGCGGGAGCCCCGGACAGTCCAGACTCCGGCCCAACAGAACCGGCGCCGGCCATGACGGACCAGCAGGAGCAACCGGCTCTGGCTCACAACGAGGAGGAAACCTTCGCTCTGGAGCCCATCGACATCACAGGTGAAATTAGAAACAAGCGTTGAATGTCGGTCCCTGTTCTGCAGACCCGGTCTAGAGTCGGGTTTCCCGTCGGTTCCCTGCAGTGAAGGAGACCAAGGCGAAGCGAAAGAGGAAGCTGATCGTGGACAGCGTGAAGGAGCTGGACAGCAAAACCATCCGAGCACAGCTTTCCGACTACTCCGACATCGTCACAACCCTGGATTTGGCTCCTCCCACCAAGAAGCTGATGATGTGGAAGGAGACGGGAGGAGTGGAGAAGCTCTTCTCCCTGCCGGCTCAGCCGCTCTGGAACGCCCGGCTGCTGAAGGTCCGTACGGGACGGGACCTCCAGGACGGTCAGAGGCGTTCTTCTTCTAAAACGCCATCTTCACTCTAGATGTTCACAAGATGTCTGACGCCGCTGGTCCCGGATGAGCTGAGGAAGAGGAGGAGAGGCGGGGAGGCAGACAGTCTGGACGAGTTCCTGAAGGATCTGGAGAACCCGGAGGTGCCGAGGGAGGAAGCAGCGGCGGCTCATCAGCAGAGAGACGTCATGGGTAGGAAACTGGATTTTAACACATCCGGTTCGTTTTCGGGTCGTTGGGAACAAGCAGACGACGCAAAAGTTATGCATGTTGATGTTGGTTTCAGAATCTTACAAGGTTTGAGAATCCTTGTATGATGTCGCTCTGCTAAAAGGGCAAGTCCTCATGTGGATCCATGTTTCTAAATGTTTTTATTTTTAATAATGTTTTTATCTTTTTTTTTATCTTTTTCGAAATCTCTGTCTCTTTCTGATTTTATTTTTATTTTAAATTGTGTAAAGCAGTGGTCCCCAACTTTTGAGAGAATCCAGTTACAGGATTTTCAAAATAAAAGATGCTCCAGACTCAAATAATACGTAAAACGGAAATATTTAATCATTTCTTGCGCCACAGACCGGTACCAATTGGTTCCGGGGGTTGGGGACCACTGGTGTAAAGCTCTTTGAAATGCTTTGCTGCTGAAATGTGCTATACAAATAAAATTTGATCGATTGATTAATAATAGTAGTACTCAAGTTAGACTAAAAATATATTTGGTAAAGGGGTAACAACAACATTAAGAAAAACAAAAAACTAAATTATTAGAACAAAGTTGTACGACTTGATTCTCGTATTAGTTTTTTCTTTAATTGCCATGTGACTTTATTCTTATATAATTATGAATTTATTTTTGTAGTTTTATCTTTTGAATTTTTTATTACCATGGCTCTAATTCTTCATCCGAAGTAACTAACCAAACCGTCAGTCATTTAGTATTTAAAAATTACATCATCAGATGGACCAAAACACAAAGTTATGTTGAAAGTTTGGTATTTCAAAGACCAAAATGAAAACAATTCATGAGAATTACAGAGTAACAAAATCAGGCAAATGAAAAAAAAAATTCCCGAATCAGTTTCTTTCAATATAAAACTCATGAAAATTTAACAAAACCTGCAGGTTTGTGTCTGGTGAATTTTTTTGTTCTCTATTTAGTATCCAGAAATTTTACTCAGGTAAGAGTAGCTATACTTCATAATAAAGTTATTCAAGTAAAACTAGAAGTACAGCGTAGTAAAACTACTTGCAAGAGTTTTTTCCCCCCCAAAAAAGTTACTTAAGTAAATGTAGCTACATACAAACTACAATAAAGTATTGGTAAGAAAAAGTCATATGGGAATAAAATCCAAATAATATGGGAATAATATCATGATAAGTCTTAATACATAATATGAGGATAAAGTTGTAATAATATGACTTCATTCTCGTAATATTTTTCTTTTAACACTCCATCCTAACCAACCAACTCTGGAACAGTGTTTTGTTTTGCTTTTTGTGTGAAATGCTGCTTGGATTATAGTTTCAGTTCTCCAAAATATTAAAAAGACAATGAAATGGACGACGTTGATTCTTCCCGAAGCAAGAATAACGCCGTTTCCCCCTCTGTCTCTGATTAAATGTGGCCTCCGCCCAGACCAGACCATCATGGAGGAGGCCAACGCGCTGCAGACGTCGGCGGTGGAGGGCAGCAGGGCGACGCTGGACGAAGCCGCCATGCCTCCACCGTCGTCTCAAAGAGGCCTGAAGCGCAGATCCCAGGACTCAGATCCGACCCTCCCTGTACGTTCACTCTGGGTTTTGTTCGTTGCAACTGCGCTGCCTCCTCTGATCCTCCTGACTCCAGACAGGAAACCTGGACGAGCAGCAGCAGCAGGAACCAGACGCCGCTGCCTCTCAGCAACTGGAAGCCGCCGCGGTGAATTTGCCCCCGGAGGCCGACGACGCCGCCGCCGCCGCTAACATCAGCCAGCTAATAGAGCTGGACTTACTCGTCGACAAGGACAAGAAGAAGAACGACGACGACTCTGAAGAAGAGGTGACAGAAAAAATGTTACTTCCGTCTCTTTAGTTTGTAGCTTGGATTTAAGATGGTCGTGTTGCGACAGGAGGAGGAGGCGCAGGGAGGAGAGCAGGACCAGGTGGAGAGGAGGTGGAACAAGAGAACTCAGCAGATGCTCCACGGCCTGCAGGTACCAAACACGAGCTAGAGGGCCGCTTTTATCGTCTACCTCCACAAATACGTTTATCTACGATGGCGTGTTTCGGCCGCTGTAGATAGAAAATAAAAACACACAAAGAGGAGTAAATCTGTGCCCAAAATCTCAAATTTACTAAAAAAAAATCATGAAAATTTCCAAGTTTGAAAAGTTGAACATTTTCTAGAACAAAAACTTGCACATTTCTGTGTTTTTTCAACTTTTTCTACAAATTTTCTGAGATTAATCTCAAACTTTGAACTTTTTTTCATGACTTTCCAAACTCAGAAATTTCCAAATACTTTTGAAAAATCTTCTAAAATTAACCTCAAAATTTGTACGTCTTTTTCTGGCAGATTTTCACCATTTCAAACTCAGAAATGTTTTTTTTTCTCTTAGAAATACCTGATTAAAATCAACATTTCTTTGTGGTTTGGCAGAAAGGTGCTCATTTTTTGCAGTGACCCAAATGCGCCATCATATTACTCCACTTCCACATATTTTGAAACCAGAACCCAGACCAGGGAATCCAACCCTTTATTTGACCATTTGGTTCATTCTGTGTAGCAAACCCTGAACATTCAGGTGACCTTTAGGTGTAGAAACAGAAAAACAACGATGTCACATGAAAAGTACCTCCACAAGGTTCCCACCCTTCATCCCAATAAACATGGAGGCCAGTTATAGTCAGCATGATGTGACTGCAGTTTTTACTCTCTTACGTCACAGAGGGTGATGGCAAAAACTGGAGCCCCGTCGGTCAGCCTGCTGGACCTGTGCAGGAACAACAACAGAAAGCAGGCGGCCGCCAAGTTCTACAGCTTCCTGGTTCTGAAGAAGCAGCAGGCGGTGGATCTGGTCCAGGAGGAGCCGTTCAGTGACATTGTTGTGACGCCGGGGCTTCGTTTCCACGACATCTAGAACGAGGTTTCAGAGAAACTCTGCTCTGACGGCCGTGTTTGTTTTCATTTCACTGAAGTCTCGCTGATTTGTTGTTTTAGTTATGTTTAATTTCTGCCAGCAGAAGTGGAGAAATATATTGAAAGAGCATTTGCTTTGAAAAAATATATGTAAACCAGTAAAGTATATTAAAATGAACTTATCTTGCACTTATCAAATTTCACCATCAGTCTGTGATCATCTAGTTGTCAGAAACTGTCATTCGTTATAATCCTGTATGCACAGAATCCAACGTACAGGTAATAAGTTTTGTATTTGTCTTCAGAACATCACAGAATAGTAACAAAACTTTGTTATGGGTAATGAAAACATGAGTTGACCTGCATGCCGTCTCTAGAAACGGACTTCGCGCTGCTTTAGGGTTTCATCCCTTCACCTTCTACGGACGACAATTTAGCAGCTAATTCAGTTTTCTGCTGTATTATCATGCGGTGTTGTTTGTACGCAAGATATAACTTCTTTGATACGTGAAAGTATATTTAGTATTTACTCTTGACTTGTCCATGAAGCAGCAGATCTCCACATTTCTGCTTCCCGTTCAGTTAAGTCAGCATAATCTACTGTTTTTTAGATGCACTTCCTCCACTCCAGCTGACTGTGTCAGTGTCTGAGCACGTTGTGTATTTTAAAATATGTACTTTTATTTTGTAAAAAACGCAAAGACAAATCATCAAAGTGCTGCAGGTGTTGACTGGAAGCACTTTAAGTCAGACTGGTTTATGAGCTACCAAAAAAAGAAAGATTTTTCAAAATAAAAACAAGACCAGTGTGAAAAATTACAACGTCCAATTTATCTTCTGACTGGAAAAGAAGAAATTTGTTATCAGTGGATTTATATTAGGAAATACGACATCAAAATGGTTTATGGAACGAACAATTCCACCATCAATCCAGTTTTCTAACCATTCATTTGTCATCATTCTGGCATTTCAAGGGGACATATTATATTCTATTTGGGCCCAGAGCAGTAACTGTCATGTAACAGAAGCATGCTTTCTGATTGCTGGTTCAGTACAAGTTACAGAATTACATGTTTAATTTATAGCTGAGTTGGTAAAATTACCTTCACTCTGGCCCTCAAGTCTGTCTGACGTGATTTTGGCCCATGTGACAAAAAGTTTGGACGTGTGCAAATCGTCTCAATCCAAACCTGGTATCTGGCCTGTTGTGAGGAACCACTGCGCTCAGCGCTGAGCCTTCCTGTCTATTTTCATAGGTCAACATGCTAAAGCTAACAGAGGGGATGATAGTCATGGAGGAAACAGAAACAATCCTTGATGATTTATCTGAGTTGATACTTTCATTGTAATCTTTAGGAACACTATTGCAATTTTTATCTTTTTCCTGATGTCCTACAAGCCAAAAGGAGATCAAGAAAGTCTGGTTCCTTGGAAAGAACGGAGAACGGTTAGAACTGCTGCTCATTGTTAAAGAAACTAAAGCCATGAGTCTCTGTCTTTCTGTCCCACTACGTACTAACAACTCCAGGAGCAGCCATGTTGTCTCCTTCTGCCGCCGCTCTTCTTCTCTTGTGTCGACTTCTTTTCTTCTTCTCTCCTGGTTCCGTCTTCTTCAGCGCCGGCGTCGGCACACCTTTCTTCTTCTTCTTCTTCTTCAGGCAGCTCAGAGGGTTGGGGTTGCTCTGTTTCCTCTTCCTCTTCTTCCCCCGCCGCTCCCCGCCTCTCTGGCTGATGCCCTGCTCCTCCTTCAGGCTGCGGATGCTCTGCTGCTGGGCCGGGGTCACCAGCTCCCCCAGCTGAACGGCCTGGACGTGGTCCAGGGACGCCTGGCTGGGCTTGTCCAGCACCATGGTGTTGAGGATGATGTAGAGCAGAGGGACGCCTGGGATCTTTTTGAGTCCGTCAGTTACTACGCGGTCCTGCACAGAAATGGACAACAGGATTTCGCTATTGTGCAAAAATAAAGTTTAAAAAAAAAAAAAAAGCCTAAAATGGAAAGCGATTTATAAATCTCCTTCCATTTCACAGCAATTTTTACAATCCAAGAGCCTCTTGTGTATTCAGTCCATTCAGTCCGGCTAAATAAAACTGATTAAAAGCCTCAAACAGTACATGACCTTGTGAAAAAAAGAGCACTTATAATATCATATATATATACAGTATATATATATATATATATATATATATATATATATATATATATATATATATATATATATATATATATTTATTTATTTATATATATATATTTAATTTTAATTTAAACTACTGAATGACTCTAAAAGTACCAGTAATATATTTTTTCTCAAATATTTACACTCATTGTAAAAAGAAACAAAAGAAAACTGCTGATTCTTTAAAAATGACAATGATATGCATATATATATATATATATATATATATATATATATATATAATCAGCAGTTTTTTTTGTTTTTTTTTTTACAATGAGTGTAAATATTTGGAAAAAATATATTACTGGTACTTTTAGAGTCATTCAGTAGTTTAAATTAAAATTAAACAGTTCAAACATGCATTTTTTTAATCATATACATATTAAAAATATGACTTGGTTGTATTTAAATCCCGTTGATATGCATGTAAATACAATGTGCCTATGGTGTGAGCAGAGTTGGGTAGTACTTAGTAACATTTACTCAATTACTTGAGAAAATTAAAAAACACTTTTAGGAGTATCTTTATTATGCTATTATACTTTTTATCCTTTCCTTGAGTAGTTTTATTATGAAGTATCTCTACTCTTACTTGAGTAATATTTCTGGACTTTCTACTCTCTGAATGAAAAACAAACATGTTTTAGCCAAAATTTCACCAGACATACACACACACCTGCAGTTTTTGTTAAAGCTTCACAAGTTTTAAATTGAAAGAAACTAATCTGGAAAATGTTTCTTTTGCCTGATCAGTTACTCAGTACTTGAGTAGACTTTTTAACAAACACTTGTTTTATCCTTACTTGAGTGGGATTTTTGGACGGCTACTTTTTACTTGAGTAAAAATATGCTGAAGTAGTCACAGGTTTACTTGAGTACTATTGTCCACAGTAAAAAATGCTGGGTTATTTTCATAACCCACTTTCTGGGTTGAAGCCGTTGGGTCATAGGTCGGGTTAGTTTGACCAAATATTGGGTCAAAATTCATAACTCAAGAGTTGGGTCAGAAATTTACCGGAAGTTTACAGCCTGAACTCTTCTGTTGGGTCAGAGGTTGGTAGATTTAACCAATCGGTTGGGTTAAAGGTGAAACTTGGAAGAAGCCACGCCCCTCTCCACAAGCCACGCCCCTCTTAGCAAGCCACGCCCCCACCCACAAGCCACGCCCCTCTCCACAAGCCTCCATTTTCAACATGACTGCATATCTGGCTTCTCCTCTACTTTGAAATAAGACATGATAAGTAAAAAGAAGATAAGGTTTCAACGTGAATAGGACTTTATAAATGAATAGAATGCATTTTGAACACGTTTGATATTTAAAACATTTATGACGGTAGGTAAATACTGTGGCTCAGCGGGTAGAGCCACAGTATTGTGATCGGAAGGTTGTAGGTTAAATTCCAGCTTCCTCCTGCCACATGTTGATGTGCCCCTGGGCAAGGCATGAACTTTTATAGCGCTTTATCCAATCATTTTGACCACTCAAAGTGCTTTAAAATGGAGTCACATTCACCCCAAATTGCCCACTGAGCTGCGTATGAGTGTACAGATGTGTGACTGTGACTCCAGTGTGAAGCATTTGAGTCGTCAAAATGTTTGGATAAAACGTTATAAAAGTTCAATCCTTTCACCATTTATGAGTTTCAACCCAATTTTGGGTCAATTTAACCCAACGTTAGGTTAGTTGCCATTAGGGCTGTATAATAATATCGATATCGCGATATATATTGATATTTTCTTTCCTAGAAAAAAAATCAATATTCATCTGCAAGTATTGTAACGTCCAACTGTCACCTTGTTCACTCATTACTTGCTTCGCCAGGTCATCAGGCTTAGAGTGATTCCTTCAGATGTTCAGGTTTAAAAGGTATCAAACTATTCAGAGCGCCTGCTCTGAATAGTTTGTACTCAAGTAAGGATAAAACACTTGTTTGTTAAAAAGTCTACTCAAGTACTGAGTAATAAGTGAATGAATAAATCTAGAAATTAAGGAGTTTCTGAACTTGGTTCACTTTATTTACTTTACTAATACATGTCAGCTACAGTTTGGACTGTTTCAACTTAAAGAAACATGTTTTCTCACCACTTCTTTGATTCATTTTGTCCAGCTGTCCACTTTAAGTCTGTGTCCAACCAGAGCCAGGTATTGTGTAGTTGGTGCTTTTAATCAGTTTTCAGTTAAATTAATTCAATCCAACTTTATAACAGTCACAAAATATCACCAAAATCACTCTGTCCCTCTAAAATCATTCAGAAAATTACAAAAGTATATTGAACTGTATCGTTTGCTGAATATGCAATATATATATATATATATATATATATATATATATATATATATATATATATATATATATATATATATATATATATCGTATGGTGGGCAGAATACCGTGTATTGTATCGTATGGTGAGATTATTGTATCACTACAGCCCTAGTTGCCATGACCCAACGTGCTGGGTCAAACCATCAACCCAACCCAGTTGGGTTAAAACAACCCAGCGTTGAGTCGGTCCATATATGACCCAGCGCTGGGTTACGAATTGGGTTATTTTGAACCCAGCACTTTTTACCGTGTCCTTACCGGCTCTGATGTGACTGCGTACCTGTGTGGCGACAAAGTAGTGGTGTGGGTTGGTCTCCTCCAGCAGGGACAGCAGACACTCAGACGCGGGGATGGGGGTTTTCAGATGCGCACATTTCCTGACCTGAAACCTCTGCAGGATGATCTTGGCTCCATAGAGCTGCTTCCCAAGAGTCCCGAGTTCCTTCAAAGCACAGCTACGGATGAGACACACGCATAAGCACGCAAGATAAAAAATGGACCGGCATGAACGTAAACAAATGAAGGTTTCCACCTTGTGGTGCAGAGCTGGACTTCTCCCATCAGATATTTGGGCAACTGCTCCTTGATCTGGATCTTGTTCTTCAGCGCCGCCTGACAGAAAGTTCCGTCAATGAGGATCTGAAAAGGCTCCCGGAAGCCGAAGTTGTATTTGTAGAAGCTGATCGTTTTCTTAGCTTGTTTCTGTCTCTTGATCTTCATGTTGGATCGTTTATCGCTGGAGCTTCACGTCTCTTAACGGGTTAAAAAAACAAAAAACAAACCACTTTTGCTTTACTTTAGTGGCGACGGGACATATTTACTACCAGAACCAGCATGGAGCCTTGCGGAGAACGCAACACGCTTGGGTGCGTACCTGTTACGAGTCCGGGTAGAAACAATGAAGCGAGAAAGTTTCCGGTTTGTGCGACATTCGGTTCCCGCTGTGTTGGGAGAGCACTGCAGTAAAACGATAAATAAATAAGTGAATGAATAAATCTAGAAATTAAGGAGTTTCTGAAAAACTAATTAGTTCCCATGTTGGGAGGGGGAACAGATTATTTTATTTCAAGCTAAAATATTTGTTTCCCCAAAGGTAAATTTGGCAATTAAACAGCAAATGTTTCTACTTTTATTCACGTTTGGTAAAAAAAAAAATACTTCGGCCATTATTTTAGAAAGCCGGGGATTTGAAAATTGCGGCTCGGGGGTGTGTCATTTTTATTTATTTAAATTATTATTGCGTTAAAGTTCGTCTTAAAACCCATTTATTTTACTTGGCTTTTAACACCACCAGGATCTAGTCTAGTGTTTTTGGTTTTAAACTGTAAGAGTTTTTTTTAATTAATTTTATTTTATTGTTGTGTTTTAATGTACAGCACTTTGTATCAGCTGTGGGTTTTTTTTAAAGTGCTTTATAAATAAAATAATTTTATTATTTTTTTTATGGTAAAAAATAATAAAATAATGTACAGTACAGCGGGTAATGAAATAATACAATACATAGTTCACAAATAGAAATAAGGCAGTAGTGCGAGTATAGAGATATTAATTTCAAGGGTTCAAGAGGCTTCATCTGTGGGATTAGGTGAGGTGCGTATGGTTTCTGCGTAATGTAGCAATTTGCATAAAAACAGATTAAGTAGAGACTTCTTGACAGAAAATTTGCATTTTTGAATATAAAAAATGCAAACACAAGTTACAGAGCACAAGTCCAGGGGAGCGCTTATTAATAATCGCAAAATAAAACATCAATCCTGAAAACCTAACATCGTAACGGACTGAATGTTACGTATTTAACGTGAACTGTGGTCGTCTCATGGCGGTTGCCATGGCAACGGGTGTGCTTTAAACGACAAAGAGAGACGGAGGGTAACGTAAATATTATTTTTAATTACATGAAAAGTCGCTTTTAGAGGAACACGCATTGTAGAAACCAAAAAGTACATCTGTGTGTACAAAAAGTGAAAAAAACTACTGAAGATCTATTATTTTTATTTTTATTTTTTTTTTTTTTTTGCGCCTGAGCGTCATTACGTAGATGCGTGACGCTTGGTTAGCCCCGCCCCCTGTATTTCCGGAAACAGTCGTCCGGATGAAGGCAGCGGTGAGGTAGCGGCTGCGGCTTCCACTCGGTTCATGGTCGGCAGTCAACCTCTGACTCGCGGCTCACTTCGGCTCGAGTCGGTGAAGTCGGTTCGACTCGGTGCTTTGGTTTCTCTTTAGCTCGGCGGCTGTAACATCATGGCGGCCACGGATCCACGCTCCTCGAGTAACGGCGGGCCGGCCAGCAGAGGAGGATTCCCCGCGGGGGAGAGCAGCAGCGACCGCGACCGCGACGGGCCGGGAGGCGGCGGCGGCGGCGGCGGCGGCGGCGGCAGCAGCAGCAGCAGCGGCGGCGGAGAGAGCGAGCGCGACCGGGCCACCTTCGAGTGCAACATCTGCCTGGACACGGCCAGGGACGCGGTCATCAGCATGTGCGGCCATTTATTCTGGTAGGAGCCGGTGGTTCGTGGGTGTTTTGGGAGCAGTTTGGCCGTTTGCGCGGCCTCCCGAACCCGGAGTCACGCCCCATTACGGCCCGCTTTACCAGCTTGTTGTCGGACTGCTGCTAAGATGGCTTACGAGTTTTGTTTTTGTTAGTTTTGTTTTAATTTTTTTTTTATTTAAATCAAAACTCAGCTTTTTTCCGGTGAAACGGTTTTAAATGGCATTTCCACTCTTGATTCAACATATTTACAGCGTTTACATGTGATCAGCTGTGAAGGGAAGTGGTTTAGACTCATCATATGATCTGATTAGGAAAACAAAAATGTTGACAAAATTAACAAAAATGTTGATCAAACGCTTGTTTTTGCGATTAAGAAAAAATTTTATCCTTTGTAAAAAAAAGAAAAATATAATAATTTCGCAAATTTGGATTATATGTAGTTTTGAAGGTGATAAAATGCATTAAAGGAGAAAAAGGTTTATTTAAAAAGCCGTTTTGATAATGGTTAATTAAATTCCTGAAGACTTCTAAAATTAAAGTGAATGATAAATAGTAAAAAAAAGTCCACTTTCATAGCTAAAGATTTTAAAAGTAAATCATTACAAAAACATTGAAGACGCACAACAAAAGTCCAAGTTTCTGCATTAATCAACTGCAATGTTCTTGTAAAATCAACATATTTTTGTTGTATAACCGTAAGTGTTTAACATAAACTTGTCAAAGTCTTTTTCACCTTGAAAAGCTTTCATTCCAGCACTTTCTCTTATCTGAGGTTAGGCTAACCTTGCGCAAGATGCAACCTTCGGACCATGTGTGCCAAGTGGAAACAGCTCAGTGATGTTTCCCATTCATGCACAGCGCCTGTTCTTGTGCTCCAGTTAAAGCTGAAGGGAGATTAGGCCCAGGAGCGGATCTGGGTTAGCTCTAACGGTATCATAATCCCAGGAAGAAGAAGAAGGAGAAGAAAAGTCACGTTCCTCCACCTGGGTACCGCAGGAGGTTGTGGCTCTATTTTTAAAGCGACCAAGATTTTCAGATTCACTTTCCAGATGTCGTCTCCTCTAAAAGTGCTTTGCTCAACAGAAAAACAAAAAAAAAAAAAAATCAGTTTCAGGGTTGAAAGGTTGAACTGAGGCCCAGATTTAATCACAAATATGAACCTGGAGGACAAATAGTCTGAAGCTAACGGGATTCTTATAACTTTTAAAACAAAATTTCAACTCAATCTTTAGCTAAGCATCAATAATAATGATATTAATAAAGGAGCAGTAAAGTGTTGCTTAAAGTTCAGTGTCTGGGTGGGATGTATATTTAGTAGGGCTGTAGTGATACAATAATCTCATGATACGATACAATACACAATATTCTGATACAATATTTATTGCGATATTCAGCAAATGATACAATTCAATCCACTTTTGCGATTTTCTGAAAGTTTTTAAAGGGACAGAGTGATTTTGGTGACATTTTGTGACTGTTATAAAGTTGGATTGAATTAATTTAACTGAGAACTGATTAAAAGCACCAACTACACAATACCTGGCTCTGGTTGGACACAGACTTAAAGTGGACAGCTGGACAAAATGAATCAAAGAAGTGGTGAGAAAACATGTTTGTTTTAATTGAAACAGTCCAAACTGTAGCTGACATGCATTAGTAAAGTAAATAAAGTGAACCAAGTTCCTGCTCTGAATAGTTTGATACCTTTTTAACCTGAACATCTGAAGGAATCACTCTAAGCCTGATGACCTGGTGAAGCCAGCAGTGAGTGAACAAGGTGACAGTTGGATGTTACCATACTTGCAGATGAATATCGATTTTTTTCTAGGAAAGAAAATATCAATATATATTGCGATATCGGTATTATTATACAGCCCTAGTATTTAGTGAACATTTACAGTAACCTGTGTGTTCCTGTACGTTGTGTTTTGTGCTGATGTAATGCAGTCGCCATGTTGCTTTAATCCCCTCTGCTCATGGAAGTCGAGCTTAATGTGATGAAACTGTGATGAAACTGCAGAACCGCCGGGGTCAGCCCACCTGCTGCAACTTCAAATTAACGTTGCGTCGCCGCGGCGGCGTTAATTAGTCGGGAGCGTTGGGTTTTAATAAACGTAGATACGACTAACGAAGGAGCAGCTCTGCCGTCTTTGTTTGACCTTTAAATCCTTTAAATGTTTTCTTAAACTCAGTTAAGTTACAGCTGGTTTCTAAATAAACACATCGAGGTTTCTGTTATTGTAGCTAGAAATTTAGCACATAAGCATCTCTGTCATGCTTTAGGAAAACGTGATGATTTCACTGTGAATATGAACCGCTGTGCAACAGCTCAGCTCCTCTCCAGTATATTTAAATATGAACAAAAAGAAGCTGCATTTGAGAAGCAGCAGCTCATCTCTTCAGCTTCTAAAAAGGAAGAGAAGCATCACTAAATTCTGCAAGTAAAACACAATAAAGCATTTTTTCCTCACCTCACACGGTGTCTCATGTCTAACATATAATTATCAATACGTTTTTGTGTCAGTATGTAAAGTTCTGGGGACATTTTGGGCCCTTATGATTTTTTTTTCTTGACGAATATTCAAGAATTGTAAAGAGTTTGGCCAACAAAATAGAAACTATTAATAACCCAAAAAAATTGAAAATTTTTTTTCTAAAAAGACAAAAAAAAAAACATTTTAATGGACAAAATCATCAGCAACATTTACATTTCAGAGACATTTTTCCCCTCAGTTCAATAAAACACATTTAAAGCCACAACTATTTCTTTACTTTCTTATAACTTTTAATATCTACTGCAGAAAATCGTAATTTTTGAATAGTAGATATTTTATTCTTATTTTTAGGTTTTAATATAAAGAAAAATACAGTATTTTCAGAGATTTTCATTTTCGATTAATGTTAGCACACAGTTTCCAGCCTCAGATCAGGAAAAATCGATCAAATTAAAATGAGTCATTCATAAAAGCAACTATTCCATGACAAAATCCTGAAAAATAACTAAAACAAGTATTTGTTATGTACTTTTAAAGCGTCAATAAGTTGTTTATCATTTTCAATCAGAGTCCAGAGTTCAGTAGTTTGTTTTCAGCAGCACAACGGAGTTTGGATCGGCTGGTTCCTATTCTGTTTGGTTCTGAAGTCACTTCAAGCCACGTTTATCATCAGTCCTGAATGTTTTTGTGGTTATGAACGTGAAGGAAAAAACAAAACCAAAGCAAGTCCTGCCAGTCGGTCTTGAACAGAGTTACTTAATGTAAGTTTACCTCACGACGGAGTCGCGTGGAAACGACCTTCAGGCTGAAGGTCTTAGGAAATACGCCGTACCGATGGACCTGCTGGTACGAACCTTTAAGATCAGACGCAAAGAAAACACTGAGACATGCAGAATTCAGCCAAGGTGCTTAAACTCACCCATCATATCTGCTCCATCAGCTTTAAATTGCCTTAAGATGCATTAGGAAGATTCACGCGGTTCCAAAATCCATTATTTTTATTTCCTGTGTGCAAAATGGCACCAACAGTCTCAGCTTGGAAACAAAAGTAGCGCCACCTTTTAAGTTCCTGTTGACGTAATAAACATCCTGTTGCAGGTTTAACTCGACCAACTCATTAACGTCGACTTCTCAGGCTTAACATGAGCAGAAATACATGATATACAGAGTATTTTGTTATTTTAGACCTACATCCAAAGTAAGAGGTCTTCCACGACTGATCACATTTATTAAAATATAGTTTTATAAGATTATGTATAAAATTAGCTGCTTTTGCTGCCTGTATGACTCACCACCCCGGGCGCCATTCAAACAGGGGGCGGCTGAACCGCTTAAAAAACAGAGGGGGAAAAATCTGTGTCAGCTACAAGAGGAGTTTTTCTCAGCCTGTTTCCATCATCATAACTTTCTTGTTCAGTTGTATTTCTACAATTAGTTTGATCAGTTGATCAAATTTTGAATATTAAATTAAAGATAAATAGGGATTTTTTTGTTAAAGCACTCTTTGGGCAGCCATCTTGTTTGAAAAGCATTTTTGCAGCTTGTATTTATTTGAATTTTGAATTCAAGTCAAATTTATAGCAAAATACTAGAAAAGGACTATGATTTTATTTATTTTACTGTAAAGTCATAATATTGTCAGAATAATGTCGTAATATTAGGAGAATATTGTAATTTTATGAGAAATCAACACAAAAAAAATTAAAAGGAAGAATGTTGAGCATATTGTGAAGTTACACTTTAGTACAAGTTTTGAAGATACTTCATAAAAATGCTTAATCTTTTAACATTTCAGCATCAGATTGGTTTCAGTATCAGGACTTTGAAATGATCATGCAACATCGTGATAATTAAGTTTTTCTCATTAAAACAACTTTTTTCATGTAATTTTAAGGGGTTTTTTTCAGGCAAACTGTTTCTCTGCTGATATTATCACTATATTCCTGTAAATAAAAAAATTCTTGTTTAAAACATTTTGAAGTTAAAAATATAAGCATAACAGATTTGCCTGGTTTTGGTCAGTAAAATTGCGGCAGATTTGCTGCAAACGCAGCACCAGGTGCAGGTTCTGCTCTCGGTTACACACCTGACCCACTTCTGACTATTTTTAGCCACGTTTTCAAGTTTTTCCCCTCCGAGTCGGGTTCAAGAGCAAAGAAAGTATTCGCAGAATAAACACAATGTTTAATGTTTATTTATGTGGCACATTTACAACAAACCTCAGCTGGCACAAGAGTTTCACATCAATTACAGCATCACAGATAGATGCATGATAAAACACTTTGATTTAAAAAGAAAATACAATTGGCAGTAAAAAGGAAAGATAAACTAATACTACAAATAAAAACCAAACAAACTTGAATCAATTAAGTGCGAGTTGTTTCCCCTCTTTTACAAGAAGATTGTCTTAAATTACAAAAAAAAAACATTTTGATGAGGAAAAAAAGCTTTAATAATTACTTTTGTTTTTTATTGTGTTGGCGTTTATTCTCCAAATATTACAACTTGATTCTGGTAATTTTAAGGCCTAATTCTCATGTTAATTTGACTTTATTATGATATAATTTTAATCTTGTTAAAACAAAAAACAAGCATTTTGTCGTAAAGTTGACAATGGGAGCTGTGAACAAGATGGCCGCCTCGCTTAAAATCAGGATTTACAAAAATTAAATCTTCCAAAAAAATTCACCCTCTTTGTATTTTTTCCATTTAGATGCTCGTTTCTGTATCGTACCAGCAGAAACGTTAAAAACTAGAGGAGTATTCACATTTTCATCCCCATCTAGACCCTAAATCTCTCCTGTGAGTTTCTCCCTCAGCGTTTCTCCACACATTGAAGCAGCAGGTCAGGAAATCAGTATTAAACCAAACATTTAGCAGGAGCGACTTTAACAAAACGCATCTATTCTGCAGTTTTTTTCCCCCTAGTCGCCTCTTATCTGACGCTTAGCATGAATTTCCTGCAGGAATGTTGATCTGAGCATTTGGAGCGAAGGACATTGTTGGTTGAGTGTGAACTAATCCTGGTTTATTTCTGCCTCTGCAGCTGGTCCTGCCTTCATCAAGTAAGTACCTGCTCTGCTCTGCTTTGTTGTCTCTTTTACACCCAATCACACACAAACAGGTGGAGAAATATGATTTTTTTTTATGGTGTGGTTTTGTTGAAAAATCTCAGACTCAAATCCAAGTGAAGAAAGTTGCTCTGAAAATCTAATACTTACCTGTTGTAATATTTGATGCTCTTAGTAACGGCTACCTATAAATTACAATTGAAGTCCAAATGCACCAAAACTGCTAACAATAAAATCTACAAACTGTCTCTTGATTCCAAATTGATTTAACTAAATAAAAACAATATTTCAATTGAAATCTTCACATTTTTCCTGACATTTAACTCGATTAATGCATCATTTTGAAGTTTTCTGTGTCAAATTGTCTCTTTTAAACGAGGTTTCTTCTCGTTTTCAGTGGTTGGAGACGGGGCCCAGCAGGCAGCAGTGTCCCGTCTGCAAGGCGGGCATTAGCAGGGAGAAGGTCATCCCGCTGTACGGCAGAGGGAGCTCCAGCCAGGAGGACCCCAGGTAGGCCTCCGTCCGGTCCGGTCCGGTCCGCAAACAACCTGAAGGCGTCTCGCTTGCGTAGTGACGCCACAGGTAGAGAGCCTGCTCAGCGCTTTGCCAAGAGCCATGAAGAAGAGGAGGAGCTCGGGGTTTACGGAAGTAAACAGGGATGCTAATGTGTAGCGTACCTTGAGATTTTTCAGTTTTTATCCAACCAGAGTCGGCACTTTAACAAGTTAGTCCTCATTATAGTCGCTGTGGCCGCTGCTTTTCTATTTGCGGTCGCGGAATAGTGACATTTTGTCGAGTTTTTTTTTTTTTTTTTAAATAAACTTTATGTTTTGTAAACAACAATACACAACTGAACTGTGTACATATCAGAAAAAAACTAAACAAAAACAAGACAAATATAATTGCCAGGGGGATCATAAAGTACCATAGTGACAAGAAAATGACAGTCAAAATAATCTTGCATAAAGAAAATAGTACAAATTGTAATATATGTGCCAGAATCACAGTGAATTAACATAGGAGATAATCCAAAAATTCCAAGTTGATTGCATGTCCATATTGTCGTTTTTGCTTTTTGATTAGTTGAAGGTTGAATTGTAAATATATAATGTTTAAGTTCAATCCAAAAAACTGAAAGTCTGTTTTTTTCCTCAAAAATTTACATTTATGCAGGTGAAATTTAGCCTTAATAAGTAATAAATTGATAAAGAGACTTTTAAAATTCATTTTTTCATTTTGTTGAATCCAAACAAGACATGTTTCCAATATAAATTAAAACCTGCTGATATTTTTGAGTCAACAAAGTTACAAAATTGTCCAAAATACTTTAGAGTCAGAACACAACCAGAACAAATGAGTGACTGACTCTGGGCAAATGTCACAGAAGGACAGCTTACACCAATGTTAGAGTTGAACTGTAGATGGACTTTAACGGGGTAGATTCGGTGTGTGAGTTTAAAAGACACGTCTTTCACCTCGTCAGTGAGAAGAAAGTGATTTGGAAGCAGCCAGATCGATTTCCAGGGTAAATTAAATATGAAACAGATTCCAATATGGTTCAGCTACCGGAGCGGAGGTCACTTCCCTCTGAAACAGGGATGAATAAATGCCACCTTTCCGTTCAGACTCCAGGCGGATCCGTGTCATATTTAGGTCCCACGTATCCAGGTGGCCTGGGTCACATTCGAAAACATCCGATCTGCGTTGTTCAGACTGTGATGAAAAAAGATCCGATGCATGTCGCATTGAGGAGGAATAAATGGATTTATGTCGCTTCCTGCAAAATGTTGATTTTGTTCTGCTCAGGTTGAAAACTCCGCCTCGGCCTCAGGGACAGAGAACCGAGCCTGAAAGCAGAGGAGGGTGAGAAACCATGGTTTTTTTTTTTGGTGTTTTTTTTCTACGTTAGCACATCATTTTCCCTAAAAGCGTGATAAGTTGACCAACGGTTTCCTGTCTGCGCCCAGATGTTCCCCGGTTTTGGAGAAACGGGCTTCCACATGTCTTTCGGGATCGGAGCGTTCCCCTTCGGCTTTTTCACCACAGTCTTCAACGCCAACGACCCTTTCCACAGAGCAGGTAGACCACCAGACACGGATCAGAACAATCCCTTTGTACTCGACCTGCATCGTTTCTCATCTGAAATTAAGTTACTGGATTTATAAAAAGTAATCTAAGGATGTAAATATTACACCAGAGGTTCCCAAACTGTGGGGCGCAACCCCTGGGGGGGAGAGGGGGGGGGGTAGATGTCTGGATGAAAAACAAACATGGACGCTGTATGCGCTGGGTTTTTACCTTAGAACGGCCAACTCTCTGTTATTCCTATGTCAGTTTGATACAGTAGAGGCTTCTGCACTTCCCATATCTGTGTCCTCTGTCACTTTTATCAGCAGTTAAAACTGTTTAATCCGTTGTTAACATGTGGTAACCTGTTTTTCCGAGCCGCCTTTAAACGCAACATGAGCGATACGACGCTCACCTGTGCAGCAGTGAAGGAGACCTGATGCTGCTGTGTGGAGATGCTCAGGTGTGTTAGAATCATGGCAGCAAATCAGCAAAACACAGAGAACTTTTCACAGTTTTTCCCCCAAACTAACCGACTGTTGAGTGAAGCTGTTGGATGCAGGTGATGTTAGCTAAAAGATGACTAGCTAATGTCAATACATCATCTTAAGCTTGTTAACTAGTAGCCTGTGGGCTACCGATGTTGTTGTCTATGTTCAGCTATGTACATTAATTTTGCCCCGTACATTCATTTGAATCCTCTCCCTCCCACACGTCGTTCAACCAGACAGCCATTTGTAATCCATAGGGGGGCCCAAAAAATGTTTGGAAACCACTGGGGGGGCGCAGGTGAAAACGTTTGGGAACCACTGGTTTACACTGAGGTCATATAACCAGAATAGAGCTGGGAAGTGTAACTGTTTTTCCTTTGAGGGTCTGGAAATAAATAACTAAGTAATACATTTTGTTTAGAGACATGGTTGGTCCATTTTACTTGTTGTTTTGGTTGGCTACTTAAAATACGTTCCTGTATTAAATATTTGTTAGAAATTAAAGTTTGATTCTGTTTTTGGGGAGGATAAACATGCATTATGGCCCAACTGCACTAATTCTGTTGGTCTGCTGCACAAAATCCCAATAAAGCACATTAAAGTTTGTGGTTAAGAAACGTGCAAGGCATCGATTATGTATAAATGTAAAGTTATAATGCGACAAAGCTTCCTTATAATCTCCCATCTCTGCTCAGACCAGTATGTAGCGGATCACCAAGCCAACGGTAACCTTAACAACGGCAACAACAACTGGCAGGACTCCCTCTTCCTGTTCGTCGCCATCATCTTCTTCTTCTGGCTGCTGAGCGTCTGATGACGACGACAGTATAAAAATAAAAACAAGACTGGAGACACTGGCACACATGATTTTCATTATGTAACCTGAGAAAAAGCTGCTGAGAGTCAAGAAAAACAGGTTTTCCTCCTCCACTCCGCCCCCAACACACACACTGACACACACACCTGCTGTGGTAACACTGTAAAAACACTAAATCTCACCCAGTATTATTGTCTAATTTCTAATGCCGATGTCTCGGCACACTTGAAATATGACAAAATAATTTACAAGAGACTTTTCAGCAAGACATAGGAGCTTGATTTGTGTAAATAATTCCTTGACGATGATAAAGTACGAGTTCTACACAGTAAAAATGCCAGTGTTGAATTAACACCCAAAAGTGTCTATATGTGTCCAAGTCAGCTGGTGTTAAATTCAACACTACAGAGTGTCACAATAACATTTACAACGGTGCTGGGGTTAAAATATATTAAAAGTAACACCAGTGTAGTGTTGATCACAAAACATAATGTGGTGTTAAAAAAGTAAATAATTGACCCACAAGGTGTCGATATCAATCAAATCCAGTGGAAAATATTCAAAACGATACACAGAAATGGAAAGTTTAACTTTTCTTAAACCCATTTCAGTATATAGACCAAAGTTAATTTAACAAAAATATGGACGTCAAACTTTTAACACTTTCAAAAGTGTTACTTTAACACCAGCTGACTTGGACACAGACACACTTTGGGGTGTTAATTCAACACTGGCATTTTTACTGTGTAGTAGCAGATTATTTAATTTATTACATGGGGAAAATGTCAATCTGAAATAATCTGCCAGTGGAACAAAACATTTTACACAGATAGCAAATGACAAGCCTTGTTATAGCTTACAGTATGGGAAATGATTTTTGGTCTACTTTTTAATGCTAATATATTTATACAATTGAAATAAGACAACAAGTAATGTTTTCTGCACAACACAAGATCTTGTTTTAAGTGAATAATTCCTTAATATTCATGAAAAACTGCAACTTCCTGTCAGATTATTTCACTTATAAACTGGAAAGTGAAATAATCTGCTCGTGGAAAAGGCTTTTTATAATATTTAGGAATCCCATTCCTTCCTAAAAAGTTACTTTAATCTTATTTCAAGTGTACAGAGATATTTTCTGTATAAACTATAAATACTTGGTAATATTTTGTGTTTTTGCAGTGAATGTTGTTTATGCAACTTTAAAATATCACAATCCAGAGCAGGAGTCGGCAACCTTGCCTTTTTTTTAATTTTGAACTCTGTTCTTTACCATTTCAGGTCAAAGCCAGAGCCACAGGTTGCTGACCTCTGACCCCCAATAATCTAGGGCCACCTCTGTAGTTGTCAGCACAGAGTTTGGCGACAGTATTAAAGTTTTTAGCCGACGGAGCAGAAACAGGTTTGGGTGAACCTTCGTCCTGGTTTCTACATTCAGTATCCGTAAGGTGGAAGGAACGGCGGTCGGTTTATTTACGTTCGCTTTAACTGCCATTACACTGTGAGGTCACCTGTGGATGGAGCTGTCCTTAACGTCCGGTATCTTTGTTTTTTGTGGGGGTTTTTTCCCCCCAGAATGCAACACTGTTTTATTTCAGAACGGATCCATTGAAATCTTAAAGGTGCCACTCACAGGACTTTTGCAGAATAAATGAGTTCTTTGGCCTTTTCCCCTTGAAACGGAGCGATTATGAAACACTTATGTCTTGTTTTGTTTTATCTGTGTGTGTGTGTATACATAATATATTTGTATATATGAATATTGTAAATGCTGTTTGTGTTTCGGGGAGCTACACACGATTGCCGAGACGTGAAAGTCTTATGATTCTGTTTGTAAAACAAAAAACAGACCTTCCCTATTGATGTGAGTGATGAGGTGAAGTTTCCTTTTTCCTAGACAAATAACTGACAAAATATGTAAAAAAAAATAAGCCCAATCTTTATAGTGATACATTTTTTCCAGCCAATACCAATAAGATTTTTTTTTTTTTTTTTTTTTTTTAAAAAGGTGTTTTGGGTTTAATTTTTCTTTTTTAAATTCAAATACTTTGTTTATCCCACAGGGAAATTAAATAATCTTAGTGATTTTGAACATGATAATAAAGAAGCAGAATATTTACCTTCACTTATGAATAAAATCTTACCAATTATCTTTGGTCTTGTTTCTAGAGTAAATAGTTTGGTACGTTTGAAATAAAACCAACTTTCAAGTAACATCTCAGCGAGACGCGAGTTTGTTTTTAGTCATTAATGTTTATTTTAAAAACGGTTCTGGTTCCACTGGCAGATTATTTCACTCATTACAAGATATTTTCATGTTATAAGTTAAATGATCTGCCAGCGAGCCGTTCACTGCGTTACCTAGCAACCCCCGCAGAGCCCCGCCCGTTGCCTAGCAACCCCCGCAGAGCCCCGCCCGTTGCCTAGCAACCTAAAGGAGTTCCAGCACGCTCCAGCCTCAAACAAACGATTTTGCTAAAGAGTTGCTTGTAAAGTTTTGTCTTATTTCAGGTGTGCCAAGATATTTGACCTAGAAACTAGACAATCTTGGTAAGACTTGATTTTTGCAGAGTTTAACCTTTATCTGACTTTAATTAAACTCTGAGTTCTGAGTTTTAGGTGCTCTTAATAGTATTAGTATTTGACCTGCTGACTGAGGGAATAAATTGGCCAAACTGATGGCGCATCTCTAGTTGCAGTTTTCTAGCCTGTTGGATCTGGAGATTGTGTTTAAACCATGAATCAAGTCTTCTATGTTCCCACCAGAGTCGGAAAAGAAACTGAAGGTCATCTGAAGGACAAGCTGTCCTTCCGCCGCCGGGCCTCGTTCTCGTCTCATGTATTTGTCTGTCGGAGCGACTCTTTGTACCGAGGGGCTAATGTGACCGAGGTCACATTGCAAATGGGAGACTGGTGGAAAAACCAAACGTTCCTGGAGATTAAAGTTGGTTGAAATGTTTGCTTTGTGTCTGATTTAAAAGACAAACGTGACTTTTTCTACAGGACTTTAAGAAACGGTTTTGTTTTATAGTCATTTATATTTTCTATGGATACAACGCTTGTAAAAAAGAAAACCCTGTTTATCTTTATTAGAAATACATGAAGACAATTTAAATATTTTTAAAAATAAAAAACATTTTATTGCATAAAATTTAACAACATTCCTTTAGTGCAAGCTTGATCATTTGTAGCAAAGGATGAATCTACAACTGAAAAAAGATTTGACATGAAAAGCTCAACCTTTTCTGTTTAGTGCTAATTGATCATTTTTGCATTAACTAATAATTGATAGTAAAAGATTAGTAGCTTTTTTGTTTCTTACAGAATTTGAACCAAGTGAAGTTAAAACTATTCCACCCGAGTTCAAAGTAGGACATATTTACAAATGTTTTATTTTTTTTTTTATCTTAAATGTGAAATGTAGACAGTTTTGGATTAATTACTGCTCTGACTGTTCTTTCAGAAAATTGCATGTTTTACTAAACTACTTCATCGTGAGTAATATTTTCTTAGTAAGGAAAAATGTACTGCTTATGAAATATTTTAAGGCTCAAGTCTGGAAAAAGTAACAGATTGATTTGGTCAATGTTATTAAATGTGAAAACTTCAGGATCGGAGAAAAGAAAAGGCTTCTAGTAGACTCAAATATTATTTACAGTTTTATTGCACAATTCTTATTACAATCAAATTCATAAAATACAGTACAGTGTATAAAATATATTTTTATATTTAAAACTTTTCTATGCCTTCTTTCCTATAAATAAAAATCACAACAATGGAGTTGATGTGATTTTACATTAAAAGCCGTTTATCTGAGCGAAATGATGTAAAAACTGGAGAAGGTCACAAAGTAAAAGAAACGTGGAAATTTGAAACTACATCCATATAGCATAAAACATAATTAAACAGTGAATAGGATTTCACAAACATGAAAAACTAAAAAGGTGCAAAAAGCATTTTAACTTTGGTAAACGTATTTAGGAGGGGGAATAAAGCACAGCGGGCTAATTAAGGGGAGCAGAAGAAGAGAGACGTCTTCCTCAGGGAGACGCCTGTTTGTTGGATTTGTTGAGGATCTTCATGAGGTTTCTGGACATAAAATATGGCTTCTGCAGGGATCCGTCGTTACGCTCCAGATCCTCCACTGTGAGAACAGCAGTCGAGTTTTAATCAGCTGCCAATAGTAATAAACAGCGCCCTCTACTGCACCATGAATGTAACAAGAGAGCCTTGGAATAAATACAAATATCTAAGTTTTCTATCCTTTCCACGTCGGCATTATTTATTACATTTGCAATTATCTTAAACATTTCATTGAATTAAAATATTGCCTTGATTGTAGAAAAACTAATTTTTACCAAGTATTTTTGTATAGTTTGTAGTGCAAATATCTTAGTATATTTAAAATAAGATCAAACTAACTTGCAAGTAGTTTTTCTGCAAGACATAGGAGCTTGTTTTGAGCCAATAATTAATATTCATGAAAAAGTTCCGCTGGCAGATTATTTCACTTGCAGTGTGGCAAAACATTCAACTTTTTCATCAATATTAAGGAATTATTTACTTAAAACAAGTTGCTTGTAAGTAAAGTTTTGGCTGACGTTTAATAAGATATTTGCACTAAAAAGTAGACCAAACATAATTGGTAAGATTTTATGTTTTTGCTGCGTGCAGGCAGGATTAAATGACAAGTTATTTTATTTTAGCTAACTAAGCTAACCTAGCTGTGTAAGGTAGGTTAGCTAATTAATCTATCTAGGTTAGGTAAGATTAGCTAGCTAGCTAGCGAGACATTTCTCTGTGGTAATAACTGATGACGGTTAGAGTAGTGATGTCTGAGTTGTGATTGACGTTTACTTACAGAAGCAGAGGAAAAGCGTGTCGACACACATGTTGTAGACGCTGAAGAAACCGTGAGCTATGAGGTAGCTACCAAACACCACAGTCTGAAACAACATCAACATACATGGATTAATATAAAACACAGCTGGGTGGCTAATGGTAGACAATAGAGTGATCATCAGCTCACGATAATTGGCATCCAGTAGTAGTTGAGAGTTTCAGAGTGAAATGTGTCGCCAGGGAATTTGATCCGTCCAGAGAAGAAAAAGAACGCCAAAACACCTGAAGAGTAAAATAAACAACACTTAAAACTTTTTTAGTTCCTGCAGGGACACATTATTTACTTACAATTAACATTTATGTAAAATATAACTCCATTTATTTCACTTACAACATGGAAACAAAGTCATGAAAAATAAAATCAATATTAAGGAATTACTTTCTAAAAACAAGCTTCTATATCTTCCTTAAAAGTTAACTAAGTTAGCTTCGCCTTATTTCAAGTAAACTGTTTAAATGTGAAACTAAACAAAACTACTAAATGAGATTTTGTGTTTTTGAAAACGGCATCCATTTCCTCACCTACTCCTCCAACCACAAGCAGTTTTCCAAAGAACAGCAGAATGTCGGTCACTTTATCGAGCACCATCACCCTGTGAGGAGGAGGAAACAGAAAACCAGAACCGTGTCACCAACGGCTGCAGAGGATGGAAACGATCCGATCACTTTGACGAGGCCGCAGCACAAACCTTACGACGTTTCTCATGAGCAGACTGAAAGCGGTTTTGGCCGAGACGCAGAAGTTCTTCCCATAAATGGCAATCTGACAAAAAAAATAAGAGATATTTAGGAAACATTATGAGTTTTTCATGGTATCATCCGATATTTCTATGCGTTACTGAATGAATTGATTCCTCACCATGATGTAGGCGTTCCTGTTGATGAACTTTATAAACTTCTCCAGACACCAGAAGCAGCATTTTAAGCAGCAGACAACAAAACGGGCAAAAGGGTTTTGAGCCGCTGGAAACGAGACATTAAACTTTTGAAAAATCTGTTTCATCCTCATCTAAAACTTTTTATTTACAGCACATTGCCCATCTTAACATTTTAAATCAGCTGAAGTGGACTTACATTTGGTCTTGTGGTCGATGTACTCCAGTATAATCCGCACGATTTGAACCAGCGTCAGGATTAAAGAACCGAAGGCGAGAGACCCAACATGGTACCTACAATACAGAATAAACATCACAAATCCCAGTTTAAATGAGAATATAGTCAGAAAGGAGACATTGTGAACACAGCGGGTCAAGGTTTAGCACAGCAAAACATTTTGCAACATAAATCTAACAAATCATAGTGACCTATGACGTCTTGAACAGGTTAAGATAGATTTATGGGCAACACATGTTTGTTACATCTCAACGTTTACACTCACAACTGAAAATGGCTGCAATCAGATGAGGAATTATACATCTTTGAAAAGCATTAGAAGAGCCTCCTGCACAGACGACAAGAATGCAGCGAGTTGTTTCTGGATGGTAAGTCGTCAACAACAAAACACTCGTCTTTTCCAGCAGCCATTGTACGGCAGTAAACCCAGCTAACCAAACGTGCTGGAGCTCTTCTTGGGTTGCTAGACAACAAGCTGGGAACAGCTGGGGTTGCTAGGTAACGGCACAGTGCTCCACTGATAGACTATTTCATTTATAATAGGAAAAATGTCTTGTTACAAGTAAAATAACATGAACTTTAAATTTTTTAAGATTAATAAAGGAATTATTGTCTTATAACAAGCTGCTATATCTTGACAAAAAGTTATTTGCAAGTTATTTTAGTCTTATTGCAAGTGTTTCAAGAAACTAGACCAAAAATACTTGGTAAGACTTTGTGGTTTTGCATTTAAAGTTTATATTTACGTTTGTAAACTTTTTTTTTTTACTAGGTTCTTGTGACCATTTTTTCCAGATAAAAACAGAAAAACAACACAGTTTCTGAGCACACAGTCTAACATTTAAATAAAACAGATTGTAAAACCTGATTAAAACGTCAGATGGAGCTTTAATGTTTCTTTTACTTTAGATCAGTGGTTCTTAACCTTTTTTGAGGTACCGAACCCATCAGTTTTATATGCGCCTTTACTGAACCCTTCTGTAATGATAAATAAAATATGATTTCCCCACCCCCCAAATTCAAGACATAAGAAGATCACTCATTTAAGAAAATCACTAAGTCTTCTTAAAAGGTAGAGTCTCTGAGAACAGTTCTTCAAAATATAGTCAGTGTTTTCAGCAAAGTTGAGCTGAACTGTCCAGGAACGACCCAAGGTTTTAAAATTTACCACAGTTTCCACAGGTTGGCCATCAAGAGAAACTGGAGCCACTTTAAGGTCTAGATCATTTAATTAGCTCTACATTCTTAAGAGAATGAAAAATTAATAATAAGACTTTGTGGTATTCTGATTTAGTAATGTAATTATATTAGTTGTGTTACCACCCCCACGCCACTAGAGGCAGTAGCAACCCCGAAAAGATGTGACTAAGGAGCCGATTTAGAAGTTCACCGAAAGCTACAGAATTTGATAAAAACTGTGAGCTTTGCTGAAGTAATTAAAGACACGAGTTCAAATCCATGCTGAGAGTGGAGCTCCTCCAATCAGGGCTCCTCCTTAGCTCTGATTGGCTGAGCAATGCAACGTGATTCTCTGCCTTAAGTGGGGCGTCACCACGACTTTACACAAGTGTGTCTTTACCTCCACAGCAGAGGCTCCGCCGAACCCCTGAGACCGACTCACTGAACCCCTGGGGTTCAACCGAACCCAGGTTACGAACCTCTGACTTAGAGGAATAATAATTTGAACGTTGCTAAACTATAAATGAAAGGATTACATCTCACTTTCAGTCGCAGAAATCTAAGTAACTAAACTCTTTACATTACCTGAGTGTCCGCATAAAGCTGTCCACCACAGGAAAATGGGGATGTCGTCCGGCTTGGTGAAGGCCCAGTAGTAGGAGGCGAAGGCCCCGGCCAGCGTGCACTGGCCCAGGGCGATGACGAAGTTCACGCACCACAGGAAGGCCACCGCGTTGTAAATCTGCAGGTTGAACATGTTCTTCTGGAAGAGACCGTCCTCGTTGTAGCTGATGAAGATGCAGCTGGTTGAAGGGCACTCTGGGTAATCTGATGAGTTGAACGTCTGACAGCAAGACAGAGGGAAGTTAGTGACGAGATTAGCCCTGTACTGAAAACGTATCAGGTCATGGTCCAACCTGAGGGTCACAGGTCACGTTGCCGGTGATGTTCGCACAGCCGCTGTGCGACGAATTTAGAGCCATCACTTTGTAGATGGGCTGTCCTGACGTGGCCAAGTATCTGCAGGTCCAGTTCAGCCAAAACTAACACTGGAGCCCAACGGTCAGAGCCGGGCAGTGACTAATCACTGCTACTCAGTTACATTTACTGGAGTAGCGTTTCTGAAAATATTTACTTTTAGGAACTTTTGACTACGCTGTGCTTTTTACTTTTACTTGAATAATTGTATTAAGAAGTATTTCTAGTCTTACTTGAGTAAAATGTCTGGATTTTTACCATAAACAGACACAAACCTGCAGTTTTTGTTAAAGTTTCATAAGTTTTATATTGAAAGAAATGGATTTGGAACAATTTTCTTTCACCTGAATTTGTTACTTGTATGAAATATTGTAATTTCAGTCCTTAAAATACCAAAATTTCCACTTATTTTGTTCTGTCAGACAATTTAACTTTTAAATGTTAAATGGTTGATCAGTTACTCAATATTCGAGTAGACTTTTTTATTAAATACCTTTTTACTCTTTCTTGAGAAATTTCTTAGACGGCAAATTTATACTGTCACCCGAGTAAAAATATATTGTACTCAAGTAAGAGTACATACATACTCTGCCCACCTCCACTGACAGTATTTAGATACTGTCAGTAGACAGTATTTAAAGCAGTATTTAAATACTGTCAGTGGAGGTGGGCAGAGTATGTATGTACTCTTACTTGAGTACAATATATTTTTACTCAGGTGACAGTATAAATTTGCCGACTAAGAAATTTCTCAAGAAAGAAATATGTTGTACTCAAGTAAGAGTACATACATACTCTGCCCACCTCCACTGACAGTATTTAAAGGAGGGCACACAAAAATTCTACTCACGTAAAAGTATTGAGCAAATGATAAAAATATCAATCGTTCAATATTTTTAAATTATATTATCAGACGGAGCAAAACAAAGAGGAAATCTTGGTATTTTAAGATGAAAATGAAAATAAATATTTAGGACTGAAATGATTTATCACGATTCCTAGATTACTCCGTGAACTAATTTAGTAATTTATTATTTAGGAACGTTAAAGGATACATGGCGGTGGCGCCCCAGTAGGAGACGCAGACCAGCAGCAGAACAAATGTGACCAGTGGGTAGGCCAGGGAAGACATCATGTGACCAATCGCTCTGCGGGTAATAAACAGGAGTTAAGGTCTCAAAAACAAACATATTAATACAAATAAACATGTTCTGTTTCTGCATCTTGAATCGAAGCAGCTCAGTCAGAAGAGGGTTTTGTTACGGGCAACACAAGCTGCATTTCCATTTCAAATATGCACAAAACGTTTGTTAATATTCCGATAATGTCAAAAAAACTATTTCGCAAATGTGATGGTTTCCATTAAATAAGAAATGCAATTTAATAAATAAATAACATTTTTAAGCGTCACACATGAATAAGCTTGTTCATGCTAAAAAACCCAAACAAATCTTTAATTGACACAGCCAGGTTTCTATTTAGCAGATTTATTTTCGTAGTTCAAATTTGAGCAATCGCATGTGTAACAGGGTTTTATTTTACCAATATTAGAGATGTGAAGTTTGTCAAAATGTGTTTATTTAGTGTTTGAATGTTGAATATTTAGTCAACAACTTGTGTCTCCAGACTCTTATTGCTGTATTTAGCTCTGTTGAGCTGCTCTTGGCAGTTGGTGGTTTCCACAGCAACCAGTCGCTGACAGCTCCTCCCCCTTTTTCCTGTTGCCGTCGGTAACTGTGGTATTGTACTCAGCTCTGTGTTTTCTTTACAAATATTATTTTTTAACAAACATTTTAGACAAATTGAATCATATACAGTGTTTCATGACTGATTTTTCTATGTTTTGCTTAATTTTGCTTTGTTTTGAGAGGTTTAAAAATGCTAACTGCTGCTGACTGCTCATTGGGAGCTACTGCTTTGGAGTTTATTTGTTACATTTAATTTAATATATAAGGGCAGAAGCTGCTGGACTCATGTTAACCACCATCTTGATTTCCTCTTTTGTTAGAATAAACACAATGAAGTCAACCTGAGACGAGTATAGACGGGTTACAGATGGTCAATGGAAACGCAGTTATTGACAGTCACCCAGGGCAGCAATAGAAATGGGGCCCACAAGCACCAGGTGAAAAATATACAACTCCAGTTATACCTTGAACAGGTTTTCTATTGCTTTTTTTTCCCCCCACCATTTTACTGCTTCCCAGTTGTGGTCCGACTCACCTGCTGGACTCCTGAATGAGAGCGATCGCTATCAGGATTCTGGTTCGGAGGAAGATGAGGGTGACGAGGATGATGACTTCCACCACACAGAGGACTATCACTGAGGGTCAGAGGAAGTATCCACACCAATCACTCACAGCTGCTCATTCAACAAGCATCCGTAATAAAACTGTAGCTTTTGTCCCGTAATTAGAAATCTGCTTTTTTTTTATTTACTCAGGGAATCTCATTTTAAAAAAGAATGAACAGAAAACATTTTTAAGGAGATTTTTCACAACACTGCTGAAGAAAGTAGATGCTAGCAATAAAAGCATCTAGCAACTAACAATTATTGTCATTTGTTCCAGACTTTTCAATCAGTTTATTGATCTCATCATGTTCCTACTGACCCAAATCCTCAACAATTTTCTTAAAAACTGGGAATTAACTGAAAACACAAAACGCGTTCGGATTGAAAACAAAACTAATCTTACTAATGGCCAGCCAGGTCTCCTGGACTTGCAGATAACTCTGAAAGTTGGTGGTGAATCCGACGTCAGAGATGCTTGCAGACTGTTGTTTGTAGTTATTGTATTCCCAGTAGCAGTGCCAGATTCCTGCGTTGGAAAATTAGGAATTAATCAAAACATCTTAAGAAATGGAAGTTAAAATTTAGAAAAACAGCTTAAAATCACAACAGCAACGAAAAAAATACTTTAAAAGTATTGTTAGCCGTTAGCTACAAGACAAAGAGAACAATAGCGCTGTGAATATAAAAGCGGTTGAGTTGTTACCGTAAGCGCCAGATGCCAGGAGTCCGATGATGATCAGCCAGATCATCACTGGAGCGATGAACCTCAGCAGCAGCAGGAACATCAGACTGACCACCATGGCTATCACCAAACCACTAAAACCAGTTAGACAGACAGGAGCAGCAGGAGGAAACCAGTTACCAACGAGACAACAGGAGACCAAAGCTTAAAACATGAATTTATTTCAAGAAAAATACTTAATTCTCCTAAAGATTAATGAAGTAAAACAAAAAAAAAACCGCAATAATTTTTTATTTTTTTCATTCTAGTTTGCATTTGTAATTTTCCAGTTGCGTTATGTCCATGTTTTTATTACTTTATGTGTGGAAACTACAAAGGTTGTCACATAAATCCCGAGTTCTGCAGTTGAAACGATTAATCGGATTAGTTGTGACAAATTAATTATTATAAACAATTGTCAACTAATTTATTAATCGATTAAAGCATGTGTGTCAAACTCAAGGCCTGTGGGCCAAATCCGGCCGGCAGTAGTTTTTAATGTGGCCCAGGAGATTCTAGACTAAACACTAAACGTGCTTAAATATTATGTTATCAAATCAATGCAGTTTTTATCTGTCTACTGCCAAATTATGTCAATCAGTTCCTCTAGTTTCTTGTGAATTATTGTGGAAATTCACACAAAATCAACAAATACCCACAATTTTTTGTGTTAATGCATAATTGGGAGTCTAGTGCAGATTTTTCTCAGAAATTGTCAAACTTTCTTACTCGTACTAAACAGCTGCCTCAACCTTAAATGATGTCAGATTATAGTCCATTATTTATACAGCGAGTAATAAAACATCACATTTACCGTCATGAATAAGTACAAATATATCCAAATTAGTAACACAAACAAAATCCTGGAGGGACTGAAATTAAATAATTTTATTTATTTTTAAGAATTCATTGATAATTTAAGTTTGGTGAACAGGTTTTAACATATTCTGGCACAATCTTGGGCGATAAAATGTTTATTTTGTCATTTAAAAATGAACTGAATCAGCACAAACAGCAGTTAAAACCAGCTGAACAAATTTGCTGTTTGGGTTGCTAGGCGACGGACTGGGGTTGCTAGGTAACGGCACAGTGCCATGGAATGTGACTCCGTTTTTGAAACAGCTTTTTTTTCTCCCAAATAACAAAAAACAAATGTTAACTTATTGTCAAGAATGGCTGGGTGTTTCTGGAAACAGCTCAGACCCATATGGAAGTACAAAAATGTCCAAAATGTTACATTTAAAGGGAACCTGTAATGCCTAAACTCCCATCTGGAAAGTGACATTGTGTTGGTCTAACACGATTTCTAACACATAAAGTGGTAAAATGTGAAACTGGTGCAACTCAGCTAGAAACTCACACAAGAATCCACGGCCAGGATGATGCAAAATCTTCAAAGATCCGCAGGACAACGTTTTTCATATCCAAGCTGTTTATTAAATCTCTAATGAGGAGAAATTCAAAGATAAGTTGCATTAGAGCTGCTCTCCTTTCAACCTTTGGATAAAAACCAAGACTTAACAAGAACTAAAACAAGGACGACATGGCGGCGTTTATCTAAAACAGGAATGACCAACTCCAGTCAAGGAGAGCTACTGTTCTGCAACTTTTGGAAGCATCTCTGCTACAACCAACCTCAATTATATACAGGGTTCATACACTTTCCCACAGTAAAATTCAAGAACTTTTCAAGCACTTTTAAGGGAAGTTTTTTTTTTAGAACTATATGAAGCTAAGCTGGGGTCATAAACTTCTGAAAAAAAAAATTACTTAAAAAAAAAGAGATTTGAACACAGAAAATAATTTTGAAATTGAAAAAATTAAAATATTTGTAACTAAGGAAAATAATAAACCACAAAAAAATAAGACGAGAAAAACGGGTAGTTTTTTCGATTTTTTCAGTTTCAAATTTTTGGTTTCAGTTTCAAAACAGACATTTTTTTAAATTTAGCTCCATATAACTCTCCTGAGAACAAGTTTGCACATTTTTATTAAAAATGAAAATAGTAGCTTTGAAATTTTTTCCAGTTTTAAAACAGACATTTTTGAGCAAACTTTATGGCCCCGATTTAGCTCCATAAAACCTACCTGAAACAGGTATAGTTTGATTTAACTTCACAGAGTGCGAGTGTTTTCTGGTTTCAACTGTAAATACAGTTAATCCAAATTTAGGCTTTTTAAAAGCGTTAAATTGCATTTTATTACCAAACTGTGCAGTTTGAATATCCACCACTTACAAGGACTGTATACAGAAATCAAGCATTTTCCAAACCTTGAAAAGTCCTAATTGGCATTGAAGCATATCAAGGATTTCAAGCACCCTGCCTCTTGGTTACCCTGTGCTGAGAGTAAACAAGATGGATTGAGACGTTTTGCATCTGAATTAGTAGCTCTCCAGGAACAAACACTTTACACACTACATTAACCCATTTCTCCTGCAAACGGACACAAAAAAAACAAGACTGACTTTAAAAAGTCTCCTTTAATCATCAGATTAAAGTACCAGTCTCAAACTAAAGCGCCTGAAACTAATATGTTTTGCGAGGCGTCTAGAGGCCGGCCTGCGTCCCTGAAGCCTCCGCCACCCAGCTGCTACGCTAAAGCCGATGAAAACTCACAACCACTGACCGTGAGCTGGTGATGAGGAGCAGGGAGGAGGCAGAGAAAAGCTGAGGTTTACCATCGGTTGGTGCCGCAGACATTTTCACGGTTAGCGGCTTGTGTCTTACCCAGTGCCTTTCATGATGAGGTCCGCCGTCTCGTTAATCGTGTTCGGCAAACCTGGGGTGTCGATGAAATAGCGAGGGATTAAGGCTATTTGCTGGAGGTCGGGGAGACATCTCCCCAACACTGAAAGAAGAAAGGAAAGAAAGAAAGACAAATAAAAAAGAGAGATCTGAATAAAGGGAAATAATTTGTCTTTTAAAGTTGGTAAAACTGGTTAAGATTTAACGAAGATGACGGAGTCATAACATTGTGGGAATAAAGTCGTAACATAACGGCATAATCTTAAAAGTAGGCTTATAACTGTGATAAAATGAGGAATGTTGAGCATCCTGTGTTTATATTTTATATTATTTTACTAGTAAGGAAATGCATCACCTGAAGTGTTCAATACGACTTTATTCTGGTTAAATTAAAACTTAATTCCCGTATTATAACTAAAATTACTTTATTTTGGTAATTTTGTGACTTTATTTTCAAAATATTACAATTCTGTTCTTGTTATTTTGACTTTATTCTCGTATTACTATGACTTTATTTAGGTAACATTACTTTATTCTTGAAACATTATAGCTTTATTTCTTAATACTGCAACTTCACTCTTGGAACATGAGTTTATTCTCGTATTACCACGACGTTTTCTGGTAATTTTCGTCTTTGTTCTTATAATATTAAGACATTATTTCCAGAATTTTATAACTTTATTTACGTGTTATTTTAAATTGTATGAGTTTATGCTACAATTCTGGCTTTATTTACACAATTGTATGGCTTTATTCTTGTAATTTTCTCTATTAATTTCTGTAATTTTCTTCTGTTTTATCTTTCTTGGCTTGACTTTACTACTCCGTCGGACACATGAATAATCAAAGATATTTCCTCACCTGAGGCTGTTGGCATGTGGAAGAAAGGACAGAGCTCTTGGTTCGCAATTTCTGAAACGCTCTAAAAATAAGATCATTTATAGTTTTAAATAAACTAATTCAGATTTGTGGTAAAACAGAAGCAACAAAAAGCTGTAGCTCACCAAACGGGTTGTTTTCAGGTCCAATGACGGGACGCATAAACTTTGATTAAAAACTTCCTTTACTGGTTTATTACGGATATAGTCCGCAGGGGAGACAGCCCAGAAGGTTGAAGGACATTTTTCTACACAAACCTGGGTGAAAATAAAAGCTTTGTGTTAAATAAAGTGAATTCAGACAGCCGTAGAGCAAACGTAGAGCTGGAGTCTGTACCTGCGTGGTTGGGCACTGCATCCCGTTTAGGGTCGTCACCATAGTGTTCATAGACGGCGTGCATTTCAGAATATTCAAGTAGAACAAGTGTGGTTTGTCTCTGGAGGAGAAAATCAGGTTTTATTACAAGATTTAAAGCTGCCATACAATAATCACACTCCTGAATCTTTTTCACTTATTTTTGTTTTACAGATTACAATGAAGTTCAATGTATTTTCATTAACTTCAAAAGCAACAAAGCATTCGACAAAGTACACATGTAACCAACACAAAATAATTAATCCATATTTTATTTTGGCGGGTCAAAGTGACGGCACACTTTAAGTTCCGGGTCACAGGTGAACTCGGATCTCGTTCCAGCACATATTGGGGTAGATGGAAACGAGAAGGCAGATAAAATGGCAAAAAGGGCAATTAAAAATCCTGTTAGCATTACAGTCAAGATAAGTAAGTCGGAAGGAAAGAGTATTGCTAAAGAGAATTTGATGAAAGTCTGGCAAAAAAGATGGGATGACGATAAAAAAGGAAGATGGTTTTATAAAATTCAGAAAAAAGTAGGAGAAAAAAGAAATGGAAGAAGAAATAGAAAGGAGGAATGAGTGATAACAAGATTAAGATTTGGACATACAGGAATTATACACTGTTTAAAATTCAAAAACATAAGACTGGCAAATGTGATTATTGTGATAAATATGAAACCATAGAGCATGTTATATTAGAATGCCATAAATATGAAGCAGAGAGAGGATATATGAAGAGAGAGTTTGAAAGGATTAAGGAAAAGGTTAGTAGATATTTTGAGGAAGAATTTAGGGAGTAAACATACAAATAATTATTCGATATCTTAAAAAAACTAAATTATTTCACAGAATTTAATTATAGTGAGGGTGTGAGAACATAGATATGATAATCAAAGAGGAGCACAAGTATGTAAGAGTCAAGGGGAAGGTGAAAATATAGATAGAATTATAGTAGAATATTTATAGATGAAGATAGTTGTTTAGACCATCATGAACCAAAACTCCAGACCAGTAAGTGGCGGTAAAGCTACGAAAAGTTTCTTGCCAACCGCCAAAAAACCCGACAAGAAGAAGAACTCGGATCTCCATTGCTGTTGCTGCTGTCCCTGTGGCTGCTGCTCATCTCAGCGTCTTCCAAACTTATGGGAGAAAACGGCTGGATCGAGGTTTATTAACCAAACCGAAGGCTTAAATTGTGTATTTTCTGTCGACCGCTCGACGGTGAGTCGTTTGTTTTTACGTACCTTGTTGGTTTTTTTAAGAAATAGAAATGCGGTGGCGACACGCCCACTCAACTCGGGTATTGATTGAAAAATGACTTTATTTATTAAAAAGTCATTCCCTTTTTGTTAATTTTGTGGCCGAACATATTATATATTGTCAAAATATTAAATAGGCCCTTTGATTTTTGTAAATTCATCCTTTTAGGATAGTTTTAGTTACTTTTCATTGATTTTTTGTTGACGGCCTATAGAAATCTGGGCTTGGTTAGTTTTTTTGAGTTGCACAACAAAAGAAAAAAAGAACAATTGTTTATTGAAACATAAGAAAGTCGATTAAGTTTAATTGACGCTACTGTCAATTAAACTTGGGTACAATTTAAAAGTGCACATTAATTTGATCTGTACCCCTTGCTTGATCTGCAACTTAAATTTGAATCTGTGATCGCGATCTTTAATTTGAAGTTAATGTGAAAGATTCCTGAAAAATACTTTATGGAATATAGTTTTTTTTAGTTACACTTTAACCTTGTTTAAATGTGAATTCTAATTTGTTTTTATTTTATTTATGACCGTGTTTAGGTCAGGTTTTTTTTCCACCCTGTGTCAACCCATGATGGCGAGCTACCGGATCACCGCAACTTCGCGGTAGGATTAAAATGAACCAAGTTATTTTCTCATTCTGGACCCAATTGCACTGGATCATGGACATAAGAACAATCAGCTATTGATTGAAGGACAATTAATCACCCTGGACTCACGAAAGGACTTTAAACAGGAAAAGAAACTCTTGGGTGTCATCAGGGTTTATTGTTTTTGTTGTTTTTTTCCCTTGTTGTGTTTTTTGGTTATTAATAGAAAATCACTGTCATAATAAATATCATTATTATTATTATTACATATCTTCCTAAATATATGAACAAAACAAGCTTGAATACAATAACTTGAATTTACCTTATGTCTGATTGTGTTTTATTCACACACACTGGCTCCATAGTCAAACCTTTCTGAGTGCCTATTATTATATTAGGCCGTAGTCGAGCGCCTAGCCTTTAGTTAGCGTTACACACAGAAGAAAAAATACTCTGAAAAGTCTGGCTTGCATTATTTTAGTGTCTTCAGTCAGAGGCTTGTTTTTAAGATTTATTGCAAGACTGACTGCTACTGGAGCTCCTTCTAGAAGCCACCGGATGATGTCATCACCTAATTTGCATATCTGGTAACGCCTAATCCAGGCAGTAGAAGAAAGGATTATCTAATTTGAATAAAAATACTACAAACATTTAGAACTACAATTAAACCTTAAAAAATAATTGAATAATGGCAATTTTATAATGTAAATAAATACTTTGCAATGGAGTATTAGGGCCATGCTGACATTATTTTTCTTTTTAATTACAAGAAAAAAAGCAATAATATTATGAGAAGTCATACAGGAATAAAGTTATAATATTTCAAGACTAAATAATAATATGAGAATAAACTCTTATGAGAAAAGTTAATATTACGAGAAAAAAAGTCATAATACAAGAATTAAAATGTAATAATACAAGAATAAAATCTAAATATTACTTTCTTCTCATAATTTTATGATTGTCATAATTCTATTTTCTTTATTTTCTTAGTGTGGCCCTAGTACTCCGTAGTACTACATAAATCAGTATAAAATCAAATTTTACTCAATGAAAGGTGGTTCCACTGAGCATTATTGAAGAGAGATGTGCAATTCCTTTTTAGGTTTTTATTGGTGAGAAAATATTAAAAACTATCAGTCTGTAAGGTGACAAATTTGGGAATGCTGCTGCATTATTAGAAAGATATAACAAAAACACTGAGGACCTACTTGTTGGGTCCAATGCCACAGAACCAACCGGTTGAATTCCTTGGAAAGAGGACATGTCTGGGATCTCCGTAGAGCCAAGCTAAAGGAAAAACAAACAAATCAAACTTTTGATTTTTATTATTTAGCCTTTATTTACCAGGATAAAAACCCACTGGGATTAAAACATCTTTTTCAAAGGAGTCCTGGCAGAGAGGCAGCAACACAAAAAAAGAAAAAGAAAAGAAGCACAGAAGTTTGTTTAAAAGCACATCCAAAATCTACATTTATTATCCAAAAATCGGAAAACTTAATGTGGCTGCAGGAGCTTTTTTAATTTCCCCAAGCCGACCACCAGGGGGCACTGCAGTTTGCACTTTCATGTTTTGAGAACCAGCTCCCAGTTTCCAGGTCACACATACAGGAAGCAAAACGCAACTAGAACCAGTTCATACCTGGACTCATTATTAATTAAAAAATCTGATCCTAAATCAAACCCCTGCTGTTTGTTTGTTCTCAACATTTCCACAGATTTTTCCACCTTTAACAGATTTGTTAGCAAAAGTAAAGCAAATCCAAATCCGGTTATCAGTGATTTTGAAACGTTTCCGGTGGAAATAAGGTTGTTGACACACATATTGTGGCAGCAGATAACCTGGTTAATCAGTCTGATGTGTTGACTCTAGATAAGAGAGCGTGCCCCGAGCGCTGGAATGAGATTGAGGACAAAGAAATAAAGACCTGCTGGCCGCAGAATGACAGGAAGCTTCATTCACAGATGAGAGGGAAACACTTAAAACGGTTCAAAGGAATAACTAGGAAATCAGTGTTTCCTAGTATGTCCAGAACTTAAACTCCAACATCTGGGAGTAAAACAGATACAGATCAATGTAGCTCGCTTATGATTTTTTTTTTACATTTATCTGTTTCTGTTCTGGTCATTTTTGTTGTTTGTTTATCTTACCTCATTAGTTTCATTCCTTTCTGTTTAGTTTTAGTTTATTCTTATTTCCTGTTGATATATTTAGATCTGGATTCCTTTGTTTAGTTCCAAGTTTAGTTAAATTGTTTATCTTCCACCTTTCTCTCATTCTTCCACCCCCTTCTGAACCTACACTGCAAAAACTCAAAACGTTATCAAGTATTTTATGCCTTGTTTATACTGCATATATATTAGTATAGTGAAACCAGAACTTTTCTATCAATATTAAGGAATTATTGACATAAAATAAGCTCCAATGTATTGCTGAAAAGTTGGTTTTGTTTTTCTTCCAGTGTATTAAGATTTTTGCACTGGAAACTAGACTAAAAATAGACTTTGTGTTTTTGCAGTGCATTCTCTGCTCCTTCCTCATACTGTTCGTTTGCTTCCTTGTCCTCCATTTGTCCCGCTGCCCTGCTGATCCTTCCTGCTCCAGTTTCATAAGTCTTTCATTTCTCGTTGATAAATATTAAACCTCCAGAAGGAAACAGCAGGAAAACCTCAAAAGAAGAAATTAACACAACTTCCTCCTTCACAAAATGTGAACAAAAATGGATTAGCGTCAGATTTTAGTGGCTTTAGGATTTCTCTATTGTGTTTGGCAAAAATACTATGAGCCATTTCTCCTGCTAGCTCTCTTTTGTTTGTTTTGGTTGCATTTACCCAGAATTCCCTGTGCTTTAGTCCACTTCCTGCTTTTGGAGAGGACTCCAGTGCGCTTCACGTTCACATATGCATCAAAGGTTTGTAGGCTGACCAGAGTTCAGTTCTTTGGCTCACATATTTCAAATGAACTGAACTTTTACAGAAATGAACTAGTTGAATTAAAGTGAACTAAACGTGAATTAACCCTTTAAATACAGAGGAACCAGCTCCATTAAGCATTTTTGGTGCATCACATCTTTGTTCCTCTACATTGGAGGTGTCCAAAGTGTGGCCCGGGGGCCATTTGTGGCCCTTGCTGTGAGTTTGCGTGGCCCCCAACTGCAATTCAAGAATGATTCAACTGCAAACTTTTTATTTTTAATCAGGGTGTAATTATAAAATTACAAAACTTTCTTGCGATAGAAAATGTTACGTACAACACAACATTTTTTTGAAGTTGAATGTGAAAACTGCTCTACATGAACAGTGGAAGTTCTTCCAGAAACTTTTGGATCTTTTGGTTTCACTCACCCAAGATTCCTACGCCGATGTAGCCGAGGATGACGACCATGAACAGAATACAGCAGATTATATCTGTGCATCCTCTGTGGAGAAAATTCAAGAAAAGTCAGGACGAATTTGAATATATCAGAGTAGAATAAAATAAATAAAATCTCTTAAAGTTTCACCTTTTCTTTATGGGTCCACCAAAGGTTGGGTCAAACTGGGTCGGTTCACCTGGGAGCAGAAAACAGTCATTAAACATTAATCAGGGGACGTCACTGTTTATGGTCATTATCAAGTAATCAGTAGCAAATGAGACGTGGTGAACTTTAATCACCTTAAGGAAACGGACAGAAATGTTTATCAGTGTCTACAAATATAAAGAAAAAAACAACTTCCTGTTGCTTTTTAAAACAAAGTGTTTCCTTGAGTTTTCAGGGTTAATAAATTACTATGGAACTGAGTAAGGAAAACTTTTAAAGCATGTCAGAATATTTACTTGCATTTTTAACCAAGATACAGTTCAAGGTTAAAGTTTTACTGCAAAAAACACAAAATGTACCAAGTATTTTTAGTTCTACTGCGAATGTCTTCGTACACTTGAAATGAGACAAAACTAACTTAAAAGTAACTTTTTATCAACATATAGGAGCTTATTTTAAGTCAATAATTCATTAATGCTGATGAAAAACTATGTGTTGTATTGACAGATAAATTAACTTATTAACACGAGAAAAATGCTTTGTTATAAGTAAAATAATCTGCCAATGAAACTAATACTTTTCATTAACATTAAAGAATTATTTACTTAAAATAAGCTCCTAATTCTTGCTGAAAGGTTACTTTTAAATTAGTACCCTTGAAATAAGACAAAACTAAGATATTTGTACCAGAAACTAAACCAAAAATACTTTGTAACATTTTGTGTTTTCAGTTTATTCTTCTTTCTGCTCCTTCTTATTCAGGATATTTTAGTTACATTCATAGTCATTATTACATGTATGAAATAATATGAAATAAAACATAAAATAAAAATTTACTCTCCAAAACCTGGACATACTTTCCAGTGTTATCCTTTTCTGCATTTTGAAACAAAAAGTGTTTTTTGGCTGCTGAATGCAATATAAAAGAAAGCAACCAGAACACTAAAAATAAAGTGGAAATATACTACAAATCCATTACTTTTTTAATTAAATGTACTGAAATTCTTTGACTTTGTAAAATTCAAAACTACAATTTATGTTAGAAATCAAGAAGCTGGTTGATGTGGAAATAGGAACAGAGGGAAATATTTGCAGTCTGATCACTTCATCTCAGACATTAAGGTCCGATTTCTGCTCCAAATTCACATGAAAAGAAAATCACCTATTCCGCTCTGAAGACTATTAGACATGTTTCAAATACAAACTAAACAAAAAATACACAAAACATCCGTGTAGTTGTTTGTTCCATAAACTGACACCTTTAAATTTTTTTTAAAACCTCAGTTCCTTTTAAGCTGCATTTAAGTTATGGTAAAAATAACTTGTTTTATCTTTTTACACATTGCTTTTAATATTGTTTTGTCATTTCTTTTTAGAAAAACAGGCGCTTTGTACACAAATTTTAAAATATTACACTCTTACTTCATAAAAGTTTCAATAAGTCTGGCTGTGAAACATATGAGCTTTGTTTCACAATTCAAGGCTAATGCTAATGCACACTTTTTCCTTCCACTCAACCTTTCAGGTCTCTGGACAGACGGCTCTCTTTGACCTTGTTAACGTTTTAACGACCTGTAAAATCAGCCATGTTACTCATGACAGTCCGGCCATAACATTAAAACTTTAAAGGTTCTTTATTGACCTTACGCAACATTCAAACTGTGAAGACTGAGTTTTCATTTACTGTAAGCCGTTATTATAACTTATTTAACGTGTAATTTAAGAGTTTTAGCTTTTGAACTGAATTTCAAAACTGAACTTCCTGTTTTATCATGAGATGCACCATTAGGGAGTTTGTGAGGAGTCATGGTTGCTTCCTGGAATAAACGGCGAGTTTCATATTTCTGCTTTACAGGCGCAGAGCATTTTAAACACACTCACACGGACTGAAATCTAAATATCATTTGAATCTGGGACATACTTTCCAGATGAGTGAGAGTCACAAACATTTCCCGGCTTTAACAGAATAACGAGAAATGTTTATGTCAGCGAGCCGAGTTAGCTTCTCTCTCACCCCCGACAGTTGGGATAGTGTGCAGGAAAAACCTGCTGGGTGAGTTTTTCCTCATATTAAATACAAGCAGAACTTGATCATCATTTCACTGCAAAACCAAACTCGCTGAACAGGTTTTCATCAACAGTACCAAAAGCAGCAGGTGGACATTTTCTCTGATTCATGCAAACACAGGATGACGACGTTGTTCTTCCAAAGGGAGTGGCGGTTCGCCTGCTGCAGCTCGGCTGTAATTACCTCCACTGGGACCCATTTGAATAGGAGTGAATGGAGACTGTGTCAACATTATTCTCAGAAATGTGCCAGAGGCTTTGAGTAGGATGCAAATACTGAACCAGGATGCAGGAGGTTCAGAGCAAACCATGCAGGTGCAGCCTGAGAACGTCTTCGATTCACAACTACAAGCAAACGTCTTAGGTTTCAACCTGAAACAAATAGTTTTAAGGCTGATTGTCAGGATCAAAATGTCACCACTGGGAGGAAAGTCTCAAAAGACGTTTGTTAGAATTTAATGAAGTGGTTCTTGGAAGAGACTTGATATTTGCTTTGTAGCTGAGAATAAATTGGCTACTTATCCAGTGAGTTTTACCTCAGAAAATATGAAACTTTTTGGAAACCAGAGATATTTCTGGTTTGTTTACACAGTGACCAAGCTAATGGCTACAAATACATACTAGTAAAAATTATCTTTGTTTTCTACTTCAAAACAAATTCAGTAGCAACATATAGTCCTGTCAAAGTAACACATTTTGCTGGATGATAAATAATTGTCCCTAGAGTTACTGCGATAAAAAAAAAAATTGTCGTTTTGAGACGATTTTCAAATATTGTACTGATAATGGTATAATAATGCAAGTTTAACTTATCAAAGATTAATGAACTAAAATTTAATGTTGTAACCAACACAACCAATAAAATATAACAGAAGCTATAAATAAAGTGGATTAAGAAGTTGTAAAACCAAATATTGTGGGGTTTTTTTTCACAAATAATTAGGAGTCATGTTCCGCCAGATATAAAAACTAAAAATAGAAAAGATAAGCAAACCCAGTAAGCAGATTTGCATGAAATCCACTTGGTAGATGGTACAAAAAACAAAAAAATTATTTTACTACAGCTATGATAAAATTTTATATGCAAGGCGGCCATATTGGATTGAGATAAAGGTTTTGGTGATGTTCTGCGACTTTCCCCACATTGAACAGATCGTTCTTATGTGACGTCATACTGAGCTGACAGCCATTTTGGTAGGTATCAGCAACTAGCTGTCATGACGGTTGCTGTGCAGTTGCTATGAAAAATTTAAAATTTAAACAACAATTCAAATACATTACAACTACTTGAACAATCTACCCACCTCTGTGTAAAACTGGGATAAATATCAGTGATATTTACTGTAGTACTTTCTGCCCAACTAGCTAAATTAGCTTAACAAATGTAGCTTTTATCTGCTAGCTAAGACTGACATGTAGCCTACGTGTTTGTTACCATATGAACTTACTCTGCCAACCACCACAACCCTGTTATTCACACAAACATTGATTTTAGGCATAGATTTCAGGCCTTGAAGCTCTTCCATGTGTATTCACTCTTCATGTTCACCAAGTATTGAATTGTGTCATATCAGGAGATCTGAGGCAGTTTGTCCACATCCGTCTCATACGGGTCGACCCAACAGCAGCCAATTTGTTGATATATATTCCTCTTGTACTTCGGTCCAGAATGTGAATATTCGTTCTTTTTTGTGCCGCGGTTCATCCGCGTTTGCCTACCAAGATGGAGCTCGCCTCTTATAAATGAAAATGTAATGCAAAATTATACAACCCCGTAAAATATTTTTTATGAGGGACTGAAGAAAGATTTACAGTAAGACTTCACCATGAGGGACAAAAGTCTGAAAGATCAAAGTTTAAGTATCTGTATAATCTGTAGAGCCACAGCCGTCAAATTGGGACCACTGGTTGGTACTCTTTAAGAAATGTTGGTAGTAGTTTGGTAAATAAGTACAAATTGGCAATATTTCATTCACTATAGAGATCAAAACTCAAACACGTTTCAGTCTCTGTATGGAAACCAGTTGGATTTGTTAATTTATGTTCTCTGTGAACTAAAGTAAATACAAGCTAATAATAATAATGTACTTTCTAACAATAAAGCGACATATTTGTTCATGAATATGTGTGATATTGTTTGGGAAAAAGATTTAGTAAAAATCTTTGTTATATGTATGTTGGATTTTGAGGTTGGGATTGAGAAACAGAACACCAACTTCTATGGAGGATACTGGGGGGGTAACATTTTTATGTCAAGGACACATTTTTCATCCTTAATGTTAACAGGATGAAAAAAGTCACAGTATGGTTTTAAAACCAATCAAAAAGGAAGTAAATTGTGATTAAAGTAGTACAAGTTCTGTTATATTCTTTGTTTAAGGTTCATAAAAAAGATAAAAAGTAAAAAAAAAAAAAAAAAAAACTCTTTAGAAGCAAAGAGGAAATAATTAAAAATATAAACCTTTCCACTGACGTTGCTTCATATTTCAGTTCTGCACAGTCTGGTGTGTGTTTAGAGTAAACAATGACACTCGCTCATCATGTTCCCCTCCCATTCATATCAAAGATATTTAAGTTTTTTTATGTCCTTGTAAAATCCAGAGAGAAAAGCTTTAAAACCTGCGAACTTTGGATCTGAAGCAGTCAAACTGCAGAGCATTTTTACAGCTGAAATCAGAGATCAGTGACCTTCACTGAGGAGGAAAGACTTGAGTTTCTAGTTACAGAAATGCTAAATGTGTGTAATGATTAGACATTTTGGAAAATAAGGCTCTGATTTAAGGACAGAGGATGAAAACGTTTATCAAACCAAGTAGATTTAAATATTGTCATAAGAGAAACAAATGTGAGAACAGTGTTACTTCCCCCCATTTAATGAAAAACCTTTTTACAGACAGAATAATAACTTAGCTTGCATAACATGCATCATCCAACATGCTGGTAAAGGCTATGAAACAGCTTTAACGTCATTTTTATTGTTTTATCCTCAACAGGTCTGAGACGTTTTATGTACATTTTGCCACCAAATGTCCTCAAGAATCAAATAAACTTAGATTATGAGCTTCTTCTTTACACAACCATCATGGTAGCAGAGTTGACTCGCTTTAAAAAGTGGAGATTTGGACATGTTTCAGTTCTGTGCGGCGTAATTTGACCCACTCTGAGCCCAGACTTTGACTAGGCCAATCAAAAAACATTTATTTTTTGATTTATTCTCTTATTGTTCTGCTTCAACTGATTCAGAGCTGAAATGATTAATCAGATTAATCAATAACTGAAATAATCGTCAACTGATTTAGTATTCGATTGTTAATTGGAGTACAAATACCCAAAAAAAGCTGAACTGATGAAATAACACCACACTCAGCAGTAGCTAAAACAAAAAAACCTACAAAAAACATTATGTATATTTTACATTTAAGATAAAAAATAGGTAAATTTATTCTACAAAAATTCCTCGATTAACAAAGTTCCGTCTTCAAATTGTGTTTCAAAAATCTCCTAAAAACACTTTTTGCTATCCAATTATTCATGGTTAATCAAAGAAAAGAAAATCAACTCTTATTTCCTTGTTTTTTCTAGAGAATTTTTGAAATTAATCTTAAAATTTCAAGTTTTTTGGTGGAACTCTACAAATATTAATAATAATAAAATATAACCTAAAGTGGCCCTAATAGACCGTTTTACTGATCACCACCGTTTTAGTCGAAATTTTAAATCCAGAACAGGAGATATTTGGAGAATGGATCTCAGTCACATTTTGACAGAAAACTTATCATTACTGCACTAAAAATACTGACTTCCTAACAACACAACTTTAGAAATGTGTACACGTTGTGGCCTCTTAAGTAAAATAAATAAAAGCTTCAGGAAGAGGAACCTGAGGGAACAGACCCTCGTCTGTGTTGTTTCATGTTTCAGCTAGCTGTGAAAAAGTCAACAAACCCTCCCTGCAGGTAAATATCCAGGTGAGACCTAAATAAACTTCAGCTCATTAAACACATTTTGTATGTAAGGTTAGAATCTCTCAGTGCATTAAATTTAGCATTAGCTACAGCAGAAAGGAAGAAAGAAAATCTACTTGTATGTCTTAAAACACCGCTGGTACTTTAAGATGGCAAAGGATAAGTAAGTTTAGTTATTTTATGTCCTTTGGAACCATTTCCTCTTTAAATCCTGCATGGACAGTTAATAAACTAACTGGGAATTTTGCTGAAATGGCAAAGAAAGTATGTTTATATCGCAACACGGTTAATACAGCCAATGATTTGAGAAGTGTAACCTTAAAACATCATCTAAATTTTAATGATTATACTGGTGGGTTGTTTTTTTAAATGCAGATGTATTTAAAGAATCAGTTTCCAGAGAGACGCATCATTGGTCAGCTTAAAACCTTTCTTCTGCCAGTAAATGTTTGAACCCCTCTGTCGTCCTGCGAGTTTCAATAGAGGATCAAAGTGCAGAGAGACGCCTTAACTTTATACGTTTCCGTCTCATTCTTCCTGAAAACACATGTCCTAAAGCTTCAGGGCTAATTTACAAACGATTTGTTAAGATTTTAATAAGCTGGTTTGTGTTTTCTGACCTCTGATTGGTTGGTAACAGCAACACAGCTGCACAGCAATTCATTGATTCATAAAAACACCTGCAACAAAGTAATTTTGGTCTAGTTCAAGTGAAAATATCTTCATTTTAACTTTTATAATAAAGGAAGAGGTACTAGTTCCACCGGCAGATTGTCAGCTAGAACTTTGTCATCAATATTAAGGTTGAAAAGGAAAAGGTTTTTCCAGCAAATCTTGGACCATTTTTTCTTGAAAATTTCTGAGACTAATCACAAAGTTTGAGTCTTTTCTAGAAAATTGTCAACTTTTCAAATTCAGTGATCTAGTTTTTTTCTGGAAAATGTCTAAGATTAATCTCAAAATTTTATTTTCTTAGTAAATTTTCAACTTTTGAAACTCAGTTTTTTCTAGAAAATGTCAAATTAGCCTAATATTTCCTTTTTAGTAAAATTTCAACTTGCCAGACATTTCCATCTTTTTTCCTAAAAAAATCTAAAATAATCTGAGTTTATTTTGGTTTAGTAAATTTTCAACTTTTTTAAACTCAATAATACACAGTTTTTTATATATAATTTTCTAAGATTAATCATATAATTTCCTTGTGTTTCTTTTTAGCACATTTTTTCTAGACATTTTCTGAGATTTTCAGGAGGAAAATACTCCTTCTTTTAATCTAAAAAAGTTAAAATATGCTGTCTATAGATCAATTTAGCACAACTGGACGAAAAATAAAATTAAATATTTGCTTGATATTACTGTGATCCACAAACTGTGATAATTTTACTTTAAATTTCTTTCAAATTATTGCGACCTGCCTTTTGAATTTATAATCTAATCTATAGCAACTGTTTTTGCTTTAGGTTTATTTAAAACACATATAGTTCATGTGTGTTTTTATGAACTCCAAGATTTGTTTCTTATGTTACTTATTTGTTTCTTATAAATCTGCATGTCACGTTTCACATTTCATCAATCACAAGTTATCTTATCTTAGTACTCCTTAACTCACACGGTTGCACAATCTTGGAGATTTTAACAGGAGTTTGATGACGTAAATTATCGAAGGAAACAATCATGTAATGTTCTATACAGTCCAGTAAAGTACCAGTTTAGAAAGACACACCTTGCAAAATCACATCCCGCTGAAAATCAGAAGAAAAACTGTAAAGTTAAACACTTATTCACTGCATCTCTTTGTTTTTAATCTGTATTGTTATGGTTTTATTTAATAGTAACAGTAATAATTAGTCAACATTCAGTTAAGTTTACTTGAATAACTTCTTGAGCAACTTTATCATAAAGTATCGCTACTCTTACTTGAGTAAAATCTCTGGATTCTCTACCCACTGTGAGAAACTTCACTGAACAAAGAATACATTTGTTTTTATTAAAATAAATAAATAAATCATCAGACACACATGCAGTTTTGTCTGCATGTGTGTCTGATGTTTTATAAGTTTTGAAAACTAAGTTTCCTAAGTTTGATTTTGAAAGATATTTATTTAGAAAAAAATTGTCCTTGCTATTTATATGAATAATTTTAATTTTGGTCTAAGAAATACTTAAAATGCCAACATAACTTCATATTTTGGTCCATCTGATGATGAAATTTTAAATGCAACTTGTATTTACTCAAGTAATTTTTTGGACAGCTACTTTTTACTTCTACTTGTGTAAAATATATGTTGAATTAATTTTGAGATTAAATTCAGAAGTGTTCCAGAAAAAAACAAAAAACTGAAAATTTCTGCGTTTGAAAGGTCAAAAATGTACTCGATAAAAACTGATTTTTTTTTTTTACTTTTTGACCTTAATACTGATGAAAAAGTGAAACAATCCGCAGGACATTTTTTCCCATATAATAAAAGTTAAAACGTCTTATTCCACTTAATTGAGTACAATTTAACATTTCACTCATTTCTAAAGCAATTTTTTGGTTTAATTCTTATTCCGAATATATTTAATTGAAAAAAATGTTGCACCAACAGGACAAAGATTAACGTTAGCTAAATGATAAATTTCCACTTTTTCATATTAATTTAAAGCTGCCCTCGTCTGACACAAGCTAAAATAGCAAAAATATTCGCAGAATAATTTCAATAAAATTGATATTACAAGCATTTTTTGTTGGACGAATAATTAAAAAACAATGGAGAATATGTTGACCGAGAGTAAAAATAGGTAAGCTAGCTCTGAAAGTGGGACCTTCTATTAATGTGACTCCATATGTGCCGAACTAATTTTGTGATACACTGGCTGAGTGACTTTTAATTACATGGTTTTTTTCTTTTAAATGGACAAAAATGTCAGGATCTGTGTTTCTGTGTGTTTATTTTTGAGTTCTCTGTGTAGTCCTGTTCCCTGTGAGTCCTGTCTCCACGTCTTCCCCGTTTATTGTTTCCCAGGTGTGTCTAGTTCCCCGATTACCCCGTGTGTATTTAGTCTCACCTGTTGTCCGTGTTCTTCGTCCTTGTCAGATTCTTGTGTGTCGCTCACGGTAGTACTGATAAGTCCTGTGCCGACTCTGCTCCCGTTTTCAGTCTGTATGTTTCAGTTGCTACCGGTACTTAGCTGTTGCTAGTTTTCTCCCGTGCTGCCTGAACTGGACTGCTTTGAGCACTTTTTCATTAAATTCATCATTTTTCATCAATACCTGGGTCTCAGCGTCTCTCCTCACCACCATCCAACACACCTCATGACATAAAAGGATGGATTTGACTTTAACTTTTCACTGCAGTCTGAGTACAACCTGAAAGAAAACCACCTCTATCAAACATGTTTTCGAGGTTACTCTGTAAAATTAAGCAAATAATTAGGTGATTATCTTGGTCAAGTTAAAGGGAATTATTTAATTACATTGCATTTTGGAGAGGAGAAGATGACAACAAATTAAATGTGAACACACTAAATATGAAGGTGGGAATGCATTCCTGTTAAAACTGCCGCTGCTCTGTTTCTTTTCCCCATCTCACCTTTTATCAAGGGCATTTTGGAGTAGAGAAGATAACAAATTAAATGTGAACACACTAAATATGAAGGTGGGAATGCATTCCTGTTAAAACTGCCGCTTATCAGTTTCATTTTCCCATCTCACCTTTTATCTTGGGCTTTTCTATAATCATTCTGTTCTCTGGTTAAAAACAACAAGCAGATAAGATACCAAATCTAATAGAGTGTCAGTACTTCATAGTGATGGGATGTAACTGTACTTAAGTAAAATGTTTATGTATCTGTACTTTACATACGTAGATTTAAAGGTGGGTACTTCGACTTTTACATCGAGTATTTTTACTTTTCTACTCGACTATATTTCTATTGACTGTTTGGTAACTACGTCACTTAATCACTCGAGGCGCCATGATGGATGCCGGAAGTGAGGGATGGGAGTATTTAACAGAGCAAATTGTTTTCCCAAATTGTTTTTTGCCATTTTATTTGTGGCTTCTACTTGTTGGAGTCGAGCTAATTTATCTGTGAACATAACACACCTGGTTGGGCTCATAGACGGTGGTATTTACTAAAGTTTGAAACAGCTAGCTTAGAAACCGACCAATACCTCCTCCTTTCTGACGTGTTTATAAAATTACCGACTCCACCTGAATTCACAACACAAGATTTATATCAGTATGTCATAAACAGCGTTTCCCCTTAGACCGGAGCAGCATTAAAAACCTACAAAAGATGAAAAGCTACCAGTTTTTTTTCCATACATGCTAGGCTACACTGTTTCCATGGTTACTGATGGTTAGAATCGTAGATCTCCATACTGCGATATTTGATATGTTTCTTACAGTACTTGCTTATAAAGTATGTGAACTTTATAAGCAAGTACTGTAGAAAGTGCTCGCTGCAAATCCGCCATCACACCACGGACTGACAGTCATTATGATTAACGGCTGCTACCCATCGCCGCCATCTTTCCTCATTAAACGTTATACAATAAAATCACAAGTTTGGTTTCTATCCTTGCCTGTTTGGGCAGCCGACCGCGCAGCACCCCGTCACCTGTTTTACTGCGAAATCAACCAAATAAAAGCAATATTACTCTACCAGAGGCGTGTTTTTGACTGGTTTTACTGGAGCACACTGGTTATTTTGACGTCCGTCATGGCGGAGCGACGTCAAGTGCAAAGCGTTGCATTGCGCTTTTTTTTTTTTATTAGTTTGTTAGTTTTAAAGTAATCAATGGAGAGGAGAAGAGGTTCACTGAACCACTGCAGAGCCGTAAAGTAACGTTAGACCCTCATTCTAGAAGAGCAAGGCGGACACTTTGTACTGAATAGACCGTTGCGTATTTGCTTATCGTCACGGCCTCACTGACAAAAGTGCAAAATATGCGTAAAATGTGTTTACGCAGGTTTACTACCTGCGTAAACATATTTTACGCAGATAGTAAACATATTTTTAATTAGACCCACATTTTTGCATTAAGTTTTTTTATTGCTCTGTAATCTAATCAAAAGTCCTGTTTTCATTAGCTGTAAGCTAATCATGATTACAATTTGTGGGAAATTAATATGTATGATGTGTTTAACTTGTGAGCTGACTTAAGCATTTGAGCTTTTCATAAATATTCTAATTTATTGCAAATTACTAAGGAATGCTAGAATGAGCAGGTCATCCCTGAAATCACAAATCTAAATTTAAACTGTGCCACAGAGAGTAACCACATTAAAAACATGCTTTATTATCTGCAGGATTGTTCATTAAAATGGCGCATTACTAATGTATTAAAATTAAATACGACAGGTACACTTAATTATATTATATTAGCCTTTAGCCAGTACTTTCTTACTTTTACACAAGTAAAAATGTTAAAGTGGTACTTTTACTTTTACTAGAGTACATTTGCGTCTGTTTATTTGTACTTTTACGTAAGTACATTGTTTGGGTACTTTTTGGTGTTTCAATCCAATTACATCCAATTTAGTTTTCTGCTATGTAAATTAAAATATTACTACTTTCAGTCTACATGCTCTGAACATTATGCAGCGTGAACCTGCCCTGAAAAAAGACGGTAGTCCGGGGAAACTAACGGGCGATGCCGACTCACCGTACTTGGAGTCCGGTCTGTGCTCTTCTTTCCCCCCCATGTTCCTCCGCCTGCCGTCCTCCGGTGCTCCGAACAAAACCGCCAAACCGGACAGAACAAGACGCTAGAACTGGACCGAAAGTGGTTCCGCTGGGTTCGAACAGACCATGGTAACTAAGTGAGGAAATTTTTTCCTTCCCGGCAGTTTCAACTACGCGGTGACGACACAAACGCACCTGCTGTGGGATGCGCACCTGGAAGCTCCGCCACAGATAGGCAATGGGGAGGGAGGTATCACTCCTCCTCACATCGAAGCGAGGAGAGTGGAAATTTATTGTATCGCTGTTTTTTTGTTGGGTTTTTTTTTTGTGATACGGGGACTTCTTCTGTTTAATTTAATGAACTGACTGAATTTAGTGACGGTGTTTGCGCTGTTACAATTAGAAAGTTGTATTTGGAGGCCAATTAAACATTGTTACCATGGAAACTGAATACGAATCAGTGAAGAGACATTGTTGGCCATGACCTGACTTCTTAATGGAGTCTTACTGTTGCCTACAGAGAGGATGATCATGGCAAGAAAACAACAAGTAATACATGTAAAATTCAGTAATTATTATTTTTTTAATTTAAGAAGAAAACAAGAAATATGAGTTGAGTTTTGAGTGTGTGGACCACAATAAAAAAATTGAAAGTTGTAGTCAAGATAGCTCAATTTGGAGGCTAACCAAACACGGTTACCATGGAAACTGAACGTGGGTCAGAGAAGAAACATTGTTGACAATTCATGGACTTCTTAATAAAGTCCTTACTGAGGATGATGGCAAGAAAACAATTAAATAAGAATTACGACTTTCATATTAGAATTCTGAAAAAAATAAGTAGTCTCCATGGTTACTCTGGTTACCATGGAGACTGAATATAAGCCACAGAAGTGATATTGATCATGAACTGATTTCTTAATCTGAATTGTTTACACAGGAGCATTGAGGGGTGGAAGGAATAGAAAAAAGAATTGACTTTATATTCTTATCATTCTGAAAAAATATAATTAAATTTTTTTGATTAAAACCAAAATTCTGAGGAAAAGTTTTGAATTCTGATAAAAATTATCAAATTAAAGTCAGAATTTTGCCACTAATCCAATTCTATAGAATGTCAACAGTAACAAACTTTTTTATTAACTCTAAATCCATAAACATAAGAACCTGTTTGAATTGTTACCTTATTAAACGAAAACAATTTAAAAATTCTTGGGGCCATCATTTGCTTTCTATTTTAATGGCCAAATTTTTACCCTTCTTGATTTGTGATCGGGAGTCCGACCAAAGTCATTTCTCGGGTCACAATTGGCCCCCGGGCCACACTTTGAACATCCCCGATGTATCTGATCCGATTTTGTTTAAAAGGTGTATGAAAAACCGCAATAATGATAATGACTCAGAGTGAGACATCTTTCCAATTAACACATCTCTAACCTTATCCAGCTTGTCAAAAGATAATTCTAACGCCCCCTGCTGACAGTATAAATACATACAATAACAAAATGCCAAAAATGAACTGTTTTGCCGTTTTATTTCACTACAAGTGACAGAAGAAACAACATGTATAAAAAAATAATACAGACATTTAAACTACCACAAGCATCCATCCACAAACGGACACAATAAGCTCCTTCATGAGTCCAGAAGGGCCTTCAGTTGATGCTCATGTTTTTGCCACAAAGCCTTGAGTTGGTTGGCACAACAGGAAGAGTGTGGATATAAAAGACTTTCACATATAAATTAGCGGGTAATGAAGGCCTCCAGCACAAACGTTTGCTTCTGGTATATTTTTCTGCAACACCAACATGACTACACACACAACTATCATGAGATCTGTAGATTTTGTAAAACCGTTTAAAGTCTGGTCCTTTAAAATGTAAAGTTTATGATTTCTGCAATAGTGAACGTAATAAAGTGACAGCTTTAGGAAAATGTAAAACATGACGGCACCACAAAACCCGGCAAAGGCCCACTTCTACAGTCGACTGTGTGCACATGTAAACGCAGCAGGGTTTGATCCGAAGGCCCGGTGGCTTAAGTGTTTTAAGAGTTTCCCATGAAGGCCATCCCGCAGTCGGCTCCCGATTCCGAGCAGGCGTCCATCCGGGCCAGCCTGCTCTGCTCCAGAGCGATGGCCTCTGCAGAGTGCTTACACTTCTCCGACCCGCACTGACACGTGAAGTACTTGCTCTTAATGTCCCAGAAGCGGTCGCCGTAGTCGAACCTGAAGACAAACGTCACTTATTTACGGCGGCGCGTTACGGACATCGTAGAGATTTACATAAAACAGGATTACATTCCTAACAAAAAACAAGAAATAAAAGGAATAGAAAAGGAAAGTTTGAGATTAATCTGGGACATTTTCAAGAGAAAAACGTGAACATTTCTGAGTTTCAAGAGTCAAAAATTTGCTAGAAAAAACTATGAAAATTTTCAGATTAATCTCGGAAAAATTTGAGAAAGAAAAACCCTGAAAAAAAGAGTTTAAAAAATTTAAATGTTGCTGGAAATACGGAAATTTTGAGATACATTTCAGAATTTTTTAGAAAAAAATTGTAAATTTCTGAGTTTCAAAAATGCAAATGATAAACAATAAAAAAGAAAATTTTGAGATTAAACACAAATGTTTGAGGAAAAACATAGAAATTCTTGAGTTTGAAAAGTAAAAAATTTGCTAAATAAACTTGAAATGTTGTGATTAGAAATATTCTAGGTAAAACTTGAAAAGAGTTTGAAAAGTTGGAAATTAGTCAGAAAAAAATAAAAAAAAGAAAAAACGTGGATATTTATTATTTTCAATAGTTGAAATTTGCTAAACAAAATTCCCAAAATTTGACGGTAATCCCAGAAATGTTTATGTTTTTTTCCTGGGATATTTTATAAGTGTAAAATTTGCTAGAAAAAAACTCAAATTTTGAGCTACATCTCAAAAAATGTTGAGAAAAACATGAAAATTTGTTTTGAAACTCGTGAAGAGGCCGTAAATCGTCGTCTCACCCCAGTTCCTGTCCACTCAGGATGTCTCTGGAGCTGAAGAAGGCGATGCGAGGGAAGCGCAGGTCCTGATGCAGCATGAACACGCGCACCGGGATGAGGTTTGGGTCACACAGGTGGTTGATGAAGCGGCTGATGTTGCCGTAGTAACGTGCGTCTATGCAGTAAACCTCCCCGTCCTTCAGAGGAAAAAAACAGAAATAGGGATTTCAAACGCAAATCTCTTGAGATTATAGAACTTGATTTAATCAATTAATTGAATTTTTGTTTTTTAAAGATGACACATTTTTGGATTTTTTTTTTTAAATGAATGCTCTTCTTGGGTTTCCATTTGTTCCTATTTATTCAGGTCAACTCTACAACAAAAATAAGGCTCGGGCTTCTTTTATTTTCATTTAAAAAAAAGTTTTCTCCGTCTGATTTACCTTGTTGTCGAGGTCAAACAAGTAGGAGTCGTCTTCTCGGACATCAGCCTCGGCGTCAGAGATCAGCTCTCCCACATACCTGAAGAGGAAAAACGTTTCGTTACGTTCTGCAGAGCAGGAAGGCAGACGAGTCGTGAACGCGTCTCGTACTCGCAGATGAAGCTGCCCTGAGGAATGTCCTGCATCGCTCGGACTCCCCAGCCCATCTTCTCCGTCCTGTACAGCTGCAGGCGGACTCTGAGAGGCGAGAGGTCAGAGAGGTCGGAGGTCAGCAGAGAGGTCGCCTGTCTCCTTTTGACTCTTCTGCACGTTTTCCAAGTTTAAATTTATTTTCTGATTTGGTTGTTAATGTTTGTAAAGAGTAAAAAAAAAAAAAAAACCCCGGAAACTGTGTAAACAAAACACGGATGGATGGAGTTGTAAATGGATGAATCGATAAACAGATGGTTAAAGATCGAAAGACAGATGGATGGAGTTATGGATGGACGGATGAATCAATCAATGAACAAAAGTCACTGTCGAAAAAAGAAACAAAGAAAGAAAGGAATAGAAAAAGAAAGAAGCAAAGAAGAGAAGAAAAAACTAAAACAAAGAAATAGAAAAATGAAGCAAAAAATAAGCAACCAAAGAAACAAAGAGGCAAAAAAAAGAGAAAAAATAATGAATTAATGAAAGAACAAAAGAAAGCAAAGGAAAGATAAATAATCTGAGAAAACTAGGAAAGAAAGAAAGATATGGAAAAAAGAAACAAAGAAAAAAAACAAATAAAAGAAAAAATCAAAGAGAAAAGAAACAAAGAAAGAACTAGAGAAAATCAGAGAAAAAATAGAAACAAATAATGTAAGAATGAAAGCATAAAACAGAAAATAAAGGGAAAAAAATCAAAGAAAGAAAGAAGAAAAGATACGAGAAAAGAAAAAAAGATAATTTCCTACTTATTTTTGACATGAATTAATCTGAATCTGAGTTTTCAGTTTTCCAAACTTATCCAGATGTGTAAAAGACTTCAAATGTTTTCTGGTTTTCCTTAAGCTACATGCTGCTGCTTAAATAATCTGTTTGACAGAAACCCTGTAGATTAGTAATCCGTAATCTGTGGTAGTTACTTTATTCCCGCTTGGACGACTCTGTTCTTGCACGTCCGATAACACGAACACGCCATGTTGCATTCGAAGATGAGAGGCGGTTCGATTTTGTTGAATTCCTGAAGCAGCCGTTGATCCTGTAGACAGAAATGAGAAAAAACATAAAATAATTCAAATCAGATTAAATTTCACATTTAATCTGACTTAAAACTTTAGTACTGCATTAAAAACAGAAGGTAAGATGTTAGACGATACCAAAACTAGCTTGAACCAGTCCAAACAGCAGCATAGTTTTATAAAATGTGTGTTTAAGTAATAAACTCCTGAGATGCTGCAGCAGGTGTTTACCTTGTCATACCAGCAGCGGATGCTCAGCTGCCCGCAGAGGCAGTTACTGGAAGAGCAGTCGTCTGTGCAGCTACAATGCTACAAACACCAAAAGTAGAAGGAAACCTTGTTTTATTACAGCAAAACCCCTAAAAAAAATCAAAGTTTTTTTATACAGCATGAATGTAAAATAACCTGTAAGTGTGTGATGTTTCGATCTATGTTCATTGCTGACGTCTCGCAGTTTTCAGAAACGTATTTATAATCCGACGGACATCCTTCGTCGTCCACGGCGTTCACGCAGGGGATGGGTATGTTTTCGTAGCCCTGCGCCACGTCGCTGCGACCGACACAGCAAATCGTCGTTCAACGAGCGAAGAGCAGAAAACTCTGTGAAGCTGGGAGGACACACACCTGCAGATGATTCGCTCTGTCCGGATCAGCCGGTTGGCGATTCCTCTGCGCAGCTTCCTGTTGATCTGTAGCGAAACCCAGACGGGCGTGTCGGGCCGGGCGAGGCTGAGCGGCGTGTCGCCCTCCCTGTTCATGATGTCGATGTCCGCACCTCTCGACAAAAACAACCTGCAGAAAGCAAGAAAAGCTCAAGATTAAAGTGTGAGGCTGAATCGATTAATCGTGATTAATCGATTATTGAAGTAATTTAGAAATTGATTAATTGTTAATCATTTTCACATAGAATAATACTATAGATAGTTTCTTTTGGAGTCAATATTTACAGAGGTAGTTGGAGTAACATTTGTGATTAATCGCAAACTAATTTAGTAATCGATTAATCGGTAACTAGACTAAAGAGAGATTGTGTTGCTGAAAGAATAAGAGCAGTAATTAAGTCAAAGCTGCAAAATGTTATACATATACACTTTGCATTTAAGATTAACAAAACACTGAGCTTTCAGAATTGTGAAATAAAATTAGAAATAACATTTCAGCCAACATTTATGTTTTTATATTAAATAAACTGACAGATTGTTTATTTTTAATCATATTTACCCTGATAGTCGGAGCAACATTAGATCTCGATTTGTGATTAATCGACTGTTGAAATAAGATGCTAAAGGAGATATGCTGCTTTATCAAAACCGATTAACATACCAATTAGTAGGGCTGAAATGATTAATCGTGATTAATCAACTATTGAAATTAATCGTCAAACTAATTTAGTAATCCATTGATCCTTAACTAGAGTAAATAGACTTAAAAAAAAGTCCATTGGCTGAAGGAACAACACAATCAGAGCAGCAATAAAGCCAAAATTATAAAAACACATTAAAATTTACATCTATGATGAAAAAAAACAAAACCAAGTGGAATTTTTTTAGCTTCACTTTGTTCAAATTCTGTAAAAAAATTTTAAAAAATCCTCCTATTTCACACTTTTTTTTATATGTGGATATTAATCTGTTAATCCAAAAAACAGTCAACAGATTATAGCCACGATGTGACGACGATGAAAAGTCTGCAGAATGTGCCAGTTAATGGTGGGAATAATGGCTGGTTGCATTACGTGAACTCACGTCACACACTCCAGGTATCCCTCTCTGGCGGCGATGTGCAGCGGCGTGTCTCCATGGACGTTGACCGAGGACAGGGAGCAGCCGGAGTTCAACACCAGCTCCGCGATGTCGATGTTTCCGGCGTACGCCGCCCAGTGGAGACACACGTTCAGCTCCTGCAGCACAGCGAAGAGCTAATCCACCGATACCCAGGAATCCAAACCTCCCAATGTTAGGAACTTAACCCTTTCAGGCATCAACTCTCATCATTTATGGCAGGATTTGTTTCTAAAGTGTTTGTGATTTTTCTTACGGCATCAAAAAAGGTAGAAAAGGTGTTTTGTAAAAATAAAATAAAATTCTAGGATTCTGTTGTAATTTTCTCCAAATAAAAAGCTGTTTTTGGAGAAAACATCAGTAGTGTTTAGTCTTTAGGGGTTACTTGATGTCACAATATTTCTTTTACCTGCTACAGTCGTCTACAACAGAAGGAGGGACGGGGTTTTCCTGAGTTGGTCGACAGGCTTTTTCCGTCTGTCCGCCATATTGGATTTAACAAAATCGTCTTGCAGTTGCAGCTGATGGCCAGTAGTTGGCAATGTATTCTATGATGCACTAGTGTCCACTTCAGTGGTGTGTGTGTGTATTTATACCATAAAAATACACAAGAAAATGACCTTTACTGCAGTGACTGCTATGCATGAAAGGATTAAATGGAAATTATATATTTTTTGGGAAGCAAGTAATTCTGTTTTATACTAAAGTATCAAAGAAATCAAAAGACTCAAGCAGAAAATCCATCTTATGTTGCCTTTAAACACCAGCTGAGGCTCTCACACATTCAGTTTCTCATTTTAAAACATACTTCATTTTTTAAACACTCACCTTGTCTTTAATGGAGACGTCGGCTCCTCTGTTCAGCAACGATTTGATCACTTGAACGTGTTTGTGCTCTGCAGCCCAGATGATCGGTGTCCAACCACCGTTGTCCTGAAATTGGAGAACCAAAAACGTTTGTGTTTCTATCAAATTTCTGAAATATTAGATATTAATCTGCTGGCTTAATGGTACTTTGGGTAGATTATGAAGAAATAAACGTTAAAGGGCCGGGTTATGTATTTTCCAGGCACTGTGTTGACTTCAGTTGTTGTAAAAATGCTATATTTACAAAATATGACTTAAAGAAATCTGACTTTGTTATTTAAGGCCTTGAAATTGAGTTACTGTCTCTTTAAAAACTCTGCCTTCATCACAACATGGCTCCGTTTTATAACGTTTTTTTTACCAGCGTCTCTCTAAGAAGCAGCTCAGATAACGAGCTCAGCGCAGTTCCACCAAGTGTTTGCTAATTGATACTGGCTAGTCTGAAGGAGCTGGATGAAGGAGGAGCAGCGCCTCGGAGGCGGGGCTACGTCCTCCCAGGTGTGATGCACAGCTGAGTGGTTGCCATGGAGATTAACCCTCCTACGACCGACATGTCTAAATTTGCAGTACCGTAATTCCGCCACACGTAGCGCTATCTGAAAAATTCCAACGGTTTCTGAAAGAGGAGACGTTGCACTTTCCAGCAAGTATCGGCTTAATACGGAAATGTCGCAGCTGCAGCTGCAGAGAGTGTAATTGATGGGGGGCGCTCTGTTAATACACGGTATATTTCAGAAATAACTTGCTAAATATTGAAAGTTCCAGTTGTTACATGGGTAAGTATATCATCTCACAGGACATTTAAAGAACTACAGACAATTAAAATAAGGAAGATTTATATAGGCAGACACTCAAACTCAGGTGTAAGAGGGTTAAAGGATTTCTCAAACATTACAACGTGACGTAAAGCTTAAAAGTCAATTTTGCAAAGCAGTGCACAGCTACACTCCTTTATAAGTTGGACCTTGATACGTTGATGTGAATAATAATTGCAAATGAGTGTGGAAGGTGCTTTAATAATCTTATATTTTTTAAAATATCCACTATAAATAAAAGGATCTTGTGTCTGAGGGTGATGATTGTCGCTCTGCTCCCACCTGAGCGTTTACGTCCACCTGGCCGGTCTCCAGGAGCATGTTAACGATTTCCAGGTTGCCCAGCTTGGCTGCGTGGTGGAGGCCAGTGTATCCATCCTCCTCCTGGCAAAGAAACACAAACAAAGCGGCTGAAACCACAACAACAAAAAACCCCGTGTACGTGCGAAATGTGAGCACGGACACTCACAACGTGATACACGCAGGCGCCGTTCTGGATCAGGTAACGAGCCACATCAACGTGATTATTGATCACGGCTTCCAGCAGAGGAGTCCTCAGGTCTTTGTCTTTGGCATCAACCTGAGCTCCAGCCTGGCGCCATTAAACCACAGCAGGAGGTCAGTTAGCTGGGTGCTAAAACCTGAGGATGACCTGCAGGCTGCCGCGCTTACGCACCTGTATCAGCATGTAGCAGACCTCCAGCAGGCCTCTCTGGGCTGCAGCGTGCAGAGCCGAACGTCGGTTCTGAGACTCTGGCTGGTACGTTGGATCGATTCCCTCCACTGGAAGAGAGAGAAACACAAATTAACTTAATGCTCTTTTTGCCGTAAATTTGATAAAATAATAGATTTTTTGCATATTAATAATAATAATCTTTTACAAAATCAATCTCGTCCACTTCCTCCTTGAGCTTCTATTGCCTTCTGAAGAAATACACCAGAAACAACCAATCAGAGACAGGAGGCGGGTCTTAGCGCTGTCAATCCTCCTCATGTACTCGCTGCTAAAAGAAACTACTTAATGTTACAGAAAACCATTTCTCTGCTGTCATCAGTGGCTATGCTAACTAGCATTAGCATTCATGACAGGATTTGCTAGCTGCATCCTAACAGAGAGCAAGGGGGAGGGAGGAGAAGGGATGAGCAGCGCTACATAAGATTGTGATTGACAGCGCTAAGATTTATTGTTTATAGTTTGTGAGAAGGCAGAGGTCAAGTTTTTCAACGATTATATGTGTCAGCTCCCAATGCTAACTAGAAACAACCAATCAGAGCCAGGAGGCGGGTCTTAGAGCTGTCAATCATGCCCCTGTGGGCATTGCTCAACCCCACCACCCATAAAGCCCATAAACAACAGAGCCTGTCATGAATGCTAAAGCTAGGTTTTCTAGTCCTGGCGAGTTGTTTTATTTACATTTAGCAGCGAGTACATGAGGATGACTGACAGCACTAAGACCCTCCTCCTGTCCCTGATTGGTCGTCTTTGGTCGGAAGCGCTGCATTTCTTCAGACACCAATAGCAGCTCAGGGAGGAGGTGGAGGCCATCGATCGCCTCACAGATTATCTGTCACAACATGGTGACAGTTCTAACAAATCTCTAAAAACATATATTTTTCTATAAAGTTACAAACTGCAGCTTAAAGAGCCTCTCTGGTGGGTTAAAGGACAGCAGACCAAAGACATAAACTTCTCCTGATGCCTGCCTGGCCTCTCCCTGCAGCAGATGTAATAACCTCTCCTTACCTGCATCATCGTCCCTGCTGCTGGCCTCTGGGCTAATGTCTCCTCCCTGACCTTTTGCTCTTTCTATTGTGGCAATAGAGATTTTTTTAAAATATGTAGAAAGCAACAGTGAGCACAACTTCTGTACAGAAAATAAATAATGCAATAAAAGATTTGGTTTATTCCTGGCATCAACTAGCTAACAAGGGATGCAACAACATGAGCATCATTACTAACATTTTTGCTAACTAGCTTAACATGACATACTGGCATCATTTAGCACAAACATCATTACTTAACTTACAGCGTTTGGAAATGACTGTGTAATGTTTCCGACACACACCATGCAGAAATACTCAGCAAAATGTCTCCGGTTGGTGAAGTTAGCATCTCTATGCTCATGGTGCGTTTAAAGACGGCTCGGAAAAACATGTTATGGCATGTTTAACAACGGTTCAAACCGTTTTAACGGCTGAAAACAGGTGACCCTTCCAGATATACGTTACATATGCTGTTTTTTTCCTTTACAGTGGTTATTATGGTATGCCACTCACTCAGCATCAGCAGCACTCGCTGGACCTCTCCTTGCTTTGCAGCAGGATACAGCTGCCGCGGGTGGAACCTCAGTTTCTTCCTCCTGGTTCAGAAAGAGCAGCTTTGATCAAAAATAGTAAAGAAAATGTGTTTTCTGTTTTCTGACTCTTTTTCTGGACGACAACGTTTACATGCCTCTACTCCAACATATGTTTATGTGAAATGATTATGTGAGCAGAAAACATATTTCCCCCAATTAAACAGATTTTAGCAAAAATATTTTAATTCTGCAATATTTCAAATTGATAATCCAAAAGTTGACTCTTAATATGCTTCTAAAAGGACAGGACACTGTGTGCATACTAATAAATAATAAAATACTAAACAATTAAATTATGAGAATAAATGTTAAACTTTTCTGTCTTGTAAATGAGATTTATAATCTCAATGAGACAATATGTATAAAGGTAAAAAAAGTAATATATTAATATATTACGCTATATATGAAGGGGCTGCACAGTGGTGCAGTTGGTAGAGCTGTTGCCTTGCAGCAAGAAGGTTCTGGGTTTGATTCCCAGCCCTGGTCTTTCTGCATGGAGTTTGCATGTTCTCCCTGTGCATGGTGGGTTTTCTCCGGGTACTCCGGTTCAAAAACATGACTGTTAGGTTAATTGGTTTCTCTAAATTGCCCCTAGGTGTGAGTGTGTGTGTGCATGGTTGTGTGTCTCTGTGTTGCCCTGCGACAGACTGACGACCTGTCCAGGGTGACCCCTGACCCCGCCTCTCACCCGGAACGTTAGCTGGAGAGGAACCAGTAACCCGACCGACCCACTAAGGGACAAGGCTGTAAAGAAAATGGATGGATGGACTATATATGTACATTTTATAATATGTACATATATATTATTCACATATTACATATCTGAATATGTAATATACATATATAATTAGAGGTGTGCCGATCGATTGGTAACCGATCATAATCGGGATCAGCGATCATTGGCTCTGTTACCGATACCGATCACCTGCATCTCATTTCCCAGCCTGTCTGTCCAGCTGGTCTCGTCTTTCCTTCACTGTGCAAACGCTCAGCAACAAATCCTAAGCGATGTGTAACTATAACGCAGTGAGTGAATGAGGACGTTTGCGTGTTGCGGCGGAAAATAGAAGCAGGTCAAAATGCATCAACACAACGAAGCTAATAGACATAAAAACAATGACGGAGTTTGGCTACATCGAGGCTCAGTGCAGTAAAAAAGACATGGAGGATCAGACAGCAGGTAAAGCAGCACAGCTACAAACATTCACCCGGATTAGCATGACGGTCAGAAAGATAAACAAATAACCCGCAAAATGATTTAAGTCTTGGAGCTGCGATGTAAGACGCTGGTTCTGCTCTCGCTGTTGAACCGCTGCTCCGCTACAGGTAGTAATATTTAGTAATATTTGACACGGAGCCGCTTCTGCTCCACCTGGTAGAGACTCTCTCACCGAACCTGTTTAAAGCTGCAGCATCTAACTTAAAAAATACATTTTACATACGTATTGAAACTTTCGCTGTCCTAACATGAGACAGATAATCTTAAAAAATAATCGATCTCCTCCCTGTTACTCCGCTCAGTCAGAAACAGCCAATCAGAACTAGCAGTAACCAGCTAGCCGCTATGCTAACAGGAAGTTTTCATTCAGTAACTCTGGATTGTTTATTGTAATGGATCCTGTTTTTGCCTTTGAATGTTAAGTTTTATACTTGAATTTTTTGGCAATGTTGAGAGGTTTTATTTTGGCTCTTTGCATTATTTAGCCTCTTCAAAGCCTCATATATTATCAGTCTGTTAAAGATAGTATTATTGATAGCAGTTCAATTTGCACAATGCCGGTTTTGTTTAGTTTTCTTCTTGGAAAAGTTATTAAAAACAAGTTTTTGTCTAAATTAAGGTGAATTCATGGTTCCTTTTTTCACATAATGTAACAGTAGTGTTTATGATAATGAATAAATAAATAATAATTATGTGATCGGTATCGGGGATCGGAATCGGCGATCGGCCCTCAGGGGTGATCGGTATCGGTATCGGGAGAAAAAAACCTGATCGGCACAACCCTAATATAATATAATGTAAATATATGTGAATGTGACATAGGTAGAGCATATATGTATATATATATTTAATTATGAGAATAAAGACATTAAATTATTAGAATAATGTAATCATAAAATATAATCAATGAAGTTTATTCTATTTAATTATTTCCTACTTTTACTGTATTCTAATAATTTTATGACTTAATTCTCGCAATAATATTTAGACAGAAATATATCATTAATTTCATTTTATTAGCCCTAAATACTCCGTTGTACTAAAATCCAAATCCATGCGGACTCTAACCTCTCCGTTTCCTGTGTGAGAATTGCTTTCTGCAGCGCCGCCCTGCTGGGTCCAGGTGGTAGTGCACTGGGGCTGACTGGCTTCCCATTGGGCATGCGGAGAGACGGTCCCACGCTGTCCACTCCCTCCTCCGCTGGAGGGACAGCAGGCAGAGTCGTGGCTGAGGGGACGGGCGGAGGAGGCTGCTGCTCCACTGTGGGAGCTGCCAGGCCGTGGCTTCGCATTCGAGCGCTAAGAAGACACAAAAACAGGGAATCTGTCTGCAGCGTTCACCAACTCAAATAGAAGACTTCTCTAGATGTTTCCAAGACCATTGTGTATGAAATTTAAGACCTGCACCACTACAGAAGAAGAGAATTTCATATTTTATACGGTAGTGCTAAGCTTCCTCGCACAAAAAGCAAGGAGCGTCGTGTCGGTCAGAATCAGAAGAAATCCAACGTCGTCCAACCAACTGGGTTGGCAAGTAAAGCCTGGCGGGCCACCAGGCTTTACTTGCACCCCCACCAGGCTTAGCTTTGCTTATTTTATCTATTTTAGGTGTTTTTAAGACTTCATAGTTGGAGTTCTTCACCCCTATGTACCGTATCGGTCTCTCAGGTCAGCAGATCAGCTGCTCTTGGAGGTACCAAGATCCAGGAAGAAGCTCAGAGGGGACAGGACTTTCTCTGTCAAAGGTCCTAAGTTATGGAACGACTTGCCTTTGCAGGTCAGAGAGGCCCCTTCACTGTCCACTTTTAAAGTTTGTCTTAAAACCCATCTATTTTACTTGGCTTTCAACTCCAGCAGGATCTAGTTTTAAATTTTATGTTTTTGTTTTTAAACTGTAAGAGTTTTTTTTATGTTGTGTTTTAATGTACAGCACTTTGTATCAGCTGTGGTTGTTTTAAAGTGCTTTATAAACATAAACATAACATAAAATAGTCACCAATTTTAAAACCAGTAATAAACATTGCATTTTGTTGAGTACCATCATTAAAATCATCAATACCAACCAAATATGTTGGTCAACATAATGGCTCAAAAGCAGCTGTGATGTAAAGGCACTCAGTGTTTCAGCTGTTTTGCAATTTTCTGGAAGTTGGTTCCAGATTTGTGGTGAAACTGAATGTGCAATAGACGCAAAAAAAAAGCTAACTAGCTGTAGCCTCAAGTAACAGAACAAAATGACGATGCCTGTGCATGACTCAAACATCTGCCTGAAAAATGAAGGTGGAATTATGCTGGATTAAATAATCCTGCCACGACAAAATTTAAGAGAATTGACGGGTTTTTTCTACGAAAGAATTTAAGACATTTTAAGGCCTTAATTTTAGATACAGGAATTCAGGATTTTTTTAAGGATGCACGGACAAACTGGATAAAGTTTTACATTTCATCTTTAAAGCTGCAGTGTGAGTCTTTTATAGAACAAATATGTCTTACATATTTGTTAAAACTATTACTATGCCCTGACAGTGTAATGCGGAGGTTCCCAAACTGTGGGGCGCCCCCCCATAAAGGGGGCGCCGTGCCATTGCAGGGGGGGCGCAGGAAGTTGTCCGGAAGGGAAAAAAAACACATGGACGCTGTATGCGCTGAGTTTTTACCTTAGAACGGCCAACTCTCTGTTATTCCTCTGTTAATGTGATACAGTAGGGGCTTCCACATATCCCATATCTGTGTCCTCCGTCACTTTTATCAGCAGTTAAAACTGTTTCATCCGTTGTTAACATGTGGTAACCTGTTTTTCCGAGCCGCCTTTAAACGCAACATGACACTACGACGCTCGCGCTGTTTACACACCTGTGTGGCAGTGAAGGAGACCTGATGCTGCTGTGCGGAGATACGCAGGTGTGTTAGAATCATGGCAGCAAACCAGCAAAACGCAAAGAACTTTTCACAGTTTTTTCCCCAAACTAACCAACTGAGTTGAGTAAAGCTGTTGGATGCAGGTGAAGTAGCTAAAAGATGATTAGCTAATATCAATACAGCACCTTAAGCTTAACAAGTAGCTTGTAGGCTACTGATGTTGTTGTCTACGTCCAACTATACATTCATTTTGCTCCCAAAAAAGTCGATTTCTAAGAATCCTCTCCCCCCTCCCACTCGTTGTTCAACCAGACAGCCATTTGTAATCCATGGGGGGACCAAGAAAATATTTGGAAACCATTGTGGGGGGGCGCAGGACAAAAAGTTTGGGAACCACTGGTGTAATGTGAGGCAGGTAATCTGTGAAAAAATAAAAAATCAAGCTCCCTGAGCTGCTACTGCCGTCTGATGAAATGTTCCGCTCCCAGTCGAAAACAACCAATCAGACCCAGGAGGCGGGTCTTTGCGCTGCCAATCAACACGTGTAAACGCTACTCAATGGGATAAAGGTGGAGAAACAACTTATTGTTACAGAAAAACAGTTTAATCACCGTCATTTGCGGCTGTGCTAACTAGCCTTAGCACTCGTGTAAGGCTACTTTGTGGTGAACCAGCTTCCACAAATAATCTTTCTTATATCACAACATAATTATAATTTTAACAAATAGCTAAAAACCATATTTGTAGAATATTTCAGTACAATCTTGTACCTGACAGGCCTTTCGGGCATCTTCCCGTCCTTCATCCCTCCGGTTGAGGCAGTGAGAGAGGGCGCCGTCGGGGCTGACGGGGGCAGGGAGGGCGTGGTTGTGGAGGAGGCCGACATGGTGACCACCGTGGCTGCAGAGGTTGATGTGGAGGAGGGGATGACGATCTCCTGGGCCTCCGAGGCGTCTTCCCCGCAGTGCGGGCAGAAAAGCATCCCGCCGCCGTTGGCCTTGCTGCGGCCGCCGCTCAGCACGGTCACACAGCCGCGGTGGAAGCGGTGAGCGATCCGCTGGTCCGGGCAGCATTCCAGAAAAGTGCCCTGAGGGAGGAGGGGAGATTCGAAACAAATCAAAAGATCGTGATAGGAAACGAGGAGGAGGAAGGAAGGAATCCTAGTTTTACTCTCACACTTACCGCTATGCAGAAGTACCCACAGCCAGGACAGCAGTGGTGTTTCACCATGTGGGAGCGATGGACGTCACACAGAACCATGAGGGGAATCCGGCTGGACGGCCGCATCGTCTCCGCTTTCATGGTCCAGTTGGTGCAAGCCTGGAGCTGAAACCCAGAGGCAGAATGAATTTAAGACTTTTGATTATATTTAACCGCCTGAACTGCTTATACAAAGTGGCTGAACTAAACATTTCAAATGTATTATTATTATTAGGGGTGAAATATTTTGCTTCCTTGAACAAGTTGAATCTGTGAGCGATACAAGACATGTTACATTTTTACATACAATCATTCTTAGATAATGAGATTTTAATCTGCTCAGTATCTAAAGATCCTTTCATAATGCCCTGTTTTAGGGCATCTTGTCACTTTAAGTCCAAATTAGCTGCTGCTGGCCACGCCTCCCAAATCAACATTTACACCCACACATGAAAATGGTGGCAAAAAGATCTTTGAAAAGCATTAGTAGAGCCTCCTGTACAACCAACAGGACTACAGCAAGTGGATTCTGGATGGTAAGCCAGCAACAAAACACTCGTCTTTTCCAGCAGCCATTGTACACCAGTAAAACCAGCTGATCAAACGTGCCGGAGGTCAGCTAGGGTTGCTAGGTGATAGGCTGGCTTTCGCTGGGGTTGCTAGGTAACGGCGCCGATTATGACGCAACATTTTTGTTTTATAGACACCAGAAAACATAAACATGCTGCAAATTAGAAGAAGTAGAAACTCAAAAGGAAATACAAAAAACAGATTTTTTTCCCCCCACTTTTTCTAAAAAACAGAAAATTCTTGGCTGTCCTTCTTATTGGGCTGCTGAATTTCTTCACACTTGCACCAATGCTTCAGTTCCTTCTGATCGTTTTCCTTTATTTGGTCCCTTCTCTGAATATCTGTGGACAGTGGCTCCTAGTTTGCCTCTTTTCAGTCTGGTCCGTTTCACAAAGCGCTACTAGAGTAACTGGATGAAGATGCGTGTCTGTGTCCCTGTCAGGCATCAGCTGGACGAACCTCTCCGTTGAGGCTTTCCGTCGCCATGCACTGTCTGCTGACCCGCTGGCTGGTGCTGTCGACTCGAGGAGCCTCCATCCTGCAGCTGCACAGAGGAAGCTCCTCCAGCCGCTCCATGTCGCCTGCTTCGCTTCCATCTGGAGAGACATTTCGCATTTAACCGCAAACAACAAAAAAATAGACTAGAAATATATTCTACACTACTTATAGCAAGAAAAAACATTTAATCTGGTCATTCTATATTTATTTTGCACAATTAATAAGCTGCTTTTTACTAAATACCTGAACATACAAATTAAAGGATCCTGATTGTGAAGATTAAGTAACATTTTTACTAATCTGAACCAGACAGACTGAATAATTTCACATCTAAAAGAGTGTAAAAGGGGATCCCATCTGTTATTTTCTTTATAAACTCTGACTGAAGACGAGCACATTTGAATGAATCTATCAGATGATCAGACAAGAGAAAGCTTTTCCAGCTAATTTGACTGTTTACATAAGAGCCTTTCATGTGGTCCACAATTTAAAGGGACAGTAACATTTAATAACCGACCAGCAGGAGGGGAAAGAGTCAGACTGTCAGCAGCAGCGATGTCCAAATCACCCAAAGGAACCTCTGTGTATTCTGCAGACCTTTCTGCTGAAAAACACAACGTAGATACAAAAATCATCTGTTTTACAGAGTGGATGGAGACGAGATAAGAAGTATGATTTATTTAAATGACTGTATCAGTTATTAAGGGGAAAGGCTGCACTGTGAGTTTAAAAAAATTTTATTCAAAACAAAAATACTAATTAAAAGCTGTGGTAACTCATATCATTCAGGTTTCTTCAAAGAGTCAAAGTGGCTGGTAATTCCTTGGATCTCCTGTAGCAGTCAGTCTCACAGCACATCTGAAAAAGTCTCTGACTGAAGGCGTGACAATCTCAGGACATGCTAACCTGGATGACATCATCAGCTGTTGACTGCTAACCTCATTTGCTTTTGCCGCACCTCTTTAAATCTCTGGTTAGAAAACTGGAATATAGTCCAGGTTTTATTTTAGCTATTTTAAGACGGTAATCGGCTGCTCCCGGTTGTGAAAACAACACCTTGCTGCCACGGTTACGCGTCATAACAACTGTCCAAAAGTGAAACTTAACAGTACGTTCACAGCAAACGCGTTACGCGCGTCTGGTTTACGTTCAAAATCAATGTGGAGGCGCATCCGACGCTCCAAACGCGCCGCAATGGGTCCTCAGCGCGTCTCCATGTTGACTAAACCAGACGCACGAAACGCCTTTGGTTTGAACGCATCATAAGAAAAACAAAAATCCTTCTGGTTGCACAGAAGCCAAAATCAGAGGGAATAATTTTCCAAACATGAAACAAAAAGTAATGAAAAGTGTAGAAAAAGAGCAGAATCAGAACCAACATGCTCCGTTATTCTAGAAACAATACGATAAAACGTCGAAAACAAATAAAATCTGTGAGACGGTGAATAATTGTTCACAAATTTTTTGGAAAACGGAGCTATTTAAGCTCACCCTCTTCTGTTTCCCCCAAATCAATGGTGATAGTGTCTTTGTTCTGATCCGACTGCGGCCGCGAAGACTTTCTCTCCGGCTCCAAACTCTGCAGGTCAGAGAAGGAAAATAAAATATTTGACACGTTTGAATGGGATGTTCAAGCTGCTTTTAAATTTGTAGATATGAGAAAAAAAAAGATCAACAAAGCATCAAATTGACCCAAAGCTGCGCTGGTGTCAGCGTTTCTCTCAGTGTATTATAAGCCTGGCGGGCCACCAGGCTTTACTTGTGCCCCCACCAGGCTAAACATTGCTTATTTATTTGACTTTTCTTTAAATGTTTATATAATAAAAGAATAATGTTCATTTCACTCAAGCACAAACCTATAAACAGTAAAATCAGAGAAACTGATCATTTTAAGTGGTCTGTTAATTTTATCCAGAGCTGAATTTACGGATCTGAAACAATCACCTGATCTTCTGTGTTGGTAATTATCCGCTTCTCTTCACCTCCATTTTCCAGCTGAAAACCACAAACAACCAAATTATGGTTTCACTTCTTCCACACATACATCAATAAAATCACCAGTAATGTCATTAGGCCTGGCACCTTGTCTGAATCTAGAGCAGATAAATGGTCTCCGACGTCAACAGACTTCCCCAAAGAGTTTTTGCTCTTCGCTACAGCTTGATCTGTAACAGACTCCGCCTTTTTATGAAACAGCTGCTCGCCCTAACAGAAACACAAAAGAGGCCAAATGAACGGCGCAGGAGAAATCGAGCCAAACGTTTAAAAGCCAGAAAAACAGAAATGATCGACTCACCTCAGCTTGAGTCTTGTTAGAGAGTTTTTCACATTTCCCCGGCGCGCTCTCGGACAGCTTCCTCTTTTTTACAGCTTTTAGAAACAAAACAAAACAGCAGCTTTAGTTAAACAGACTAAATGGCTTCTGGGTCAAAGGTCAATGCAACAAAAAAAAACCTTTTAGTCATCTGAGAATTTGTAGAGGATTTAAAGTTTGGATGGATGGATGGATGGACGGACTGACGGATGGAGAAATGGATGGATGGATGGAGAAATGGATGGATGGAGAAATGGATGGATGGATGGATGGATGGATGGATGGAGAAATGGATGGATGGATGGATGGAGAAATGGATGGATGGATGGATGATGGATGGATGGATGATGGATGGATGATGTTTGGATGGATGGATGGATGAATGAATGAATGGATGGAGGACGTCAGAAATGGTTGGATGGATGGATGGATGAATGAATGAATGGATGGAGGACGTAGAAATGGTTGGATGGATGATGATGGTTGGATGGATGGATGGATGGATGGACGGATGGTTGGATGGATGATGGATGGATGGATGGATGGATGATGGATTGATGGATGGATGGATGGGATGGATGGATGATGGATGGATGGATGGATGATGGATGGTTGGATGGATGGATGGGAATGGATGGATGAGTATGGATGAGAAATGATGGATGGATGGATGAAAGAATGAATGGATGGAGGACGTAGAAATGGATGGATGGATGTATAGATGGAGAAATGGATGGATGGATGGATGGATGAATGAATGAATGAATGAAAGAATGAATGGATGGAGGACGTAGAAATGGATGGACGGACGGATGGTTGGATGGATGATGGATGGACGGACGGATGGTTGGATGGATGATGGATGGATGACGGATGGATGGAAGGATGGGAAGAAATGGTGGTGGATGGATGGATGGATGGATGGTTGGATGGATGGATGGATGGATGGATGAGTGAAAGGTTGGATGGATGGATGGATGATGGATGATGGATGGAGACATAGAAATGGTTGGATGGATGGATGGATGGATGGTTGGATGGATGGATGGATGGAGACGGAGATGGTTGGATGGATGATGGTGGATGGATGGATGGAAGATGGAGAAATGGATGGATGATGGATGGTTGGACGGATGGATGGGAGGATGGATGGATGGATGATGGTTGGATGGATGGATGGATGGATGGGATGGATGATGGATGGATGGATGACGTAGAAATGGTTGGATGGATGGATGGATGGATGGATGGATGGATGGATGGACTGGGATGGATGGATGTAGAAATGGTTGGATGGATGGATGGATGAGTGAGATGGATGGATGGATGGCATGAATGGATGGATGGATGATGGATGGATGATGGATGGATGGATGGACGTAGATGGTTGGATGGATGGATGGATGGATGGATGGATGATGATGGATGGATGGATGGATGGATGGTGTGAAATGGTGGATGTGGATGAATGGTGGATGGATGGATGATGGATGGATGGATGATGAGAAATGGTTGGATGGATGATGGATGGATGGGATGGACTGATGGATGATGGATGATGGACGGTGGATGGATGGATGGACGGTGGATGGATGGATGGATGGATGGACGGACTGAGGATTAAAGCCACTACCGGTTTCAGAGTCGGATCCTGACGCCATCGCTGCGCAGCCAGAGCATCATGTGACTCACCTGTTGAGAAACATCAAAATCCTCAGAAACCCTGAAAATACTCCTCCACTTCCATGCGACCCGACTTGCTGTCACCTGGGCCGGCGGCGGCCGGTTCATGGTCTTCCGGGCCCGGTGGACCTTGTGTGGGCCTGGAGAGGCGGAGGGAGTGGGGGGAGCAGAAGGAGCCGGGGAAGAGGAGGCGGGAGGAGCTGGAGGGAGGTTGGCCTTACTGGTGGACGGCCCAGAGACGCTCATCTTGGCTCGGCCAGGAGACAGCGGGGACAACGTGTAGGCAGAGGGAGACATCGAGGAAATGGACTTCGCAGCATGACCTATTAAAAAAAATAAATACATTAAAACAAAATCTGTGAAAGTCATGAAAGTTAAAGACAAAGGAGGGAAAAAGAACCAAAGAACTCGTAAACTATAAAAGAATCTACGGAGATTTGATTCACTGAATCGTTGTTTCACATTAAAAGTGATCTATGATGCGTCCCTGAAGGATAGTATATGTATATATTCTATACAAAACATGTTCGTTACATTTTTTGCACAAAATAATTCTTGGACGCTAAGATGTTAGTCTGCTCAGTTGTGCATATTTTGAGCTGTTTTAAATCCAAATAAATGGCAGCTGGCAATGCCCCCGATTCAACGTTTACACTCTCCTGTGAAAATTTATGCCAACACATGCACAATTATACAACTGCACTTATTTGAAAAGCAGAAGTAGCGCCTCCTGCACACAACAACGAGAATGCAGCAAGTGGTTTCTAAATGGTAAGTCAACAACAAAACATTTGGGTTTTTTTTTTTTTTCCAGCAGCCATTGTACAGCACATACAGAGGTAAAACCAGCTGAGCAATCATGCTGGAGCTCCACTGGGGTTGCTAGGTAACAGGCTGGGCTCGACTGGGGTTGCTAGGTAACAGCGGAGAACCCGTGGAATGTGACTTAACCATCTTCAGGCTTTTTTTTTTTGAAACAGCTCATTTTCTTGACAGCATATTAACTTATTGCTAAAAATGGCTGGATGTTTTGGGGTTTTTTTTTAGTGCGTGGATTGTTTTTAGAAACATATGAGACCCAAACGGAAGAACAAAAACATGTAAAATGTGAATATTTCAAAATAGGGCTCCTTTTAAAACAGTTTTTCCACTTGGTCAGTGGAAAATGTAACAATAAAAACAAAAGAAATTCTTCAAACATTACATGGAAACTGCTTCTCTTTCCACCACTGTTTCACTCTTCAGAGATACAGCAGCTTAGTCAGACTCAACTTGCCAGTTTTCTTTCCGAGATTAAAAATAGCCTTGCGCCATAAACCCTTGGTTGACTTGCTCATGTCAAGACGCGTAAGGTTGGCGTGATTATCTGCAAAGCTTCACCTGCAGCAGGTTTGCTCAGCGGCGGCGAAGGGGGAGGCGACCACGTCTCTCCATCATCAGCAGCGTCCGAAAGGAGCTTCTCCGGCTTCTTGGACGTCAGCGGTGAAAGCACTTTGGGTTCTAACATGGAAGCAGACATGGTGAGGGCTGCGACAACATCAATGAAAAACAAAACAGATTAAAGATGCTTTTAATGCCCAGGAGTTAACTTACCTTCTTTAACGTCACTGGGAGCAGCTACTGGTGCGGCTGTTGGTGCTTCTGGGTCGTCTTGGTCTGGGGTCTCCTGCCAGGGAACAAGAAGATTACAAATTAAAAGAATATTGAAGTTTACATTATTAGTTTATTACATTAGCTAGAAGCCGTAACGAAGCTACGCATATTTACTCTAATTTAGAATTTCCTGAAAAACTGATAAATAATAAACAGATCAATAAGCTTCTGGGTTAATATCTCGCCGTTATAGTTTATTCTAAATTGGTTTGTTTTTGGTGTAGACCTTTGCTTTGAAGCAGTCATGAATTTGTGGTAAAAAGTGGTAAAGGTTGGGGCCGTTGAGAGCTACTCTAACAGTTTCAAGCACAGCATGATGCTGCCAGAAACAGCACAATGTTCTTAGATTTGAAAACCTCTCCATGATCCATACAGCTTGTCAAATGCTTAATCTTAAACTGTCTCTCTACTAGGGCTGTATAATAATACCGATATCGCGATATATATCGATATTTTCTTTCCTTGAAAAAAATCGATATTCATCTGAAAGTATCGTAACGTCCAACTGTCACCTTGTTCACTCACTGCTTGTTTCACCAGGTCATCAGGCTTACAGTGATTCCTTCAGATGTTCAGGTTAAAAAGGTATCAAACTATTCAGAGCAGGAACTTGGTTCACTTTATTTACTTTACTAATGCATGTCAGCTACAGTTTGGACTGTTTCAACTAAAAGAAACATGTTTTCTCTCCACTTCTTTGATTCATTTTGTCCAGCTGTCCACTTTAAGTCCATGTCCAACCAGAACCAGGTATTGTGTAGTTGGAGCTTTTAATCAGTTTTCAGTTAAATTAATTCAATCCAACTTTATAACAGTCACAAAATGTCACCAAAATCACTCTGTCCCTCTAAAATCTTTCAGAAAATCGCAAAAATGTATTGAATTCTATCGTTTTCTCCATCCATCCATCCATTTTCTTACACCCTTGTCCTTAATGGGGTCGGAGGTGCTGGTGCCTATCTCCAGCTGGCGTTCCGGGCGAGAGGCGGGGTACGCCCTGGACAGGTCGCCAGTCTGTCGCAGGGCAACACAGAGACACACAGGACAAACATCTATCGTTTTCTGAATATTGCAATATATATCGTATTGTGGCAGAATATCGTGTATCGTATCGTGAGATTATTGTATCACACCAGCCCTGCTCTCTACTGATGCTAATTCTTTTCTACAGAAAGCATCGTACTGTGGAAATATGCAGATGAGTGAGCCCTGCAGAGGACAGTGAGGGGAGCTGAGGTCAATGAAGCTATAAATGCTCAAAACTTTATATTATCCAGCTGATATTGTATGTTTTATATATTATTTATTTATTAATTCCTGTAAACTAATCTGAAATAATATTGTAATCTTAAATGTCACGTTTTCATTAACTGTACGCATCGAATACTCATAATTAATGGAAATAAAGGGTTGAAAATGTGAATTGAGTTACTGGAATAAATTAACTTTTTGAAGATTTTGTAATTTATTCGAACATTTTACTACCTGATGTATCACAAGGTTTAATTAAATGTGTCTGTAAAGCAGAAATATAATGTAGTTATCTAGCTTGTTCCTAAGCCATTTACAAACTACTGCATGTATAAATAATTCCATAATTTTGGGGCTAACTGAAAACTTTAAGATATTATAACTCCCGTTGAAAATAGCCGGAATGAGCAAATCACTACATAGATTTGAATCCCTTAAAATGAAAAAAAAAAAAAACTTTATCTGCTCAAAAACAACAAGCTGACTTCAAAATGAAAACAAACGCATTGAAAAGCGATTTCACATCGAAAGAAAGCGGCTTACAGGAGATTTAAAACTTCAAACGAAACATTAAAAAGGATAAGTATAATAAATATTATTATAAAGGTAAAACATCACAAGCGAGGCTAACCCTGCTAGCACTCTTTGCTCGTAAAAAATGGCCATTATTAGAGACTAAATCAGAAATATGCTTAGTGAAGAAAGATACGTCGTCAGCACTTATTCGCTTTGCACGTTGGTTCGTGTGCAACATGATAAATAAATGTTATTATCGTTAACGAGCCTTTAAAGTTCATGCAGCTTTTCTACCTTTGTCGTTGTCTGAGGAGCCGACATGTTTCCCTGTGAACGTAAACGGTTGTGAACGTGCTACGTCCATAGACGCGGCAGAACAGACGCCGCACGCGCTTCGGTCCGCCGCAGAAACGGTACGTCACCGCGTCCGCCATATTGCTAGTGGCAAGCTCATCGTAGAAAGCAGGACAACTGCTTGAAAACGGGAGTTTTGTGAATTAAATTAACTCTAAACAATACTATCAGCATTTTCAGGAATCATACTGATCGTTTTATTGATCAGTATTAAATGGTAGCTTTGAAATTCTCGTTGATATACCTCTAAAACTATCAAAATAACCATTTATTGTTGTTTTTTAGATGTTAATTGTATGGATCATGATTAGGGCCACCTAAAAAAAATTCTGACTTTAATCTCTTAAAAAACTGTGATTAAAACTGACATTAAAGTCAGAATTCTGAGATTAAAGTCAGAATTCTGAGATTAAAGTAAAAATTCTGTTTTTTAGATTTTCTGAGATTAAAGTCATAATTCTGACTTTCTGATGTTAAAGTCTTTCTGACTTTAAAGTCAGAATTATGACTTTAATCTTGGAATTCTGAGAAATTCTGACTAAAAGTCTGACTTAAAGTCAGAATTCTGAGATTAAAGTCAGAAATATTTTTTTAGATTTTCTGAGATTAAAGTCAGATTTTCTGAGATTAAAGTCAGATTTTTTTTTTAGATTTTCTGAGATTAAAGTCAGAATTATTTTTTCGAGATTTTCTGAGATCAAAGTCAGAATTTTGAGATTAAAGTCAGAATTCTTTTTTAGATTTTCTGAGATTAAAGTCAGAATTATTTTTTTGAGATTTTCTGAGATCAAAGTCAGAATTTTGAGATTAAAGTCAGAATTCTTTTTTTAGATTTTCTGAGATTAAAGTCAGAATTTTGAGATTAAAGTCAGAATTCTTTTTTTTAGATTTTCTGAGATTAAAGTCAGAATTTTGAGATTAAAGTCAGAATTTTTTTTTAGATTTTCTGAGATTAAAGTCAGAATTCTGAGATTAAAGTCAGAACTATTTTTTCGAGATTTTCTGAGATTAAAGTCAGAATTCTGAGATTAAAGTCAGAACTATTTTTTCGAGATTTTCTGAGATTAAAGTCAGAATTCTGAGATTAAAGTCAGAATTCTTTTTTTAGATTTTCTGAGATTAAAGTCAGAATTCTGAGATTAAAGTCAGAATTCTGAGATTAAAGTCGGAATTTTTTCTTTTTTAGATTTTCTGAGATCAAAGTCAGAATTCTGAGATTAAAGTCAGAATTCTTTTTTTTTTCCGGTGGCCCTAATCCTCTTCCGTAGAAAGAAGTAATCAATTCATTTCAAAGGATGAAACGCACGGCGATGTCTTTTCCGAAGCCACTCACAACATGGCGGCAGCGTTCACGTCCGGTTTAAACGCTGCCGTCGCATCTGTCCGCTCTATGTCTATGCGTGCGTCAGCACGCCTGCGCCGCTGCGTCCCCGCCCCATTTCTCTCTCCCAGTCCATTGATTTTAAAATCGCTGATCAGAAATCAGCAGGCGCGCTCTTGATTTACGGCCTCGCCACGGAAGAGGCGTCGCTCCGTAACCGATTCAAAGTCAGTTTTACTGGCGAACCGCCGGTTGGTTTGTTACTCCCGGTCACGAGACGGTACTTCCTGCGAGAACGAGGCCGAAAAGTAAACAGAAATCGAGGTGGAAGCATTTTTTTTTTTAATTTTTTTTTATCCCCACTCGGAGTAGCTTTGAAATGTGCGAATTTAGCTGGTCAGCAAGTGTCTCCTAGCGTTTGTCCCGTTCAAGAAACCCAACAACGGCGGGCTGAGACGGAAGGGAAGACACCGAGGTCAGTTGTTGCAAAGTTTTAACCGTAACTGTGTGAGTTTTTGCCTTTTGTGTTTGGTTTCCAGGAGATAAGTTTGATACTAGCTAAAGGAGGCTAGCAGGCGAGTGGATAAGCTAGCTTTGCTAAAACAAAGGAGTTAAAATGTATATTATTTACGTTTTATTTGGACCAGACGTGTCTATTAAAGTAACCAGCATGAAATGGATTGATTTAAAATGCGTTTCATAAATGAATAAGTATTTTTACAGCTTTTTAAATCCGCCCAACAATGATGACGGCTAGCCGTGTTCTTTCAAAGCAACTAACTGGACTAGATGGCTTCGTGTTACAATATTACAGCTTGTTGGAAATTATTTTTTTAACGCGCTGAAGTTTCAGTAGAGAGAAATATAACCGAATGCATTTTTATAAGGTTTTATTCTCAATGGGCTGCAATGCGATTATCACAGATTTTGTTGTGATCGGCCAATAATTTCAGCCATTTATGATTCTGCTCTGTAAAAGATCAATAATTAACACCGATACTCTGGAACAAATTTCCAAATTATTATAAAATCGTAGTAGAGTAAAACAAAATGTCTATATTTTCTCAAGAATGGTCCAAACGTAAAGAGCTGTGTTGGGTGTATTGCTTGAAAATGTACAGTTTTGATTAGAGATCACCAACTTCTTGAGTTGTCTGCACACCCAGAAATGTAGAATTGTTCATAATCATAAAAACAAAGCCAATATAAATTTACCCAAGCCATTTCTTGTACAATGTTATTGCATATTTGGGTTCCCTCTGGGCATCTCGCATATTAAATGTCAGATTACATCCGTTTAGTGGAATCGCTTTTAACCAACGTAACATTGGGGTGTATTAATTTTTAGACTTAAAGCCAAGCTTTTGTACGACAGAGTGTGATTATTAAGAAAGTAGCTTTGAACTACCAGGTATGAGACAGAAATCATCCTTCTACAATAGAGGTTCTTAACCTTTTTTGAGGTACTGGGCCCTCCAGCTCCATATGCACATTCACTGAACCTTCTCTAGAGATGAATAAAATGATTTATTCCCCCAAATTCAAGACATAGGGGTGACCCAACTGGACTCTAGTTGGGTCACTTTAAGAAGATCACCAAGTTTTCTTAAAAGGTAGAGTTTCTGAGAACAGTTCTTCAAAATATAGTCAGTGTTTTCAGCAAAGTTGAGCTGACTGTCCAGGAACGACCCAAGGTTTTAAAATTTACCACAGTTTCAACAGGTTGACCATCGAGAGAAACTGGAACCACTTTAAGGTTTAGATCATTTAATTAGCTCTACATTCTTAAGAGAATGAAAATGTAATAATAAATACTTTGCGGTATTCTGATTTAGTAATGCAATTATATTAGTTGTGTTACCACCTCCAGGCCACTAGAGGCAGTAGCAGGTCCCGAAAATAAGGGACTAAGGAGCAGATTTAGAAGACCACCGAAAGCTACAGAATTTGGTAAATCTGTGAGCTTTGCTGAAGTAAATAAAGACACAAGTTCAAATCCATGCTGAGAGTGAAGCTCCTCCAATCAGGGCTCCTCCACAGCTCTGATTGGCTAAGCAATGTAACGTGATCCTCTGATTGGCTAAGCAATGTAACCTGATCCTCTGCAGCCAGTGATGGCAAAGCGGGGCGTCATCACGACTTTACACAAGTGAGTCTTTACCTCAGAGGCTCCGCCGAACCCCTGAGACCGACTCAGCGAACCGCTGGGGTTCAGCGAACCCAGGTTGAGAACCACTGGTCTAGAGGTACAAATTGGTGTATGGTTGGTGTAAGTGTTTCTGCAGCAGGCGGCTGCGTCTGTTTTTCTTCAAAATGGCCAAAAACACAAAGACCCAAATTGAAGAAGAAGTGAATTGATGAGAAAGGTCAGATTGAGACACAGCATCTCTTTCGAGGAACAGTTTCCTAAACATGAGGGAAAACAAACATCTGCAAAATGTGATGATGCTTATAAATATACCTTCTAACAACCTGTGAAATTACCAATAAAAGAAGCACATGCAGTTTTAAGAACTGGAATATTGAAATGAAATATTGAAAGGAGGTCTTTTTTAAAAAAAAAAATCCCATATTTCAATATTACAAAAAATTGTACTTGTATGACAGTTTATTCAATGCCACAAGATCTTTTCTGGATAAATGACTCAAAAAGAAGCATCCCAACCACAGTGAGAGCCATTTTCCACAAATGGAGAAAACCTGGAACGGTGGTGAACCTTTTCAGGAACGACCGGCTTTCCAAAATGACTCCAAGAGCAAATCCATGATTCATCCATGATGTCACCAAAACCCCCCCAAAAAGAAACAGAATAACGTCTGAAGGTCTGCAGGCTTCACATGATACAGATGATGCAACACAGATGGACGAAACAAAAATTTCTGAAAGTATCTTGTAGAAATTATCTACAACAAGCTGAAATTATACAACTCTGTGAAAAACTAAGACTCCACTGCACTGACCCCCATCAAAACCTCCTGGTTGTTCCACCAAATATTGATTTCTGAGCTCTTCCTGAGTTAAAACATTAGTGTTCTTGTTTCTAAATGAATATTAACTTGTTTTCTTTGCATTACTTGAGGTCTGAAAGCTCTGCATCTTTTTTGTTTCTCATTTTCTGCTAATAAATCCTAAATATTTGCTTGAGATTTCAGAGACATGATGTCAGTAGTTTATAGAATAAAAGAATAATGTTCATTTTACTCAAACATGAACCTATGAAGGGTAAAATCAGAAAAAACTGATAATTTTAAGTGGTATCTCAGTCTTTTTCCATAGCTATATATTCTGCGCAGTTTTGGTTTAATTACTTCTGTAAGTATGTGATTCTTTGAGGCTCAAGTTAACGAATAATCAGCTTAATTGGCAATTATTTTAATAATCACGACTAATCCGATTAATCGTTTCAGACCTAGTGAAAAAGGTCTAATTATTTAGTTTATTTGGGGCTCAAACTGTGAGAACGGTTCTTCACAGATTCTTTATTTTCGTGTAATGTCTCTTCTTCTGACCTGCGTCAGGCCAGACACCATGGACACCGTGTGTTTCCGGCTGCCGGGACACGGGGACACGACCCTGAAGCACATGAACTCCCTCCGGTCCCGCCAACATTTCTGCGACATCACCATCGTGGCCAGCAACAACCAGACCTTCAAAGGTCATAAGGTCGTGCTGGCGGCCTGCTCGCCCTTCCTGAGGGATCAGTTTCTCCTCAACCCGTCACCCAGGCTTCAGGTGGGCGACATTAACCCTCCTGTTATGTTCGTTTCTGAGGTACAGCAATAATGTTCGCGGGTCAATTTGACCCGGGGAGAGTTTAGTGATGCTACAGTGTCAGAAACCAAAAGATTACTCCAAAACTTTTTTGTGTCTGGTTATTAACTCCAATACTAACCATTTCAATCAATATTTGTCCAATTATGCTTTTTTATTTCTCACAAATAAAGGATAAATGGCGACAATTTACTCATTTGAACATAAAAAAATGTGATTTACATTTTTTATGCCCACTGAAAAAACCTAAAAGTTGATGACCACCTGCTTTCTGGCAGCATCCTAGTGAAGTAAAGAAAATAGTGAAAGACTGGGTTTGTGTGTGTTTAGGTGTGTGTGTGTGTGTGTGTGTGCATGCATGTGTGGTGTTTGTGTGTGTGTGTGTGGTGAAATATGTCTCATAGGTGCAAAGAAACAAATATAATTGGACATTTTTTAACCTTTTTACCCTTCAACTTGACTGCCGGGTCAAATTGACCCGAACAGTATCGATGTAACAAACAGACCCAGGGGGGGGCAGCAAATGTGTAAAATGAACCATTTTTATTTTATACATAGACGGCACCTATTAAGACAAATACAAGAAGTTTCATGCAGAAAAAATACTTCTAACTATTTTTTAACAATTTTTAAACTTTGAAACGGGTCAATTTGACCCCCAACATAATAGGAGGGTTAAACGCACAGCGCCTTCCTAGCCGCCGCCGCCACCGTGGAACACATTTGTCATCCGCTTCCTCCAGGTGTCGATGCTGTACAGCTCCTCGGTGGTGTGCGACCTGCTGCAGTCGTGCTACACCGGCATGCTGCAGTTCAGCCCTGAGGAGATCGTCAACTACCTGACGGCTGCCAGCTACTTCCAGATGGAGCACATCGTGGAGCGCTGCAGGGCCGCGCTGGAGAGATACGTGCAGCTGAAGAACCCCGGTCTGCTGAAAGTCAGTCCAGCAGTTGGTCTAAGCCACGTCCGCTCTGCCTTCCCTATGGAGTTGGATTTGTTTCACAATTATTCAATCAAAAAAAGATATATCTCAAACAAAAACAAAAAAAAGTTTCAACCAAAAAAAAAATCATCTCAAGCAAAAGAAAAGTTTCAACCAAAAAAAATCATCTCAAGCAAAAAAAAAGTCGTAAAAACTATTTAATCATAAAAATATTTTTTTACGAAACAAAAACATTTTTAAAGATTTTTTTTTTTGATTGAAGTAACTAATTTTTTGATTGAATCTCTTTTTTTTGTTAAACTTTTTTTTGGTTGAGTCATCTTTTTTTTGGTTGAATTTATTTTCTTATACAGCTTTATTTGCTTTGGGGAAGCTTACATTAACATTCTGGGCGGGGCTTAGTAATGTAAGACGTGTTCCGATTGGTTAGCGCTGACTAAAGCGGATCCCTGAGATCCCAGAACCGTCCGGAACTGCAGGGCTTCGGTGACGGACACAGAATGTTAAAGGTAAGTAATGTTCACCAAATGACACCGTTTAGCAGCTACTAGAGTCTCCACCCTGTTTCAAAGAAGAAATCTGACACAACGTATGACGACAGTCACATATTTTATCTGCCGCGATCCCCGGTAGCATATTATTATTTCTTCTTTGAAACAGGGTGGAGCCTCTAGTAGCTGCTAAACGGTGTCATTTGGTGAACATTACTTGCATTTCATTCACATTCTGTGTCCGTCACCGAAGCCCTGCAGTTCCGGACCGTTCTGGGATCTCAGGGATCCGCTTTAGTCAGCGCTAACCAATCGGAACACGTCTTACATTGCTAAGCCCCGCCCAGAATGTTCATGTAAACTTCCCTAAAGCAAATAAAGCTGCATAAGCAAGAAAATAAATTCAACCAAAAAAAAGTTTCAACCAAAAAAAAAGAGATTCAATCAAAAAATTAGTTACTTCAATCAAAAAAAAAATCTTTAAAAATGTTTTTGTTTCGTAAAAAAATATTTTTATGATTAAATAGTTTTTATGACTTTTTTTTTGTTTGAAATGATTTTTTTTTTGGTTGAAACTTTTTTTTTGTTTGAGATGTTTTTTTTTTTTTTGGGTTGAGATGATTTTTTTTTTTGATTGAATAATTGTGAAACAAATCTAACTCCATCCTTCCCTCCCGCTATGAAGAAGTAAAACTGTGCATTTTTCCTCCTTCTCCTTTCTATTTTTAGGCGGAGGAGGACGGTCAGGTCAGACCGGTTATTCTCAGTGCCAACGTTCATTCAGTGGCTTCACCTCTGACCTCTCAGCCCTCCCCCATCGAGCAGCACAGCCCTGCAGTCATCACACTGGAGGAGGAAAACGGCGAAACATCTGCTCAGCACGCCGGCGACAGCCCCATGCTGGACGAGCCCGACGCCAAGGTGATTTTCACACCTCGCATGCCAACGGGGAGACGCACTGAAAACGCTCCCGCTACGTCGGCGCACGTGCAGCTCAGAGTGTCTAGATGTTTAGCGTTTGCTCTTAAGAATCCACGCTGATGCAAGCAGATGAATGAATGCTGGGAAAATGCAATGATCGGTTTCAAGCTTTAGTTATTTTTAGTGAATTTGATCAAAATGAAGTTCAGAACCGATTTCATGGGCTTCAGAAACTGCTGGAACCAGTCTGGAAGAGCGCCAACAGACGAGAGCTAAAACGATTAATCGCGATTAATCGATTATTTGAATAATCGATTAATCGGTTATTTAAATAATCGTAAATTGCTTTAGTAATTGATTAATTGTTAACTGGAGTACAGACTTAAAAAAAGGCAATTTGCTGAAGGAATAACAGACTCAGAGCAGTAATTAAGTCAAAACTGCAGAAAAACGTCAGTCAAGTTTATTAGTGTGGCACATTTCAAAGAGCTTAACGTCATAAAAATATAAAAATACATGGAACACGTTAAATGATTAAAACATTAAATTTTTAAAATTGCCGTCATTACACATCAAAATGTTCAATCTGAACTACTATGAATTCAAATAATTTATAATTCACATAATTATTTGAATAACTAATAATTATTATATATTATTAATAAATGATTAATTCAAATAATTAATCATTAAATAATCATTAATTAATTACATTCAAATAATGTACAATATTTGAATTTATAGCCTAGATTTTTAGTCTAAATCTAGACTATAAAAATATACTTTATTTTAATTATTAAGATACATAAAAACTAGGGCTGTAGTGATACAATAATCTCACGATATGATACATTTATTCTGCCCACGATATATATTGCGATATTCAGCAAACAATACAATTCAATACACTTTTTTAGAGGGACAGAGTGATTTTGGTGACATTTTGTGACTGTTATAAAGTTGGACTGAATTAATTTAACTGAAAACTGATTAAAAGCTCCAACTACACAATACCTGGCTCTGGTTGGACACAGACTTAAAGTGGACAGCTGGACAAAATGAATCAAAGAAGTGGTGAGAAAACATGTTTGTTTTAGTTGAAACAGTCCAAACTGTAGCTGACATGCATTAGTAAAGTAAATAAAGTGAACCAAGTTCCTGCTCTGAATAGTTTGATACCTTTTAAACCTGAACATCTGAAGGAATCACTCTAAGCCTGATGACCTGGTGAAGCAAGCAGTGAGTGAACAAGGTGACAGTTGGATGTTACGATACTTGCAGATGAATATTGATTTTTTTCTAGGAAAGAAAATATCAATATATATCGCGATATCGATATTATTATACAGCCCTAATAAAAACTTATTTGTCTGTAAATATGTTCTGCCAAAAGCTTCCATAGTTTTATCTTAACCTGGTTTAAATAAAACAAAAAATCTATTAGGCATTTTTTCAAACAAATAATCAAAGTTAAACTAAATAAATCTGTTGCTGCATTTTGGCCAATAACATTTTAATTTTCTGATTTAAAAAATAATTTCAAATGTTCATTTACATTTTTTAGGTATTTCTAATATTCTATATAAAGGCTGATTTATTAAACAAAGAAATTGCACATTTTTAAATCTGATTAATCACCATAAAATAATCCTTAAAATAAAAAAAGTTTTAGCTACAGCCTTAATAGGGATAAAAAATAAAACTCCCTCCAGCATTTATGTAACTTATTTTGGGTTGTGACTCTGTTGTGACAGTTATTAGCATCTGGAGCTAAACTCTGCAGCAACATTTGAAAACCTGCATAAAACCGCAGCTCTATTCTTCTCTTTCACGCATCGTTAGCAGCTTGTGAAAGACCTGAGGACATTACAGGAAGCCGAGTTCAGTTTCACTATCCTCTGCTAGACCCGTTGTGTGAGAAAAGAACCTGTTTGACAACATGAAGTAGGTTTAGCGAGCTTAGGAACCAACGCATCACACTCTGACCTAAAGAAACGCAACAGGAAACCTGGTCATTAACGTCTAAATAAAACAAGGTTTCAAAGCCATTTCCAAGTCTGTGGGTTTCCGGCAAACCGCAGAGATCCATTATCCACTAGTGTGGAAAGCATGGGCCGGCGGTGAGGCGTCCCACCGGGCCGCCCGACTGAAATGACTCCAGAGAGCCCTGCTGACTCACTGAGGAAGTCCAACCAGCCCAGACTGCAGGGCTGTAATTATTTCTCTAACTTGATTGTTCTGACGAGTAATCATATTTAAAAAACTGGCACACTCTACAAATTTTCCATTTAAATGCATTAAAAGATGGAAATAAATAATTTTTGATGAAAAAACTAAATATCTGACCTTGTAAAATGCAATGACATAACTTTCCTTTAGTGCACGTGTGTCAAACTCGAGGCCTGTGGGCCAAATCTGGCCCATCGTAGCTTTTTATGTGGCCCTATAGATCAGTTTTAATCCAATCAATACCGTTTTTATCTGTTTACTACCAAATAATCATCTGTTTCTTGAGAATTCACGCAGAATCAACAAACCTTTGCACCTTTTTACACTATTGCATAGTTGGGAGTTTATTGCAGATTTTTCTCAAAAAAAGTCAAAAACATTCTTGTACTAAGCGGCTGCCTCAGTCTTCATTAATGTCAGATTATATAGTTGCATTTATAATGATATCGATATCGCGATATCAATATTTTCTTTCCTAGAAAGAAAATCGATATTCATCTGCAAGTATCGTAACGTCCAACTGTCACCTTGTTCACTCACTGCTTGCTTCACCAGGTCATCAGGCTTAGAGTGATTCCTTCAGATGTTCAGGTTAAAAAGGTATCAAACTATTCAGAGCAGGAACTTGGTTCACTTTATTTACTTTACTAATGCATGTCAGCTACAGTTTGGACTGTTTCAACTAAAAGAAACATGTTTTCTTCCCACTTCTTTGATTAATTTTGTCCAGCTGTCGACTTTAAGTCCATGTCCAACCAGAGCCAGGTATTGTGTAGTTGGTGCTTTTAATCAGTTTTCAGTTAAATTAATTAAATCCAACTTTATAACAGTCACAAAATGTCACCAAAATCACTCTGTCCCTATAAAATCTTTCAGAAAATCATAAAAGTGGATTGAATTGTTTTGTTTGCTGAATATCGCAACATATATCATATGGTGAGCAGAATATCGTGTATCGTATCGTGAGATTATTGTATCACTACAGCCATAATTATCGCCATAAATAAATTAGTACCATAAACACTTTTTCCATTGCAAAACGGATCATGAAATCCTGGAGGGACTGAAAAGTTGTTCAGTAATGTTATTTAATTTTAAGAATTCATTGATATTCTAACAGTCTGTGATCAGGTTTTATCAAAACATTCTGGCCCTTTCATGATCCTGATTTGGCCCAAAATGAGTTTGACTCCCTGCTTTAGTCAATTTGATCCGTGTGAAGCTAAAGTGGAGTGTTGAGTAAAACATCTTCACAAAGTTTTGTCTTGAAAGGCAAACTTAACATTTCACTGTTGACTCCAGGTAAACGCGGCGGGTGAGGAGGACGAGAACCGGCCGGAGGACTACAGCCTCTACAGAGTGTACATCCCAGAGGAAGAGCTGGCAAACCGAGACGGGGAGGCGGACAAGGGAGACTCTGCCGATGTCCCTCAGGATCTGTGCTACCCAGAAACCAACAGGATCTTCATCGCGGGAGACGGCAGCGAATGCGACTTGGACTCTGCTGAGGATCTGAGTTTCGGGGGCCTCAGAGCGTTCAGGCGAAGACTGTCCGAGCCGAAGATCAGCCGCGGCAGAGGGAAGGGCAGGGGGAGGGGATTCAAGAAGCGAAAGTGGGGCTCATCCCAAGAGAAAAGGTCGCCGACCTTAGCTCACCGTCAGGATCTGTGGTACGCCGCCGCCGCCGCTGGACTGGGAGGGGGCTTCGCCCTGGACTTCAGCCAGGAGGATCTGAAGACCGCAGCAAATTATTTCGTGGATTTCCCCCGGTTGGACTTCGCCTTGGGCAGCGTCCACGGTGAAAAGGTCTCCCCCATGAATCCGTTCTCCCTGGAAGAGTCCGGCGCCGGCGAAGGGAGCTCTGGGTTGAACGCTGTCGGCGCGAACGAAGGAGGGGACGAGTCCGTCGCCGTGGTGGGCTCCACTTCCAGCGTGACGGGGCCTGTAATCTGCGAGCACTGCGGCCTCACCTTCCCCTCCGCACACTCCCTGGCCGTCCACTCCCGCTCCACCCACCTGCTGTACGTCTGCCCCTGCTGCGGGAAGCACTTCCACCACTCCAGCAACCTCACCCGGCACATGGCCGTGCACCGCGGGGCCGCCAAGGCCCACCAGTGCCCCCTGTGCTACAAGACATTCACCCAGAAGTCCACGCTGATCGACCACATGAACCTCCACAGCGGGGAGCGGCCGCATCGGTGCGCCTACTGCCACGCCCGCTTCGCCCACAAGCCCGCCTTGCGACGCCACCTGAAGGAGCAGCACGGGAAAACCACGGGGCAGAACTCCCTGCACGAGCAGGAGGAGCGGGAGAGGGCGAGAGAAACCGCAGCGGGGGAGCCGGAGGAAGAGCAGGAGTGCCTGGTTACGGAACAAACGGAGCAAGTGTCATGAGCAAGAACCCCCCCCCTGTTTCTGTTTAAACCCAAACTTCAGTGTACTTTTGTCGGGGTCTTTCTGTGACGGGCCAACACAAGGTGGTGTACTACTGTGAGGTAGAAGGAAAAAATTCCACTTTTTACAAACGAACAGACGAATTATGTTTGCATGTGTAGGTTCTAGCAGGGGCTGGACAATACATCAGTAATAATGCGTATCGTTAAAGACGCGTCATCAATGGAAAAATAATGGGTCTGATAGAAGAGTCAATCATTTTACTGAACTCGTATCCAGAGCCACATTGCATTCTGGGGGACGGAAAGAGGAAAGCTAAGCTACATTGGCGACGTCAACTAACTCGCTCACTCTCTCTTTGGTTACCTAGCAACATCCAGTTGCTAGGTAGTTTTAAGATTTCACCACGGTGCCTCATAGCTGCTTAAAAATTCAAAACTGAGGTGTGGAGTGAAACTTCGGCTAAAATAGGAAAGGCCATGCCACCAGTTCAAACTAATCAATAATTACTGATATCGACTGATGCTAAACACTCATCATAAGACGTTTTTCAGCCATATCGCGCAGCTCCGGTAGAATTTCTACTGGCCAATCAGAGAGCAGAAGACGTTGTGAGCGATGACGTCGATTTTTTTTTTTTTTCTGCGTGTAGCTTTTAGCCATGGCAGCGCTGGAAGAGGCCGAAGCCGTTCAGTGCGTGTTAAAATACTTGATTAATATCAACAGCCGTTTTATGCGGCTTCGCACTTCTCTGTTTGCAGTGCAGGATCAGGCTACGCCATGACGCCATGACGCACGTCACGCCCGAACGTTGTTAGCGTTGGGTAAAATGTAAAACTTTCGTAGAGAAAGGGGCTTGTCTTTACGAAGCTGGTACATTTATATTCATATGTTTGTGTTATTTAAATTAGGGCTGGACTATATAGCCTCAAATCAACGTTATCATATATTAAGCAGCTCATTAGCTGCTCGTCTCCCTCCTCGGAACACCGCCACCGTTTCTACAGTCGACATTTCCTCCATCTTCTCAACCTCACGGTCTCTCGCGCTTCTTCTGGATGGGGTGGAGTCACGTGACTGCTGAACGTGCACGTAGCGCGGCGTCTTAAAGGAACACAGCATAGTCTACTAAAAAGATGCGGGTTTTTAACCACGGTGTTTACAAATGGGGTCCAACCGACCCCACGCCCATATCACTTGTATCAGTTGCCTCAGTCCTCGCACGCTCAAGGGTTAAAAAACACCGAAAATACCGTGATGTGCAATATGGCGTCGGTCATCTTCATAAATTTCGGTGTTAATTTTTTTTTTGGTTTATTCGTCCAATCTTACTAAGAAAAACGGCCATATTTCTCCTTTTTGAGTCATTCAAAGATATGGAGACACACATGTAAGATTTCCATTGAAACGTCCTGCTTTGTGTTGGTTTATTACATCAAACTCTCCTAAAATACACAGATTTATGGTTTTAACTTTAATGTGAAAATGGTTCAAGGGAAATGAATTGTGAAGCCTTCATGTTCGTCAGTTTACTGCAGTTTGCTGGATCTGCTTTTCAAAGAGTCATGGAGACGTTACTGATCTTAAAGTGCTAAAAATATTAAAATGCCTTCATATGTTTACTGCCAAACTACGTGTCTAGTGTGAAGATAAATGACAGTAAACAAGCAATATAAATGGTCTTTTCTGGTTGTAGCTAGTAGCTGTTAAACTGCATCTGAGTAAACTGTACCAGTGGATATTATGTGAAACTCCCTGAAGCCAAAGACGATTATTCTACCAGTACTTTTTTTTAACATATCTGAAATTGTTGTGAACTATTTTCTCTTTTGGGTTTGAGTGAGATATTTTGTAATGTGTCATGTAACAAAAAAATGAGAGAAAATTACTAACATGTCTTGTTTTTATGTAGATATTTGTACTGTAATGGTAAATCAGTGATTCTCCTCTCAAACTGTCCATCTGCTGCACACAGAAGGTTGATTAAAACGCATCAATGATCCGAATGTCGGTTTGAAACAAGGAGAGCTGCACAGGTAATAAACTTGGAGAGCATTCAGGAAGGATTTAAGTTTGGTTATTTTCACAGGGGATGCAGGACGCTTATTTATTTTGAAGACTTGTTCAGTTTAAAAATAAATATATTTAATTATGTGATGTGTAGCATTTAAGCCCAATTGTCAAAATAAATAACATAAAATACTGCTTTCAGTTGCATAGAGTTGAAAAAAAACAAGACTGCATCTTTATTTTTACATTGTATATCTATTTAAAAATGTTACATTTATTTTCAGACTTATTTTTCATGATTTATGGCAAATTTTAGATGGAGATTTTATTCCATATTGTATGAAAATTTGGTCTAACTCATTCCTCCATCCTTCTGTCAAATTCCTAATAAAGCCGTGATGTTTTATATTTCCACTTTTAAAAATGATCTGAGGAGTCCAGAAGAGTTCAGGATTTTGGCAGGAAAGATGTGCAGAAACCTTATAAATCCCAGTTTTATAAAATTCTACTTGAGAAGGTGATTTATTCAATTCGACAAAAAACAATCCCACCATACAGGCCAGATTCTCACTAAAAAATAAGAAAACAAAACTTCTTTTATTCCAGGAAGTCTTCACTGTAGACCACTTGGTTCCTCTTATCCCTGTAGGAGCCTTTGGTGCTGTTCTGCACAGCTGGAAGAGTTAAAGAAAAGAAATGACGGGCGTTGACCTTCAGAAACAGACGTCTTGGTGAACAAGAGAAGAAGAGTTTACCGAGCGAAGCCCACACTGATTTTCCGGTGGCAGCGTCCAGCATGGGCTGCTTCCTGGCAATGCTGACTTTAATATGAACGTCTCCCACCACAGCTCCGTTCAACTGTCCGGAAAAAAACACAAACAGGCAAAATAATCAACAGTTTGATGGAAATATTTAACCTGAAGACGAAGAGTTAGACATTCTGTGATTCAACCTTTACTTTTTAATAAAAATAAATTTGGAAAAATTATGTTTTTGTGTTTGCTGCTAATGGAAAAGAGACTCAAGTTTCAACATGCAGACACAACATTGATTTAGTTTAGGGACACTGTTATGCCTGAATGTTTCACAGATCAGATTTAAGTCACATTAAACTTGGGTTTTATCAATTAATAGAGTGTTTGGGTTTTAAGATTTAATTTTTGAAAAATAGTTTTTGCAAAATCTTTTTTTGGTTTTCCATAGTTAAGTGTGATGTTGAGATTTCCCCCGCTTACCTAAAACACAACTTATCTGTAAAAGTAATCAAGTGATTGACTGAAAATAAACAGAAAGCCTCGATAAAATGTAAAAATAGAGCAGCACCAACCTCAGCTACAGCCTGGTCTGCAGACTCCATCTTCTCAAACGTGATAAATGCACAACTGCAAAGAGAAACAGGCGGAAGAGTTCAAGTGTTCATATAACAAGTAGAATGCATCATAACGTCAGGATAATGGTTCCGTACTTGCGCGGGTTGTCCATTGAGAGGTCGATGAGGTTCCCATGCTGGGAGAAGGCCGAGCGCAGGCTGTCCTCCACCAGGCCGGAGCCGTAAACGTAGACCGTGTTCCCCTTTCGCACACCTCTGCGCTCCGGGTACGAGTCTGATCCTAAAAGGAAAAAACAAACAGGAATCAAAACCAGACTTTTCAGTAATTCATCTGCATTTTTTCTAATCTCACTTGTACGTGATAAGGCTTTGTGAGCAATTTGTGTTAGTTGGTTTTATTTTAATGCTTCCAATGTGTAATAAAATATTTCTAGAGGTAATTAAATGAATAAAAACCACCTATGAAGGTCTACTTACTTCTGAAAGGTGCGTCTCTGTCTCTGTCCCGCTCCCTGTCCTGGTCTCTGTCTCTCTCTCTGCTTCGTTCTCTGTGTCTTTCTCGTTCTCGTTCTTTTTCTCTTTCCCTGTCTCTGTCTCTGTCCCGGCCTCTTTCTCTGTCCCGTTCCCGTTCTCGATCCCGATCTCTGTCCCTTTCCCACTCCCCGTCTATGTCTCTGTCCCTTTCTCGGTCCGCGTCACGGCTGGACGACATGCCGCCTCCTTCTTCTTCATCCCGGTATCGGTCGCTTGAACTGACGAAGCTGCAGGGACGCAGAAAGACACTCGGTCAGACCCACAGAGGGACACTTTCAGAGGATGGGTTCAGGTTCGGGTTCTCACCTTTCATACAGACTCTTCATTTGACCTCTCTTTCCAGACTAGAACAAATGACACAAAGAAACTTCAGAATAGAAAGCAACATGTACGTATATATAAATAACAAAATCTCATCTATACCTCATGTGGATCATCATCTGTAGAGACGCTCCTCTGGAAGGGTAAGAAGGCAGGAGCCGGACCTTTTTCTGGGTCCTGATGAAGTGGAACAATAAAAGAAGAAAACTGGTAGAAAAGGAGATGATGTTCCTTTATCAAAACCAATTAATGTACAGATTAGTTGGGCTGAAATGATTCATTGGATTAATCAGCTATTGAAATAATTGTCAACTAAATTAGTAATTCATTAATCATTAACTGGAATATATAAGTTCAAATAAGGCAAGTAATTAAGGAGTAATTAAGCCAAAACTGAAAAAAAATACTTGTAATTGTCTGTAAATCTGTTTTATCCTGAACTCCCTAACTGTCAGTTTTAGTTTCACCTGTTTCAGATTTACAACGTTATGTTACTGCATTTTAGGCAGTAAAATAAAATGCTTATTTTCTTATTTAAACAGGAAATTAACTACATATTTTTTATTTGGATTTTTTAAAGTATTTCTTAGATTATATAAAAATGCTTAAGTGGTTAAATAAAAAAAATCTGTGGGTTGTGCCATTTTTTAATCCAATGAATTAATTAATCCTCAATATACTCTGTAGATTAAATCGATTACTGAAATAACCACTAAGTCGTGTTACACACGATGCCTCATTTACTACACAGGACTGAGCAATACTATTTACTCAGATCATCAAACTAATTTAAATAACAGACAATGGTAATCAAAGTTACAAAAAAAAGCCAAAAGAGGAAATCTGTGTTTTCTGGGGTCCAAATTATTTTCCACTGCCCTGTGTTTAATGATACGGTACCTTAAGTTTGATTTCCAGCATTCGGGAGCGTTTGAAGCCGGAGTTCTTGGTCTCTGATTTAATGGCGCTGATGGCTCCTGACTTGATGAGCATTTTAGCTTGTTCTGTCGCTGTTGCAGTATCAACAACAGGCTGATCCGACAGCGCTGCAAAACACAGTAGTAGTGAAATATTTAAAATAAAAACCAACCAAGTGTTTACATGAATAAATGCTAATTGAGTAGCATTAAAAATATTATTTTTTTCTGGTTTATCTCAGCACTTGACTAAACACAATCAAAGCAGAAAAAGGTTATCCTACATCAGTGTTGTACAGTAACGAAGTAAAAATACTTCACTACTTTACTTAAGTATATTTTGGAGTACTTCATACTTTCCTCGAGTATGAAAATTTTTGATAACTTTCACTTTTACTTCACTATATTTCCGAACTTAATTTCGTACTTTTACTCCGATACATTTTCAATGTGTGGTTTAGTTGCTCGTTACAAAAAAGCGAAAAAGAGAAACGGTGTTTTGACCCCACCTACTGGTTGACTGCTACAAAGTCGGACACAAATGGATCACAATACAACATGAACCACATATGGATATGAACCACATATCCATATGTTCTGACATGAACCACATATCCATATGTGGTTCATGTCAGAAGCTGGTTCAGTTGTAAAGCAGTTAAGTTATTAACCTTGTAGGTAAAGCACCTGATTTTCTTAACTAAATGACACCTGCAGGTTTATCTATTAGCAGGTTTAATTTTGCCTGCACTTGGTTGTGTACATTTTAACTGTATTTGACAAGTTTACCAAAATATAAAAAATGTCATTCAAACTGCATTTGCCTTGTTTTACTTTTTACTTATACTTTTCATTTCATTACTTGAGTACATACATTTTTACAGTAATTTCCATACTTAAGTACAAGACAATTCAGATACTTTAAGACTTTAACTCAAGTAACATTTCAGTCAGTGACTTGGACTTTTACCAAAGTCATATTTTGGAGAGGAACCTAAACTTTTACTTGACTCTGAGATTTCAGTACTTTATACAACACTGTCCTAGATAAGAGACGCCTAGGCAGTTCAACAAATGTGTATTTTACAAGCTTGCTTAGGTTGTGTCGCAATGGCTTCCTGTTATGGTCACAGCTCTTAAAATGATCATATTTTAAATTAATTCCACCTCTCTTACTTGTACATATATTTATTTTTGCTTTATATATGTACATGTAAAATATCTTCAAAGATAGCAAAGTGGAGTTAACGTCAAATTCCTCGTTTTTGTGCAAAAATAGTAATAAATTTAGTTATAAATCTATTAAAAATCAAAAGCACTTACTCCGTTTCAAGCCACTCTGGTTTGTTTGATTGGTTGAGCTTTGCTTCTTCAGCGCAAGAAGAGCTTTTTTCTGAAATGACAGCAGTTAAAACACTTAGTAGCTGTTGACTGATGTTGCAGCAACTTCACAAGAACCACAAGAAAATCTGACAAATCTATAAATTACTTCTCACTGCGCTGTTGATACACTGACATTTCCCCAAAAAGGGAAAAATAAATATTGTTTCATTTTATTTTATGCTATTCTATTCATTCACTCATCCACGAACATTATTAATATGAAGTATGAATCATTTCAGCCTCTTTTAGAGCAAAATTAGGTGAGCATTTGAGCCGCAATATTTATCATGGTATATATATAAAAAGAAACAATTCAAATCAGATTACCTTTTTCTTAAGTTTAGCATACTTCTTCTGTAGAGACTCCTCTTCCTCCGTTAGTGAGTTCGGAAACAACACCATGACCGCACTACAGGAAGCAAAAAGAGGCAAAAAGGAGCATTAATAAAACACAGCTTGTATTTTCAACCACCGTTAGTCGTCTAATTTAAGAAGCCAGAAACGGCAGGGCGGCTGCTATCCAGAGACTACAAGTAGTAAACAAAACAGCAAACAGCAAAAACAGAGGTGCTCTATTAATGCAGCCCAAATCATGAATTATTTTATTCTAAAATAGTATTCGTAATAACTCGCCACCTTCTCTGGAAGTCAAACGGCTCAAACAAAAACACCGGCGCGTAGATATTACGTAAGCACGTCTTTTATTTTATTTTTTAAAAAAATCTAAACAACAAAATATACGAATAATTATTGTTGGATATTACCAATAAATATTATTATATGTATTTTTTTGCACATTTTTATTTTTTTTATTTATTTATTTATTTTTTTGTGTGTTAGCTTCAAGCGCTAGCTACTTCCGCTTTGGAGTTCCGGGCAACTTCCGCAGCGACAGCAGGGCATCTAAACAACAAAATATACATATAATTATTGTTGGATATTACCAATTTCATAAAATATATTCTTATATGTATTTTTTGCACATTTTTATTTTTGTTATTTATTTTTTTATTTTTTTGTGTTAGCTTCAAGCGCTAGCTACTTCCGCTTTGGAGTTCCGGGCAACTTCCTCAGCGACAGCAGGGCATCTAAACAACAAAATATACATATAATTATTGTTGGATATTACCAATTTCATAAAATATATTCTTATATGTATTTTTTGCACATTTTTATTTTTGTTTTTTATTTTTTTGTGTTAGCTTCAAGCGCTAGCTACTTCCGCTTTGGAGTTCCGGGCAACTTCCGCAGCGACAGCAGGGCAGGACAGGACAGCGCTTCATGGTGGCAACTTTCAGTCTGTTGATGAAAGACCATGGACAGAACAAGTACGTTGTGTTTTAGCGGAAGTTAAGCATATCCTTTAAATATTCCTAATTAACTTAAATGTGTTACAGCTTGCTTTCTTGCATGCGGAGCTAGTGAAGGTTTGAGTTTAACTATTACTTCAGTCAACACCAGATCATATAGTTAACATTACTGAGCTAATGTCTGTAGCAGGATCTGTTTTCTTGGTGCACTTCATCTGGTAAAGTCTAATACATGGATGTCAAACTCCAGTCCTGGAGGGCCACTGTCCTGCAGATTTTAGATGTGCCACGGGTACAAAACACTGGGATGAAATGGCTTAATTACCTCCTCCTTGTGTAGATCAGGTCTCCAGAGCCTTAATGACCTAATTATTCTGTTCAGGTGGTGCAGCAGAGGCACAGCTAAAGGTTGCAGGGCAGTGACCCTCCAGGACTGGGTTTGGACGCCTGTGGTCTAATAGCTCGATTTTTCTAACAACAAGCTGTTTACATGTGTGAATAAAGCTTTGATTGTGGTTTGTGTGTACGGTAGAAAGTTAGAGCCACTGGAGGAAAAACATAAATAACGTTAATTCCATTATTCTAAAACAAAAAGTCTGAATATTTAGTGTAATCTCAGAATTCTGATTATTTCCCCATCAGAATTATGACTTTAATCTCAACTTTCAGAAGAAATAAATAAATCTGACATTAATCTCGGATATAGGAGAAAACAGTCAGAATGAGATTAACCACTGAGGGATTATATTTTTTTTTCTTTTTTACGTATCCAAAGATTAATTTATTTTCTGTTCAGCCAGTATTGTTTTTTCACGACCCACCTCTTTTGGAAATGCAGCTTCTACTTTGTGAATATTTTTAACTCTTCTGACGTTAACCTCAGAAATAGGAGAAAAACGTTAAAATGAGTAGAACTAACTGAAGAATCTTCTTTGAATTAAAGCCAGAATTCAAAATTTAATCTCAGGATTACGAGATTAAAGTTGTAATTTTTTTTAAAGACTCTAATCCTCTGTGTTGTTTTGGGTGCAGATGTGCCCCCTGTCGGCCCCATGGACCTGCCGCTGTCCCTGCTGGAGATGGGGCGCTCAGGAAGGTTTGAGCTCATCACACACCCGCTGCCTGACCAGCCTCTGCCTCCCCAGAGCACGGTCAGTACAGGGCAGGTTTACGGGTTAAAATAATAACATCCCACAAGCTTGACACATCTAACGCAACTATTTTCTATTGTTCCTCTTAATTTAAATCTTTCCTAAGTCGCCCATAACAACAAAATTCCACCCTGCCTATTTCAGAAGAGAGATTCGTACATATATAGTGCAACATGACTATTTTATATTACCTATGAAAGAAGATCAAGGATTTCTCCTGCCAGCTGCGGACCACTGTTAAGCTGGATATTTGTTTTATTTGATGCAGAATTACCTGCATTTCAAGACAAAAAACTCCAGGACCTAAACAAGTTATCAAAATCAATTCCATTTCTCCACAGAAAAAAATTGGAGGAGAAAATCCAGCTATCAGTTTGTAACTTTAAGCTTGATATGAACTTGTATTATCCTGCTGCAGGACAATAATACAGGACACAGTCAGGAAGATTGTTTTGGATTAGCCATAGACTTGAACCTGATTGAGATGTGATGGCAGGCCCTAAACCAGGCTGTTTGTGCCCGTTAACCCTCCAGTGTAGCTGAATTAAAACAATTCAGGATTAAAATTTTTCCATAAAATTGTGAAATTTCTGCTACCACTTGTCAAAAACGCTTGATTGAAGTTTGCTGTCGCCAAACTGCATGTTATGTTTATGGGGAAATTATAGTTTCACACAAGGTCAGGTTGGTTTGGATAATATTTTTCCCTTAATCTATAAATATTTAAGTGTGAAGAAACAAAATCCAAAGAAATGTCATAGCACGACAGAAGTTATCGCTTTTTACTGCATTATTTTTGCTCCTATTGTCTTTGAATAAATGTTGTATTTTGCGATTTTTCTTGGCTATCCTCCAGCTTAATTTAATCTAAAACTGGACAATAAATCAATAACAACATATATCATGATAGACATTAAGAGATATGAGAACAGAACAGAATATTTCACAAGTTCAAAGCTTTCTGTGAGGAGGTTGAGTAGCTTTAGCTTTAGCTTCTCAATCACCTGACTCACTCGCTCCTTGGTTACCTAGCAACTCACTCATTCTGTGGTTACCTAGCAACGACCTGCTGAGTAACGTGTGCAAAGTTCCGCTGCTTTTTGATTTTCTTAACTGCTGAAAAATTAAAAACAACGGGCATGAAGAGAAAACTGGATAAAACACAAAAGGTTATACCACCAGTTTGAGAGTATTCTAGACATTTAAAAAAAAAACAAGCAAAAAATGATCAACTTAAACCAATATGAAACACTAATATTGTGAAATGTTTTTCGGCCTTATCGTCCAGTCCAAATCTTATTGATTAATAAATGGGGGGGGAAACCGTAATATTTCTGATCTTCCTCCACAGCTTCCCCATGGACTCCCACCCACCAGCCTGGGCCTGGAGAAAGAAGTGGAGAAACGGTTCCTATTGGACCCGTCCTGGCTGCCCGTCCACGACACAGACTTTGCCTTCCAGAAGTTTCTCAAGTACACCACACTGTTTATCATCTTGATGTCATTATTCAAAGCCCATTATGAACACACAAGACTTATCATTTCACTAATGAGAGATGAACAATCACCATCATAATGATATCTTGAGGAAGATGCGATATTTTCTGTGTTTTTGTCCCCAGGGTGACTGAAAGGAAGGTGAACGTCGACTCTTTGCTCAGCTGCGGCCCGTCTCCGCTTCACTCTGGGCTCTCGGTCGTCAGAGATCCAACCACAGGGTGCTGCTGGACTTCACAGAGGTGACGCTTTCTCTTCTTTGAACCAATAAGCCACTCAATCTCCGCAGAACCGTTGTGTAAAACTGCTGCATTTATGCTTAAACCAGAGGTTCCCAAACTGTGGGGCGATGGGGGAAAAAAAAAACATGGACGCTGCATGTGCTGGGTTTTTACCTTAGAACGGCCAACTCTCTGTTATTCCTATGTCAATTTGATACAGTAGGGGCTTCTGCACTTCCCATATCTGTGTCCTCTGTCACTTTTATCAGCAGTTAAAACTGTTTAATCCGTTGTTAACATGTGGTAACCTGTTTTTTCCGAGCCGCCTTTAAACGCAACATGAGCTCTTCACCGCTCGCGCTGTTTACACACCTGTGTGGCAGTGAAGGAGACCTGATGCTGCTGAGCTACACAGGTGTGTTAGAATCATGGCAGCAAACCACAAAAAACTTTTCACAGTTTTTTCCCAAACTGTTGAGTAAAGCTGCTGGATGCAGGTAATGTTAGCTAAAAGATGACTGGCTAATATCAATACATCACCTTCAGCTTAACAAGTAACCTGTAGGCTACTGATGTTGTTGTCTATGTCCAGCTGCATACATTCATTTTGCCCCCAAAAAGTCAATTTCTAAGAATCCTCTCTCCCACCCCTTGCCACAAGTCATTCAACCAGACAGCCATTTGTAATCCCAGAACATATTTGGAAACTATTGGAGGGGCGCAGGAGAAAAAGTTTGGGAACCACTGGCTTAAACCAACTCCGTCTCACTAAATAAACCAATATCTGTATTTTTTTTTGCTTGTTCTTTAGGTTTTACTTGAAAACACTGGCCTGTCGGCCAAAAACTCGCTGTCACTGCAGCGCCAGCCTGGGCCTCCCTCTGAAAGCCTTCGGGGAAGCAACACTAACTACCCCTTCCTTCCTGGTGAGAGAATATTGATATATTGATCCAGAACCTCCTTCCTACTGTGATTTGTGGACAGGATTGTCCAGAGGTTTTAAACTAGTCTCTAATTCCTTTGTGCTATGAACCGAGCAGAGTTTTCTTGCAATCTGGCTAATATTTCTGTCAGCATGTCATGACAGCTATGATCCTGTCATATAGCAACAACCTTCAGTCAGAGGCTTTTTCAGATTAGTTGCAAGACTGACCCCTACTGCAGAGGCCTATTGTGATAAACTGTACCAGAAATTATTGCGATAAATGATAATATTGTTGTTTGAGACCATTTTAAAGTAATATATTGATAATTGCACAGAAATGTAAGTTTGTCCTCTCAAAGACTAACATAGTTAAAACTTTGTAAAGAACGTTTAACACTAGAACTCAGTGGCATTTTAAATATGCAAAATAAAACTCCATAACCAAACATAAAAAAAAATGTGAAATAAAAAACTACACACAACTGAAACCCTAAATGAAATTTATTATAAAATCTCTTTGAACAAAACTTCCCTTGAAAAAATATAATCAGAATGAAAAGTACAAAGATAATTTTAATTTATCATGTCATTAATTAATTGATTAATTGCTTACTACTGGAAATCTTTCCGTTCCACAGCATCATCATCTATAAAGACCCTTTATGATACGAGTTACAGCAACATCTAATTTCCATTTTGGTTAAATAAAGTATTATTGAATTGAATTAAATTGAACAAACAAGACTTTTGTACAGAAAGTTAAAATACTGTAAAGATGTTGCTATATAATTTGGGCTAAACTTTATCAACCAATCTTACAATAGGTTTTAAAATAAAACCTATTTTAGTAAAGTCTAAATAAGGTCAAAGAAAAATGTTGACCTTAAAGCAGAGCTTGCAGAACTGCTGGTTGAAGCCACTTGAAACATTTACCAGAAGGTCTGGATCCTATGAAGCACAATATTAAGAAAATAGATAATTTTTGCAGATTTTTGCTTAAAGCAGCTGATCAATCTTCAATTGTTGATTTTTCACAGGAGGAATGGAGGAACTCACTCTTGACCAAATTAAGACGAGATCTGAGCAGGAGGAGGAAATAGACTTTGAGAAAGGTTGTTTGTTTTTTCTCTGTTTCGAGAGTATAAGTTTGTAAATCACCACCACAAAGGAAATGTTATTTCATGTTATTGTTTACCTTAGATTTACTGAAAATCCCTCCTGGACTCAAAGCTGGCATGGATTTCTCTGATAAAGGTTTGGTTCAAGACATTCAAAAAATATATAAATTTGCTCTTAATACTTTGAGATAATTTATTCACTGGTTCCTGCTTTTTGTATTTGCTCCATAAAGATGCCAAATTAGCAAAACCAGAGGTGAACCTCATGTCTCTGCTGTCCACACTGGAGGACATTCCTGATCTTCTGCCTGAAGCAGAGGAGAAGGAGGATGGCAAAGCAGGAGAAGAGGCCGTCAAACTTCCCAGGACGAACAGCCTGGAAGACCTTGGGATAAAGGTGTTTCTTTTAATATCACTACTACTACTACTATTATTACTACTACTAAAACTCGCCTGGAGGACCTGGACATCAAGATCTGCTGTTTAATTGGACTTCTCCTTCTACTATTAACACTGCTAGGTGTATAGAAAAGTAATTCTCTTATGATTAATTACCGATTAATTGTTTCTTAGATTAAAATTAGTTTCAATAAATTAAGTAAAGTCCTTAGACCTTCTTTTAGTGTTGTAGTTTGGCTGCCATCCAGAAGAGGGCACATCTGTTCATTCATAAACTGCAGGTTATAGTAGGTACAGATTTAAAGATGGCGACTGTACCAGAATGGGAAAGACTAAATGGTCCAAACGAACTCCGGTGTGGGAAGCAAATTACACTTTATGCGATTCTGTTTTGAAATATTATCTTTTATTTTAATATTCAGCAACTTAAGAGATAGATTCCGAGTTTGTTACCGTATATTTTATAAAAACGTCAGTTTAACAATGTGGGAAAACCACAATTTTTGAACATATATGGGAAAGTCTGGCTAGCATCTTGTTTTTTGTAATTTTTAATGCTGGTCCGGTTTAAGGGGAAACGCTATTTATAACTTATTATATAAATCATGTGATGTGGATTCAGGCAAAGTCGATAATCTAAGCAACATATCAGGAGGAGGGAGATACGGGTCGGTTGCTAAGCTAGCTGTTTCCAACTGTTGTAAATACTGCTGTCTATAATCCAACCAGGTGTGTTAAGTTCACAGACAAATTAGTTCGACTCGAACAAGTAGAAACCATGAATAAACTGACAAAAACAATTTCAGTCGCTCTGTTCAATATTAAGAGTCCTTCATGTCCAGCGTCCATCATGGCGCCTCCAGTGATTAATGATCAAGTGAAGCAGGATCAATAGTTCTTTCAAGTCAGAGGACTCCAAAACTCTTTACAGTCATTCATACACACATCCACCTGCAGTAGGAATCCAACACACTTCAAGTGAACATTTTTAAGGACTGACAAAATATTTCTTTAGATTAAAAATATATTTTTTTAGATTAAAAAAATATTTTGTATATAATTAGACAGAAAATGCAGCATAATAAACTCTTTAGAACATAAATAAACTGGAGTGAAGTATTTTTCTCTTCAGAACAAAAACCGCATCAATGTTTTAATCTCACTAAATCTATATCAGTGGTTCTTAACCTGGGTTCGCTGAACCCCAGGGGTTCGCTGAGTCGGTCTCAGGGGTTCGGCGGAGCCTCTGAGGTAAAGACTCACTTGTGTAAAGTCGTGATGACGCCCAGCTTTGCCATCACTACTGCAGAGGATCAGTTACATTGCTTAGCCAATCAGAGGATCATGTTACATTGCTTAGCCAATCAGAGGATCACGTTACATTGCTTAGCCAATCAGAGGATCACGTTACATTGCTTAGCCAATCAGAGGATCACGTTACATTGCTTAGCCAATCAGAGGATTGTGTTACATTGCTTAACCAATCAGAGCTGCGGAGGAGGAGGTCTGATTGGAGGAGCTTCACTCTCAGCAGGGATTTGAACTTGTGTCTTTATTTACTTCAGCAAAGCTCACAGTTTTTAACAAATTCTATAGTCTAAATCGGCTCCTTAGTCGCATCTTTTTGAGGTTGGTACTGCCTCTAGTGGCGTGGGGGTGGTAACACAACTAATATACTTACATTAATAAATCATAATACCACAAAGTATTTTGTGTGTCGGGGGTGGGGGGGTTGGAATAAGAAGGGTTCTGTGAATGCGCATATGCAACTGGGGGGTTCGGTACCTCAAAAAAGTTTAGGAACCGGTGGTTTAATGCATCACATCAAATTAGTAAATGAAAATATGACATAACTGGACTTATTCTTGCTGTAATTAACCACTTTAAAACAGTAATAAATAATTTTTTTTGTCCGTCTTCAGGATGCAGAGTCTTCCCGTTCCCAAACAGAGGCTGGAAAAACAGACAAGTCAAAGCCAAAAGAGAACCCAGAGGAGAAAAAGAATTGGGCCATCCCTGTGGACATTTTGTCACCCTGCGAGGATTTCTACAAACGCATCCCAAACCCGGCGTTCAAGGTGGCGACTCGCATACGATTCACTTCTGAGTTATCTCTGTCTGGCTGTGATGGAGCGTCCGCCGGTGCCTGACTCTCTGCCTTCCTGCGTTTCAGTGGCCCTTTGAGTTGGACACTTTCCAGAAGCAGGCTGTGCTGAGGCTGGAGGCCCACGACTCCGTGTTTGTAGCCGCTCACACGTCAGCCGGCAAAACGGTGGTGGCTGAGTACGCCATCGCTCTGTCCCAGAAACACATGACAAGGTGAGAAACTGTTGGTGCAGCTTCATTACTGCCTGCCTAAAGCGGAAGGAGGAACATATGAGATATAATGGCTGGGATTTGACCGTTTCTCATTTTCTGTAAATAAATACTACATTTTTGCTTATAATTTCAGAGACATGTTGTCAGTAGTCCATAGAATAAAACAGAGGTTCCCAAACTGTGGGGCGGGGGCGCCGTGCCAGGGGGGGCGCAGGAAGCCGTCTGGATGAAAGAAAAAACATGGACGCTGTTTGCGCTGGGTTTTTACCTTAGAATGACCAACTGTCTATTATTCCTATGTCAATTTGATACAGTAGAGGCTTCAGCTCTTCCCTTATCTGTGTCCTCTGTCACTTTTATCAGCAGTTAGAGCTGTTTAATCCATTGTTAACATGTGGTAACCTGTTTTTCCGAGCCGCCTTTAAACGCAACATAAATGCTACGACACTCGCGCTGTTTACACACCAGTGAAGGAGACCTGATGCTGCTGCTGTGTGGAGCTACAGGTGTGTTAGAATCATGGCAGCAAACCAGCAAAACGCAAAGAACTTTTCACAGTTTTCCCCAAACTAACCGACTGAGTTGAGTGAAGCTGTTGGATGCAGGTAATGTTAGTTAAAAGATGATTAACTAGCTAATATCAATACAGCACCTTAAGCTTAACTAGTAGCTTGTAGGCTACTGATGTTGTCTATGTTCATCTAAGTACATTAATTTTGCCCCCAAAAAAGTCAATCCCCTCACCTTTCCCCTCACACGTGTCGTTCAACCAGACAGCCATTTGTAATCCATAGGGGGGGCCAGAAAATGTTTGGAAACCACTGGAATAAAAGAACAATGTTCATTTTACTCCTCAAACATTTACCCATAAAACGTGTATAGGTATATGACCCTTTATAATTTTAAGCAGTCTCTTCATTTTTTCCAGAGCTGAATGTGTACATGAATTGATTAAATAAAAACAAATTAGTTTTAAACAAAGGGGTGGAATAAATGAAATAAAACTCAATATGTTGGGAGTTTATGTGACTAAATTGCAGGTTAAATGGATAATAATTTCTGCAGCAAGTTTATCGGATTTATAATGATCTCTCTTGTTTTCTGTAATTTAAATCTTTGTAGTGGGCATTTATAAAGGCACCACATAACCAAGTTATTAGCATGAGCTTCTCTCATGAGCCACGGGTCTCAAGTCACTGTTGACTTCAAGAATATTCTAAGAAAAATGAAACCATCTGGTTTCAACGAAGCTTTTCTAACTCCACCACTAGATGGTGCTGAAACAGAACAAACAAAATATGAATAAAGATTTTAATGTCCTGAATTTATCTTTATCATCAATAATCCTTTCATAGTTGGTGCATTATTTATTTCCTAGGGCTGCATGATATAAGACAATCTTTAAGTAGGGGTAATGTTCGTAAATGTTGCGATATGTGTCTGTTTTCTCATTCAAGGCAAACGGATCATTAGATGCTAGTGCAAATATCTTAGTACAGTAGGTAACGTTTCATAAAAATAGAAGCTTGTTTTAAGTGAATAATCTCATAATATTGATCTTAGAAGAAGACATTTTGGCACTAGGAACTAGACTTAGTGAGATTTTGTATTTTTACAGTGTATTTGTGCTTCCAGGACTACACACTGGTATTGTGATGTCCATGATGTAATGTGCAGATCTATTATTTATCAAACACAATATTGATCAAATATATTGTTCATAATTATTTGATTAAAAAACATTTTAATCCAATCCAGCTTTACTTATAAAGCATTTTAAATTAGAACCAAAGTGTGAAACGGAATACATAAAAACACTTAGAACACAACAAATGCCTTTACAAAGACACAAAAACATGAAATACAGAACAGTTAGTGATAGGTATTTTTCGTGAACCTACATAAAAGAACCACAGACAACGTCTATGAATTTTATGACCAAACTTTTGCAAAAGGAGAAGACTCGGCAGGCCTTTTATTTGGGAAAACAAAAGTCAGAAAAGATAAACAACAAATCAGATGGCAAGCTCTATCCAACACACAGGTCATCAAGCCCTTTCCCTTGAGAGCGAACTCTGGAGGGAACAATCAGTTCTCATAAACACAGACGTTCTACACATAGCAGCTATGTGAAAACCTGCTATGTTTTCACATAGCAGGTCATTTACTGATTAACATTAGACTGAACGTTGATTAACTATTGATTAACAGAAGACCAGTGGTTCGTAACCTGGGTTCGGTTGAACCCCAGCGGTTCGCTGAGTCGGTCTCAGGGGTTCGGCGGAGCCTCTGAGGTAAAGACTCACTTGTGCAAAGTCGTGATGACGCCCCGCTTTGCCATCACTACTGCAGAGGATCACGTTACATTGCTTAGCCAATCAGAGGATCACGTTACATTGCTTAGCCAATCAGAGCTAAGGAGGAGCCCTGATTGGAGGAGCTCCACTCTCAGCATGGATTTGAACTTGTGTCTTTAATTACTTCAGCAAAGCTCACAGTTTTTATTAAATTCTATAGCTTCTTCTAAATTACTGTTCTTCTAAGTCTGCTCCTTAGTCGCATCTTTTCCGGGTTGGTACTGCCTCTAGTGGCGTGGGGTGGTAACACAACTAATATAATTACATTAATAAATCAGAATACCACAAAGTCTTATTTATTATTAGTGTTTCTTCCTCTTTTGAATGTAGAGCTAATTAAATAATCTAAACCTTAAAGTGGCTCCAGTTTCTCTTGATGGCCAACCTGTTGAAACTGTGTCAAATTTTAAAACCTTGGGTCGTTCCTGGACAGTCAGCTCAACTTTGCTGAAAACACTGACTATATTTTGAAGAACTGTTCTCAGAAACTCTACCTTTTAAGAAGACTTAGTGATCTTATGTCTTGAATTTAGGGGAAAAACAGAATCAAAAAATCATATTTATCACTACAGAAGGGTTCAGTGAATGCGCATATGAAACTGGTGGGTTCGGTACCTCAAAAAAGATTAAGAACCACTGCATTACTGCATTAGACTGAATATGAACTAAAGTAATAATAAATACAAAAAATCTCTTAACAGTTAGTACTACTAATGATCCTAATTCAGCCTGTTTGGACCTCTGGGTTTTTCTAGGACCATCTACACGTCTCCCATCAAAGCTCTGTCCAATCAGAAATTTAGAGACTTTAAAAACACGTTTGGGGACGTTGGACTCCTGACCGGAGACGTCCAGCTCAGTCCAGAGTCTTCCTGTCTCATTATGACCACAGAGATCCTCAGGTATCTTCATGTAGAGTATTTAGCTTTCAATATGATGAATGAAACGTCTACATCGACTCGTCTTGCTGCTTTCTTTGAGGTCGATGCTGTACAACGGCTCAGAGGTCATCAGAGACCTGGAGTGGGTGATCTTCGACGAGGTCCACTATATTAATGATGCTGAGGTCAGGAAAGCTCCCTGGAGGCTTCATTTCCTCTGCTTCCTCTGAGAGAATAGCAGTTTTTCTTCTGTTTGTGTTCCTCAGAGAGGCGTGGTTTGGGAGGAAGTGCTGATCATGCTTCCTGATCACGTCAGCATCATCCTGCTCAGCGCCACGGTGCCCAATGCTGTGGAGTTCAGCGAGTGGATCGGGTAACTTCTGTTGCCGCGTCAGCCGATCATTTTAGTAATCAGTTATTAGGTTGATTGATTGTTGAACCCTCTGAGTGGCCACCTTACTAAAATTATTCAAGAGTACAATTTTGGCCCATTGAGGAGGTTACAAACAAACTCAAAACGTTTTGCTGCATCTGTTGATTATTTTAGTAGCTGATTATCATATTGAATATTCTGACAATCAATTAATCACGATGAATCTGGTTATTAATTTCAGCCCTAGCAACGTCTCAAAGCTAAACTGGAAGTTGGAGGCTGTAAATCTGTTCTGAAACTCCTAACCGGAGTCCGTTGGTCCGCAGGCGTATTAAGAAGAGGCACATTTACGTGATCAGCACCATGAAGCGGCCCGTACCTCTGGAGCATTACCTGTACACTGGAAACAGCACCAAGACCCAGAAGGAGATGTTCCTGCTGGTGGACGCCGCAGGAAACTTCCTCACCAAAGGGTACGTCTCTCCAGCCGCTCGTTTACACGACACCAGTGACACCGAGGCGCTTTTTGGCCTCGTGTCTCGGAGTGAAACTTTTCTGTGGCAGCCCAGCGGAGGTGTGAAGAGCTCTGCAGGTGTGAAAGCGCATGTGTGCAGAACGGATGACTTCAGGGTTTATTCTACACATGCAGGGGGAGAAAACAAAAACAATTGTGGTACTACACCTGTTCAGTTTAGCGTAACTTACTTTATTTTAGTAATTTTACAACTGTATTCTCATAATACTATGACTCTATTCTCGTTTTAACTCCGTTTTATTCTTGTGCAACTTCTTGTGATATTGACTTTACTCTGGTAATTTTATGACTTAAATTATTTTCCGTTACGGGCCTAATACTCTGTTGTACGTGAGTTAAGGCTACAGAGTAAAAATGTGGAATTAACACCCAAAAGTGTCTATATGTGTCCAAGTCAGCTGGTGTTAAAGTAACACTTTGGAAAGTGTTATAAGATTGACACCCATTTTTTTGTTAAATTAACTTTGGTCTATAATACTGACAGGATTTAAGAAAAGTTAAACTTTCAATTTCTGTGTATTGTTTTGAGTATTTTCCACAGGATTTGATTGATATTGACAACTTGTGGGGCCAATTATTTACTTTTTTAACACCACATTATGTTTTGTGATCAACACTACACTGGTGTTACTTTTAACATATTTTAACACCAGCACCGTTGTAATGCTAATGTGACACTCTGTGTTGTTGAATTTAACACCAGCTGACTTGGACATATATAGACACTTTTGGGTGTTGTTCAACACTGACATTTTTACTGTGTAGTGAGGTGTGTTTGATTGACATGCTAAACTCACAGTGCCATCTAGTGGCCTGGCAGGTCAACTACAAGTGCTGTCTAAACGTGGAACTTTCTCCAAATCAATAAAAATATCGGCGGTTTCCAGGCGGCGGTCTCGGTAAATAAAAATAAAAATCTGTCTGTTCAGCTACTACACTGCTGTCGATACAAAGAAGGAGCGGACCAGCAAACACGCCCAGTCATTCGGCACAAAGAGCACGCCTCAGCACACCTCAGCCAGCCAGGTAGCCGTCCTGCGTTGCCTCTTGGTTCCACCCACCATCTCAGATTTTTGTGTTCACATCTCGTCCTTTCTTTTTGTTTCCCTCCAGGACCGAGCGGTGTGGCTCACGCTGCTACACTTCCTGTCCCAGCGGCAGCAGACCCCCGTGGTGGCCTTCACCTTCTCTCGGACGCGATGCGACGAGAACGCCCGCTCGCTGGACTCCATGGACCTCACCTCCTCCATCGAGAAGGCGGAGATCCACTCCTTCTTCCAGAAGAGCCTCAGTCGGCTGCGAGGAGGAGACCGGCAGCTGCCGCAGGTGAACGGCTGCGACTGTTTACACAACGAAAGTCGATCTGTGCTGAGGTGTAACTTATTCAGAAGATTGTAGAAACGTTATTTAAATTCACAGAGGGACAAATTCAAATTGGTTTAGTTCATTTCTGATGATTATGGCTCTCAGTTTCTGACAACCAAAAGGGAAATTATTCAGATATTTAGAATATTACACAATGCAAAAACACATAATCTTACCAAGTACACTTGAATTAAGACAAAACCAACTAGTTTAATGTTTTTCGTGTATCTGGAAAACATGTAAAATCAACCTCAGACCTATAACCTACGGAAAACCCATCTTGTCATGTTGACTAACTGTTCCTGTGCGCTGCAGCAGAATATGTTGTGATAAACGGACTTGCTTGTGCAGATCTTGCTGATGCGGGACCTTCTGAAGAGAGGCATCGCCGTCCATCACAGCGGGATCCTCCCGATCCTGAAGGAGGTCATCGAGATGCTCTTCTCCCGAGGTCTCGTAAAGGTCAGTCGCTGTTTGTTTTCAGATTAAAGTTTGGTTTTAGGTGATGCAGAATTCAACATTTTCAGGTTTCTACACTTGTATCTGAGTCTCAGATGTCTCTAAAGGCTCAAATGGTTAAACAAACTCAAAGCCGTTTTTTTTGGCAATAAGTTCATGTTTTTTTGGTGTGCTGTTTTAAATACCTCCTGATTGTTAAGTCACAGTGCGCTGTTGCCTAGCAACCCCAGCGTGCAACCTGTTACCTGGCAACCCAAGCTAAGTTCCAAACATTAATCAGCTGGTTTTACCACTATATGAGCTTTATGCAGCTGAAAACTCCCACTTGTGGGACTATTAAAGGATTATCTTGTCTTATGAAACTTTACTTACCTTGCCTTACCAAAAGGCAAGGTAAGGCCCAGTGGTGGGGGCTCGATAGGGCAGTCGCCCAGTGACCACCTACCATGTTTTTGAGTTAAAAAATGTTTATTGTTGACAGAAAATGTTTAAATATTACTTGGTAATTGTGGGTTATTGGAAAGCATTATTAAAAATACCTAAATCCGACTTCCGGCCGGAACATCGTTAAGATGGCTGCTCATTAGAGAGGCTCCCCAGATAACCGGATAAATTATTGAATTACCCCATTCAACTGAGCAATATTACCTTACGAAAACCAATTAGAGGGGGTAAGACGACAACGAAGCCCAACGACAATAAGTAAAAGAGGGTAGACAAAAAATTCAACGAACAGGTACAACTAACGTATCATAGCTTCTAAGCTAGTGGGACGGAATGGCTAGCCTCGAAATCTTATTAGAAGAACTGAGAGGGTTCCGTCAGGAAACTAAGGAACAACTCTCGACTATTAAAGAGGAAATACGAAAAGCGAACGCAAGGATAAGTGAAGTAGAGGAGCGTTTGGAGAAGACGGAGGAGCGAACCCAAAACACGGAGGAAGTGTTAGCAGAGCTGCTAAAGCTACACGTGGGTCTGGAAGATAAGATGGTTGACCTGGAGAGCCGATCCAGGAGGGAGAATGTCAGGATCTACGGTGTTCCAGAGGGCTCTGAAAAGGACTGTGAATCCATGGCTGCTTTTGTGGAAACTTTATTAAAAGAGGGGCTTGGTCTGGAAGACCCCCGGCCGGACACGCAGATTGAACGAGCACATCGGGCGCTCGGTCCGCAGCCACCGGAGGGAGCAGCGCCACGGTCGATCGTAGTGAAATTTCTGAGCTTCAAATATAAAGAGCTGTTGCTCCGCAAGGCCTGGCAGCGAAAAGGATTTGTTTGGCATGGAAAGCAAATAAATCTGGATCATGATTATCCACCAGCCATCCTCAGAAAGCGCAGAGAGTACGTGGAGGTTCGGAGGGTCCTGAAGGAGAACGGCGTCCCGTTTCAGACACTTTTCCCAGCGAGGCTGCGAGTGAAACACAAAGAGGGGACCAGGACCTACGACACCATAGAGGAGACCACCGAGGATCTGGTTAAAAAGGGCTACAAGGTTAAAGTCATCAGATCCCCAGCCTCCCTGAAGGAGCAGATCGAGCGGTTGTCCTGGAGCAGGAAGGAGGGGAGGAGGCAGAAAGGTTCCTCCGGTTCTGCAAGAGGAGAGAAACTACAAAGAGAGGCTCCGGGCTTTCAGAAGAACATCTCCACCTACGACCTGAGAACTGAGGGGTTCTTCCTTTTCCCTCCTGGAATCTTCCTCTCAGAGATAAGTGTACAGAGGGCTGTTTTAAGGATGAAAGGATTCTATAAAGGTTAGATTGGGGTCCACTCTTATTTGGGCTGCTGCCACCTGTAAGGGCCTCCTTAACGTTATGGGAGGTTTTTCCCATCTGGGCTGCCTCCAAGAAGCCCAACAGGGTCTAATCAACAGACCCCTGCCTTGGAAGCTGAACATGTTCTGTTTTTTCCTGGTTCTTGTTTATATGTTTACTTTTGGTTCTGGTTCTTCTGTTTATATTCTGTTAATGTCAGTTCTAGTGAGTGATGGGGGGGTTTCAGGGCCATCAGTGACATGGGGAAGACATCTGCACAAATGGGAAAGACAGAGTTAAAGGTGGTTTCTTTCAATATAAATGGCATAAATAATCCGATTAAGAGATGGAGAGTATTATCAAAACTCAGGAAGGATAGAGTTCAAATAGCAATGCTTCAGGAATCCCACCTAGATAATTCTGAACATGCCAAATTGAACAAGATGGGGTTTAAATCTGTTTATTTTTCTTCCCACAGCTCTGGTAAACGAAGAGGGGTTGCAATTTTAGTATCGAGTTCCTTGTGCTACGAACATGTTGCAGAGCATAAAGACAAGGAAGGTCGTTATATTTTAATTACAGGAAAAATAGATGGCACCTTGATAAGTCTTGTCAATGTCTATGCCCCACCCGGTAGTGATTGGTCATTTTACAAGAAAATTTTTGAATTAGCAGCAACAAAAAGTCAGGGTGTATTGATCTGTGCGGGGGACTTCAATATTAGATTAAACCCAAATCTGGACTCATCGAATGGGAAAACAAACTCAAAATATATCAGTAAAAGAATGAAAAATATGATGGACGAAGTGGATTAGTGGATGTATGGAGGGATAAGAACCCAACCAGTCGTGACTACACACATTATTCCTCTTCTTACAATGTATACTCAAGAATAGACTATTTTTTTATGTTTAAAAAAGATGTGCATAGATTGAGAAGTTGGGAGATAGGATCCAGTCCAATCTCAGACCACAGCCCAATCTATATCTCCATTCAACTGGCCGAAAAAAGCAGATCCACCCTCTGGAGGTTGAATACAAACTTATTAAACAGTACAATCTTTAAGAAGAATATGAAAACTGAAATCATACAATATTTGGAAGAGAATGATAATAATGAGGTGGGTCCGGAAATACTCTGGGATGCTCTAAAAGCCGTAGTCAGGGGAAGAATAATAGCCTTTTCCTCCAACGAAAAGAAAATTAGACAACAAAAACAAACTCAATTGGAGGTTGAGCTGAAAAAACTTCAGATAGAGCATTCTAAAACCTTTAAGAGGGCTACAAGAGCTAAAATTGAGTTGGTGAAAAAAGAACTGAATGATTTAAACATACAAGAAATACAAAAAAAACTTCTCTTTACTAAACAGAAATATTATGAAGCAGGGGGGAAATCTCTGAAGCTCCTAGCATTTAAATTACGAAAACAACAAGCTGATAGAACTATTCACAAAATAAAGAATAAATACACAAACAGGGTTGAAACAAACCTAGAAAAGATTCAGAAATGCTTTAGAGACTTTTACCAAACTCTATACTCCCAACCCAAAGTGAATAATGAACAGCAAATAGACATATTCCTTTCCCAACTCTCTCTGCCAAACATTACAGACGAGCAAAACGAACAATTAACATCAGAGATAACTGAAGCAGAACTAAGGTCAGTGATTAGAAAGTTGAAAGGAGGGAAATCTCCAGGAACGGATGGGTTTCCCTCCGAGTGGTACAGAGAAATGCAGGATCAGTTAGTCCCTGTTTTAGTAAGAGTTTTCAATAATATACTGGAAAAGAAAATAATCCCTCCTTCTTGGAGAGATGCAATTATTTCGCTAATTCCCAAGGAAGGAAAGGATAAGAAGGATTGCGGAAGCTATCGCCCAATAAGTGTGCTAAATATTGATTACAAATTATTTACTGCCATTATCGCACAGAGATTGGAAAATATCCTGCCAGTGATAATCCATAAAGATCAAACAGGCTTCATCAGGCAGAGACAGACTCAGGATAACATCAGGAAAACCCTGCATATTTTAAATCATGTAACCCAACAAAAAATAGAGACACTTGTACTGAGTCTAGATGCAGAGAAGGCTTTTGATTCAGTCAGATGGTCTTTTCTCTACAAAGTTATGTCCAAATTTGGGTTCTGCCAGACCATAATAGATGTAATTGCATCTCTATACAATAGACCATCTGCTAGGATAAAAATTAATGGAGACCTATCTGATCGCTTCACTCTGGAAAGGGGAACGAGGCAGGGATGCTGTGTTTCTCCACTCCTCTTTGCCCTCTTCATTGAGCCTCTAAGTCAGTGGATCAGACAGAGGACAGACATAGCTGGAGTTCATATGGCATCTGGAGAACAAAAGTTGTCATTGTTTGCAGATGATTTATTGTTGACCATAACAAATCCAGCTAAAACCCTACCGGTACTTATGAGAGTGATCGAAGAATATGGTACACTATCAGGTTACAAGATAAACATTACCAAGACTCAGGTTTTAACAATAAACTATAACCCACAAAACAATATTAGGAACCTCTTCAATTGGAAATGGGAGGCGGAATCCATTAAATATTTAGGGGTCACATTGCCCAAGGATCTCTCCAAGATCTTTGAAGTCAACTATGGGCCCCTAATTTCAAATCTGAGATTAGACATGAAGAGATGGAGTTTGATCCCTTTTTCAAATTTACACTCAAGAGTGGAGTCAGTCAGAATGAACATTCTCCCGCGCTTCCTTTATCTATTTCAGTGTTTACCTATTCAGATATCAGATTGGCGATTCATAGAGTGGGAAAGGTTAATATCTCAGTATGTCTGGCAGGGGAAAAAGGCAAGAGTGAGATATAGTACGTTGCAGTTAAAGAAAGAGAAAGGTGGACTTGGTCTTCCTAACCTACAAGTTTATTACCTTGCAGCTCAATTAAGACCCGTGTTCTGTCTGTGCTCTTCATCCTACAATGCAAGGTGGAAAGATTTGGAAGGAGCAACAGTAGAAGGAATACCTTTAATATCAGTATTAATGGACAAGGACTTACAAGGGGGGCTGAATATACCACATGGGTCAATATTACACACCATGCTAGCTTCTTGGAGTAAGATAGTTAAAATGTGTAAATTGGGTAACCAGATAAAAATACTCAGATGGTGTGCCTTTGATTCGGCTTTTAAACCAAACAAGATCGATGGGAGATTCAGGGGATGGATCCAAAAAGGACTAACCTCCTACTATACATTTACTGAGAAGGGTGTATTCCAGAGTTTTGAGGAACTTAAGAGAACTAAAGGGCTGGAGAAGGATGACTTTTTTAGATATCTACAGGTTAGGTCCTATTTCAATCAAAATATATGCGACAATTGGGAAACGGCCAAACCAGGACTTTTTAAGGTGTTTATGTCCTTGTTGAAGTCAGGTTCATGCAAAAAACTAATTTCCATATTGTACAATGGTATTCTATTGTCTAAACAGGGGGACACAGACTACATAAGAAACAAGTGGGTAAAAGAAGGAAATCTATCAATCTCTACTGAAGTCTGGGAACAGATTAATAAATTACACTGGGTGACTTCAAGCTCCAATTCATGGCGGCTGTTCAGTTGGAAAAACTCTGTTCGATATTTTGTAACTCCAGTTCAGAAAAAACACCAGGGCAGCGGAGACACATGTTGGAGACTCTGTGGAAGTAATGGAGCAAATCATCACCACATCTTCTGGGGTTGTCCGGTGATTAAAGCTTTTTGGGAGCAAATTTGTTCCCACATTAATAACATATTTACTGAAAAGATCCCATGTACGTGTGAATCCCTATATTTAGGGAACATTTCACTTGATAACTGGGCACAGGATGATAAAAAACTGCTTTTAGTTCTTCTGGCAGCAAGCAAAAAGACAATCACTAGAAAATGGCTAAAGCCCGAAGCACCCACAGTAGATGATTGGGTCAACATTGTACAGGACATTTACACTCTGGAGAAGTTATCCTTTTCTGTTCAAGGTCAAAGAGAAACTTTCTTCAAGATCTGGTCTAAATGGACAAACTATGTGAAATCAGTCATTCCTGTGGACTAAATTCACCTATTACATGCAAATAATGTTGTGCTGGGTATTGTACCTCAGTTCAGGATTATGGTAAATTTTATCCTCTTTACTGTGTTTTTCTTCTAATGAAAAGAAAATGAGACCGGAACCCTCTCTACCCCCCCACTCACTCTGATGTTCTTTGTTATCATACAAAAATCCTGGATTGGCCTGTGATTTTTTTTTTCTTTCTTTTTTCCCACCATTGTGGTGGACACCGGATTGTACAAAATAATTGTATCTTGCCTTTCCAAATAAAAATTCAATTTAAAAAAAAAAAAAAAAAAAAATACCTAAATCCGAACTATAAAGTCTCCACCCCCCCTACCCACCCCGCAAAGAAAACAATGCTAAGCCTGGTGGGGGTGTAAGTAAAGCCTGGTGCCCCGCCAGGCTTATAATATACTGGGAGAAACCCTGCACTCTGTTGACCTATCACCCAGAAACTACTTGCTACATTCTTGTTGATTGTGCAGGAGGATCTACTTCTGCTTTTCAAAGATGTAGAGTTGTATAATTGCGCAATCCGTTTTCACGTGCGAGTTTAAATGTTGAGTTAGGACCATGTACAATAAAAGTTTATTTGGATGTATATAGAGCAGGGGTGGCCAAACTTTTTGAGACCAAGATCTACTTTTTCTCTTACCAGCCGCCTGAGATCTACCTCATGACACAAAGACACAAAAATTGCAAATTAAACTCTTTTGACTTATTTTAAATGCGAATAAACATCAGTTATAGCAGAAACCGCAAACACTTGTTGCCGTGGCAACCGCCTGCGCCCTGCAAGCCGAGCAAAGATTACATTAAAAACACAACATTCAGTCGTTACCATATCAGGTTTCCAGGATATTTATTTCTCGATCATGGAAGCCTCTCATGAACACAGTGGTGGTTGAGTAGCTGATTTAAACTCCTGCTCTGATCTCTGTCGGTCTTTGAGTCGCTTTTTTTGTTAATGAAACCGAAACGCACTGAATTGCGCAACACCTTGTTGAAACAACAACTACTGAGATGATTAATTTTAACATGTTTCGTTGATTTTTTTTTTATAATTATTATTTTTCTAAACGCTCTAAAAACGTTTAGGATCTTAGTGAATATTTTGATAAGCCTATCAGAAGAGGAAGTTCTGGTCTCAGCGTCCTGGCGGCCCTCAGTTTGTCACCTGCTGCCGAAGTCGACTCAAAACCTTTCCGCGATCGACGTAATGAGCAACCCTGATATAGAGGCTCTAAAGCTAAAACGATTTTGTGCAAAAAATGTAATGAACCTGTTTGGTATCGCTCATAGATCTATCCTAACCTGTTCAGGGAAACATAATGGGACACTTAATAAGTTGTTTGTTTGCTGTAATCTCTTCCCGCTCGTTTCTGTCCCCAGGTGCTGTTCGCCACGGAGACATTTGCGATGGGGGTGAACATGCCTGCCAGGACCGTGGTGTTCGACAGCATCAGGAAACACGACGGCACCGGCTTCAGGAACCTGCTGCCAGGTTTGAAGCGCTCCCTGCTTTCTCTGTCATTGGACAGACAGCAGCGTTTTGATCCAATCGTCTGCATCTTGATCAAGGCGAATACATCCAGATGGCGGGCAGAGCAGGAAGGAGAGGCCTGGACGCCACAGGAACAGTCATCATTTTGTGTAAGGCGGGCGTTCATGATATGGCCGATCTGCACGCCATGATGATGGTGAGTCCCTCCATGTTCAAAAACTTGACTTTTGCGATGGGAGTGAAAATGTGCCGTTTCAAAAACCTCCCGACTGTGAAGATAATTCTCCACTCATCATGGGCCTAAATCCTTAATATATATACAATCACCAGAAAAACACAGTAAAAGATGCAGAATTTTTTTTTTTTAAATAAGAAAATAAAAATGTTATTGCCCAACATGTAGCAGCAAAGCATTCATTTAGTGAACTTGAACTTGAAGAGGTTTGGGTAGAAAATATATGTAACGTTTTTATCTTAAATGTAAATGTATACATATTTTGTATGGTTTTGGCTTAATTACTGCTCTGAATATGTTGTGGGTGAAGTGACCATTTGTTTTGAAAAGGTCATTTTCATAACAAATGACCTTTTTTGAATCTATATTCTTCAGTTATTGATTAATGGAAATAAGTTGACGATTAATTGTTTCAAAGTTTTTAATCCTTCCTTGCTTTGTTGTGAAATTAATGTATATAAATAGAAAAATAGAAATTGATTAACAATGAAATATAACCTGCAGTTGAGCTTTCTGCTGACTGTCAGAAACAGTCTGGCCTGATTTCTGTCTGTCTGTTTGGTTTAGGGAAAGCCCACCGTCCTCCAGTCCCAGTTCAGACTGACCTACACCATGATCCTAAACCTGCTGCGCGTCGAAGCGCTCCGAGTGACCGACATGATGAGGAGGAGCTTCTCTGAAAGCCACAGAGACACTCAGGTGATGTCTGCAGAGAAACCACTCAGCAGCAAACAGAGAAGCAGCAAGAGGACGATAGAAGTCAGTCTGAAAGCTGACGAGTAAATCTGTTTTTCTTCTTCCTGCTGTTGCAGGCACACGAGAAGAGGATCAGCCATCTGAAGCAGATGTTGGCGTCTCTTCCTCCTCTGGAAACAGAGGGCCATCTCTCTGATATCCTGCCTTATTATCACGTAGCAACGGAGATGCAAAACACCAGAGAAGCCCTGCAGGTAACCCCAATCAGTTGATTACTAAATAAATATGAAGTCTATTTACTGCAGAAAGTTCCAGGAGCAATCCAGTTGTGTTGTTGTGAATGAAAACAACTATACTCTGCACTCCCATTGCATTCATTTACAGTTTGACTTTCTAAAATCAAGATCAGATATCAGATGTTGACAAATATACAATGATTATTAGTTTAATTCAGAAAAGGTGCTCTTCTTGTTAAGTGCTAGAGTCAGTACTACTAAAGCACCACAGTGATATTAACGAGCTCGAAAAGGTGCAGGAAGAAGTAAAAACAACTTATGATCCTCTACCACACAAACCCATACCATGTATACTATATATGTATTATAAATACACACACACACACACACATATACATACATATACATACATGTGTGTGTCTATATATATATATATATATATATATATATATATATATAGACACACACGCATATATGTAAATATGTGTATATATATGTTTTCATATATATGTGTGTGTACATATATATATATATATATATATACATATATATATATATATAAGCTGAAGACATATATATACATATGTATACCATATGTGTATGTATACTATATATATATATATGTGTATATACTGTATATATATATACAGGTGCTGGTCATAAAATTAGAATATCATGAAAAAGTAGATTTATTTCAGTAATTCCATTTAAAAAGTGAAACTTGTATATTATATTCATATATTACATACAAACTCATATATTTCAAATGTTTATTTTGTTTAATTTTGATTATTACAAATGACAACAAATGAAAATGTCAAATTCAGCATATCAGAAAATTAGAATCTTGTGAAAAGGTTCAAAATTGATGGCACCTGGTACCACACTCTAATCAGCTTATTAACTCAAACCACCTGCAAAGGCCTTTAAATGGTCTTTCAGTCTAGTTCTATAGGCTACACAATCATGGGGAAGACTGCTGACTTGACAGTTGTCCAAAAGACGACCATCGACACCTTGCACAAGGAGGGCAAGACACAAAAGGTCATCGCTAAAGAGGCTGGCTGTTCACAGAGCTCTGTGTCCAAGCACATTAATAGAGAGGCGAAGGGAAGGAAAAGATGTGGTCGAAAAAAAGTGTACAAGCAAGAGAGATAACCGCACCCTGGAGAGGATTGTGAAACAAAACCCATTCAAAAATGTGGGGGAGATTCACAAAGAGTGGACTGCAGCTGGAGTGAGTGCTTCAAGAACCACCACACACAGACGTATGAAAGACATGGGTTTCTGCTGTCGCATTCCTTGTGTCAAGCCACTCTTGAACCACAGACAGCGTCAGAAGCGTCTTGCCTGGGCTAAAGAGAAACAGGACTGGACTGCTGGTGAGTGGTCCAAAGTCATGTTCTCTGATGGAAGTAAATTTTGCATTTCCTTTGGAAATCAAGGTCCCAGAGTCTGGAGGAAAAGAAGAGAGGCACTTCATCCACGTTGCTTGAAGTCCAGTGTAAAGTTTCCACAGTCAGTGATGGTTTGGGGTGCCATGTCATCTGCTGGTGTTGGTCCATTGTATTTTCTGAGGTCCAGGGTCAACGCAGCCACATACCAGGAAGTTTTAGAGCACTTCATGCTTCCTGCTGCTGACCAACTTTTTGGAGATGCAGATTTCATTTTCCAACAGGACTTGGCACCTGCACACAGTGCCAAAGCTACCAGTACCTGGTTGAAGGACCATGGTATCCCTGTTCTTAATTGGCCAGCAAACTCTCCTGACCTTAACCCCATAGAAAAACTATGGGGTATTGTGAAGAAGAAGATGCAATACACCAGACCCAACAATTCAGAAGAGCTAAAAGCCACTATTAGAGCAACCTGGGCTATCATAACACCTGAGCAGTGCCACAGACTGATCGACTCCATGCCACGCCGCATTGCTGCAGTAATACAGGCCAAAGGAGCCCCAACTAAATACTGAGTGCTGTACATGCTCATACTTTTCATGTTCATACTTTTCAGTTGGCCAACATTTCTATAAATCCTTTGTTTTGATTGGTCTTCAGTAATATTCTAATTTTCTGATATGATGAATTTGAGATTTTCATTTGTTATTTGTAATCATCAAAATTAAACGAAATCCATCCATCCATCCATTTTCTTCCGCTTATCCGGGATCGGGTCGCGGGGGCAGCAGCTTCAGAAGGGAGGCCCAGACTTCTTCCAGCTCCTCCGGGGGAACCCCAAGGTGTTCCCAGGCCAGCCGAGAGACATAGTCCCTCCAGCTTGTCCTGGGTCTTCCTCGGGGCCTCCTCCCGGTGGGACGTGCCCGGAACACCTCACAAGGGAGGCGTCCAGGAGGCATCCTGACCAGATGCCCGAGCCTCAACTGGCTCCTCTCGAGGTGGAGGAGCAGCGGCTCTACTTTGAGTCCCTCCCGGATGACCGAGCTTCTCTCTCTAAGAGCCCGGCCACCCTGCGGAGGAAACCCATTTCGGCCGCTTGTATCCGTGATCTCGTTCTTTCGGTCATGACCCAAAGCTCATGACCATAGATGAGGGTGGGAACGTAGATCGACCGGTAAATCGAGAGCTTTGCTTTTTGACTCAGCTCTCTCTTCACCACGACGGACCGGTGCAGCGCCCGCTTCACGGCAGACGCTGCCCCAATCCGCCTGTCGATCTCCCGCTCCCCTCTTCCCTCATTCGTGAACAAGATCCCCAGATACTTAAACTCCTCCACTTGAGACAGGACGACCCCCCTGACCCGGAGAAGGCACTCTACCCTTTTCCAGCTCAAGACCATGGCCTCGGATTTGGAGGCACTGAGCCTCATCCCGGCCGCTTCACACTCGGCCGCGAACCGTTTCAGCGAGAGCCGCAGATCACGATCTGATGAAGCCATCAGGACCACATCATCCGCAAAAAGCAGAGATGCGATCCTAAGGCCACCAAAACGGATCCCCTCAACACCTCGGCTGCGCCTAGAAATTCTGTCCATGAAAGTAATGAACAGAATCGGTGACAAAGGGCAGCCTTGGCGGAGTCCAACTCTCACCGGAAACGAGCCCGACTTACTGCCGGCAATGCGGACCAGACTCTGACACCGGTCATACAGGGACCTTACAGCCCGTATCAAAGGGCCCGGTACCCCATACTCCCGGAGAACCCCCCACAAGGCCCCCCGAGGGACACGGTCGAACGCCTTCTCCAAGTCCACAAAACACATGTAGACTGGTTGGGTGAACTCCCATGCACCCTCCAGGACCCTGCTGAGGGTGTAGAGCTGGTCCAGTGTTCCACGACCAGGACGAAAACCACACTGCTCTTCCTGAATCCGAGGTTCGACTATCCGACGGACCCTCCTCTCCAGGACCCCTGAATAGACCTTTCCAGGGAGGCTTAAGAGTGTGACCCCTCTGTAATTGGAGCACACCCTCCGGTCCCCCTTTTTAAACAGGGGGACCACCACCCCGGTCTGCCAATCCAGAGGAACTGCCCCCGATGTCCATGCGATATTGCAGAGTCGCGTGAGCCAACACAACCCTACAACATCCAGAGCCTTAAGGAACTCCGGGCGGATCTCATCCACCCCCAGGGCCCTGAGGCCACCGAGTAGTTTTTTGACCACCTCGGCGACTTCGTCCCCAGAGATTGGAGAGCCCAACCCAGGGTCCACAGGCTCAGCTTCTTCAACAGAAGGCATGTTGGTGGGATTGAGGAGGTCTTCGAAGTATTCCGCCCACCGACCCACAACATCCCCAGTCGAGGTCAGCAGCACACCATCCCCACTGTAAACAGTGTTGGTGCTGCACTGCTTCCCCCTCCTGAGACGCCGGATGGTGGACCAGAATCGCCTCGAAGCCGTACGGAAGTCTTTCTCCATGGCCTCTCCAAACTCCTCCCACGCCCGAGTTTTGGCCTCAGCGACCACCCGAGCCGCATGCCGCTTCGCCCGCCGGTACCCATCAGCTGCTTCTGGAGTCCCACAGGCCAAAAAGACCCCATAGGACTCCTTCTTCAGCTTGACAGCATCCCTCACCGAAGGTGTCCACCAACGGGTTCGGGGGTTGCCGCCACGACAGGCACCAACGACCTTGCGGCCACAGCTCCGATAAGCCGCCTCGGCGATGGAGGCACGGAACATGGTCCACTCAGACTCAATGTCCCCCACCTCCCCCGGAACGTGTTCAAAGTTCTGCCCGGGGTGGGAGTTGAAGCTCCGTCTCACAGGGGACTCCGCCAGCCGTTCCCAGCAGACCCTCACTACACGTTTGGGCCTGCCAGGTCTGACCGGCTTCCTCCCTCACCACTGGAGCCAACTCACCACCAGGTAGTGGTCAGTGGACAGCTCCGCCCCTCTCTTCACCCGAGTGTCCAAGACATACGGCCGCAGATTCGATGAAAAGACGACAAAATCGATCATCGAACTGCGGCCTAGGGTGTCCTGGTGCCAAGTGCACGTATGGACACCCTTATGCTTGAACATGGTGTTCGTGATGGACAGACCGTGACGAGCACAGAAGTCCAACAACAGAACACCACTCGAGTTCAGATCAGGGGGGCCGTTCCTCCCAACCACGACCCTCCAGGTCTCACTGTCATTGCCCACGTGAGCGTTGAAGTCCCCCAGCAGAACAAGGGAGTCCCCAGGAGGGGCATCTCCAGTCCCCCTCTAAGGACTCCAAGAAGGGTGGGTAATCTGAACTGTTGTTCGGCCCGTAAGCACAGACAACAGTCAGAACCCGTCCCCCCACCCGTAAGCGGAGGGAGGCTACCCTCTCGTTCACCGGGGTAAACCCCAACGTGCAGGTGCCAAGATGGGGGGCAACAAGTATGCCCACTCCTGCCCAGCGCCTCTCGCCGTGGGCAACTCCAGAGTGGAAGTACGTCCAGCCCCTCTCAAGGAGACTGGTTCCAGAACCAGAGCCATGCGTCGAGGTGAGGCCGACTATTTCTAGCCAAAACCTCTCAGGCTCGCACACTAGCTCCGGCTCCTTCCCCACCAGAGAGGTGACGTTCCACGTCCCAAGAGCCAGTTTCTGCAGCCGAGGATCAGACCGCCAGGGTCCCCTCCCTTGGCCGCCGCCCGTAACACACAGCACCCGACCCCTTTGGCCCCTCCGACAGGTGGTGAGCCCATTGGAAGGGGAATCCACGTCTCCTCTTCGGGCTGAGCCCGGCCGGGCTCCGTGGTTAAAAGCCCGGCCACCAGGGGCTCGCCATCGTGCCCCACTTCCAGGCCTGGCTCCAGAGTGGGGCCCCGGTGACCCGCGTCCGGGCGAGGGAACGCCAAATTCAAAGTTTGTGTCCATCATAAAGGGTCTTCGGGCTGCGCTTTGTCTGGTTCCTCACCTAGGACCTGTCTGCCTTGGGTGACCCTACCAGGGGCATAAAGCCCCAGACAGCATAGCTCCCAGGATCATTGGGACACAGAAACCCCTCCACCACGATAAGGTGGCAGCCCAAGGAGGAGATTAAACGAAATAAACATTTGAAATATATGAGGGTGTATGTAATGTATGAATATAATATACAAGTTTCACTTTTTAAATGGAATTTCTGAAATAAATCTTTTTCATGATATTCTAATTTTATGACCAGCACCTGTGTGTGTGTGTATATATATATACTGTATATATACTGTATATATATATATACTGTATATATATATATATATGGAAATTGGCCACTGTTTCCATCTGAAAACGTATATATATGTATATGTAGTATACATACACATATAGTATACACTAATACAGATATAAATTTACATTTAATATAAACATATATAAACATGTGTTTAATATGTTTATATAAAATAAACATATGGCCATATATTTTTCATGCATATATAAAATTCATTTATTTAAATGTATGTATACTATATATATATATATATATATATATATATATCATTTACCTACACACATATTTGTCTATATAAAATAAACACATGGCTATAAATTTTTATACATTTTTTTATACAAAATATAAAAAAATTTATATATATATATATATATATATATATATATATATAATATGTGTGTGTGTGTGTTTTTGGTATGGTATTTTTAAACCGGAGCTCCCGGCGAGAACCAAAGTTAGAAAATCTGTCCATCCCTCTGTCCGTCCATCAATGAAAGATCGATTTATCTATCATGGATGTTTTTGTTTGGCCATGTCAAACCGGAGCACCCGTAGAGAACCGAAGTTAAAAAGTCCCTCCTTCCATCCGTTCCTCTCTATTCCTCTTCTCCCTTCAGTAAAAGTACTTCCACCATCCCTCCTTTGTGTTGTTCTTGTCTATCGTCTGTCCAGAATTTGTTTTTGCTTTATATTTGCTGTCATTGTCCGAGTCTTCACTATCTGGTCTAGCTATTGAATATCTGACTTTTGACCTAGAACTCTCCCTCGATGTAGTGTCGCTTTCGTCTCCGTGGCAATCTGTTGAATCCGGTGTGGACATCGACTCACTTGTGGGGCACAAACTGCGTCTTCTGTGGGAGGACTCTGTTGTCTCATCGTCTGATTGATCTGTAAATAGTTTGGAATCGGACATCAGTCTTTTTAGGGGTGGTAGATATTTGTGGCTGGAATCTCTCGACGCGTCAGTCATGTACTCATAATCCAAATCGCTTGAAGAGTCATCTGAAAATTTTTCTGGTTTCCTGAAGGCATTCAAACTCTCTGCTGAAGAAATTTCCGGCTTCAGTGGATTATAAGGTTTAAGGTCCCCCAGATATCTCTCAATTTCTGGTTGGAAGACCTTATATTCCTTCAGGAGATAATTGATTTTACTCTTGAAATAATCCAAGCGTTTGTTCATCTTCTCTTCTTTCTTTGTCTGCAATTTAAACGTGGACATCCTTCGTTTGGTCCCTAATTTGACTTTCACCTTCAACTCATCAATCTTCTTCAGCTGCTCTTCTTCGGCCTGCTCCAGATCTTTGATCTTCTTCTCCATGTCTTTGTAAATACCCTCCCAAGAAGTTTGGTCTGAAAGTCTGTCTGTCAAGATCAGAACCACCGACTCTAACTCTGCATTGAGGGCTGTGAGCCTCCGTCTCTCATCTACTGCGCACAGAAACTGGTATTTCAACAAGGGCACATTGGTGGCTTGATGCCTCAGCATTTTGATCATTTCCACTAGTTTCTCGTTCTTTTCGACTTCTACCTTCACTTCTTCCTGTTGCACCGCTACTTTCTGCTTCACGGTGACCAAGTCGTATGTTTTCAGTTTCTGCTTGAGCTCTCTAAAGTAGATGTCTTGAAAGGCCATCATCTCCTCGCCTTCCCTTTCCTTCTCTGTGAACTCATCAAATAGTTTAGTCTGATGTAAAAGTTGCCGTGTCAAGACGGAAACATTTCTTCTTAACTCTCTGTTAAGAAATGTCAGCCGTTCCTGCTGTTGCTGCGCCGCCAGTTTCAAAGATTTCATCACAGGCGCCTCGAGCAGTTGTTCGTTCAAGTTTTTCATCACGTCAAAAAGCAGATCTCTCCTCTTGCATAGATTGTCCACTTTTTGTCTCTCATCAATCCAGATGTCAGATTCCAAATTCAGCTTGAAGAGCCGTCTTTCGCATTCTTGGAAGAACTCCTTCTCATCTCTCTCCAGTATTTTCCGGCTTTGATAACGGCTCCTGCGGAGCTTGGCGTTCTCCAGTTCCTCGTTGATTTCCAGGAGCTTCTGCAACGCCTTTCTGTTCCTCCGGCGGACTTTTTCAGGATAAAACACACGATCTGCTTCTCTCTCCTTCTCAGTTTTATACATTTTGAGATTTTTCTCGCTGGTGAATCCAAAGACGTCGGAGCTAAACAAAATGCAGGTCGGACAGCTTCAGGGCCAAAATCCAACTGGAGAGAATTCTGATTACTCATAGACAACAGCTGCAGCATCAAAGAATGACGTCATCGGTATGTGTGTGACATCATTATTGTGATGTCATAACCTCCCATCAGGGCTCTTTTTTCTAATCATTACTTAGACATAGGCAGAGTTTGCTATTCAGTTGTACGTTTAAAAACATACAAATTGAAAGACGTGTTGCAAGGCTCTAATGATAATAATAAACAAATACGTAATAATAAAAGTATTGATGTAAATCAGTGATTCTTGAAAATGGGGACAAAATGGGTTTTAATTTTCCCATAATTTTGTTTTTGTTATTTCTCAACCTTATGTATGCAAATATGTAAAATAATGTTTTGAAAATGTAAAGATGCTGAGATACAGGCTCCCATTTGCAACATTTTTTTTTAAAATTACATTTTTAATCAACCTGACCCAGAACGTTGTCATCACCATCTGACAAAAATAAATAAAAAATCATTTTTAATGACCCTATTAGTGATAATTTTACTCAGTTTTACAGACAAATACTTCTCAAGAAACTAAATATTTAAAACAAAAAACTACAAAAAGTCCATCTGACGGAGTTGACACAGAACTGAAGGTGGTGACAAACTAGTGAGTAGAGTGAAAAACGTGGTACATGTGAAGTAATGCAATTATGTAAAATACATTAAAATGAATTAATTGCACATTTAAGTGAGATTTTACAACAATTTTACTGAAAAGTCACTAAAACTCTGATGGAGTTGACATCTGACGGAGGTGACAAAAAGCCAAACTACCTCAATTTATATGATGTTATTCTGAAGGAGGCCATATTGTAGCTCATCAGGTCCATAAAATCTTTACAATTTACCAAAATTAAGCTTTTATTTCACAAAATTTCATCAAAGTCTTGTAAAATGTCAGTTGCGGTGTTGACACATCATGGTTGTGACAAACAACTTAGGAATAAACAGAAGAAAAAACTAAAGGATAACATAAGCCAGTGGTTTCCAAACTTTTTCTGGGCCCCCCCTCCCCCTGGGGGGGGTGCGAATTTTTTGGGAGCAACATTAATGTAGGTTGCTGAACATGGACAACAACATCAGTAGCCTACAGGCTACTTGTTAAGCTTAAGGTGCTGTATTGACGTTAGCTAGTCGTCTTTTAGCTACTTTACCTGCATCCAACAGCTTCACTCAACTCAGTCGGTTAGTTTTGGGGAAAAACTGTAAAGTTCTTGTGTTTTGCTGGTTTGCTGCCATGATTCTAACACAGTGGTCCCCAACCTCCGGGCTGGGTTGGGGACCACCAGCCCGGAGGTACCGGGCTGCACAATAATTAAATATTTCCGCTCTATGTGTTATTTAAGTCTGGAGGATCTTTTATTTTGAAAATCCTTTAACCGGATTCTCTCGGTTACTTGACGCCAACATTGAGCCACAAGCAGCAAAATGAATAAGAAACATATCAGATGTCTTTGGAAAGTTTCTTTGCAAAGGGGAAAAGGCCCAGAGAGACAGGAGGATGGATTTATCCCTGACCGGTAGGTGAGTCCCACATTACAAGCTGCTCTGTGTAACATGCGGCGACCGGCTGCTAATGAGGCAATGAAGCTTCAAGCTGCTTCACCACTAGAGACCAAGCAGGTTGTGGATATAAGCAACACTTCAGGTGTCATTGTCTCTCATCACTCCCAGATGGAACCGTCTGGTTGCAGAGAAACAAGCTCAGGGCTCCGTTAGTCATTATCATGAGTTAAAGTTTTCACGAAAGTAAAATGTTCATTTTTGTGGCGCATCTGTATCTTATTTTGAAGGGATATGTAAACATCACCATAGCAACCAGAGCAGCAGCTCTATTTGCTGCACTATGATTTGGAATGTTGAATGTTTTTTCATGGTTAACATTTTTAACTGAATAAACATAATAAACATAATGACCTTTACATATAATAAACATTTCCACATATCAGCTCTTTGGGATTCCCCTCTGTTCTGACGTCACTGCGCTTTCTGATTGGCCACCTGTCGCATTCAGCAGGTTGTTTTCTCGGTCAGGGAAAAACCCCACCGGCTGCGATAAAAGGGCCAAGACAACCCAAATTGGGCATATTCAGGATTTAGCAAGAACATCAACATGCAGAAGCCTCATCTGACTGTTCACGCGCGAACCCCCGTCTCCCCCGGGCCGCAGCAAAACTTTCGCGGTAATAAAAAGGTTGGGGACGCTGTTCTAACCTGTTCTAACACACCTGCGTAGCTCCGCCCAGCATCAGGTCTCCTTCACTGCCGCACAGGTGTGTAAACAGCGCGAGCGTCGTAGCGTCATGTTGCGTTTAAAGGCGGTTCCGAAAAACAGGTTATGACATGTTAACAACGGATTAAACAGTTTTAACTGCTGATAAAAGTGACAGAGGACACGGATATGGGAAGTGTGGATAACAGAGAGTCGGTCATTCTAAGGTAAAAACCCAGCGCATACAGCGTCCATGTTTTTTTGTTGTTTTTTTTTCATCCAGAGGCTTCCTGCGCCCCCCCTGCAATGGCATGGCGCCCCCCCCTAGGGGGCGCGCCCCACAGTTTGGGAACCTCTGACATAAGCTAACCAGAGCTAACTAGCCTCTTAGCAAAGGAAGAAACAGGAAGAGGTCATGGGGTCCTCAGAAGTTCTGCTGCCCCCAATAATGCCTGATTTTTTTACATTCTTTTCATTTCTGACGGTGTTGACAAAAACCAAGAACAAATTTCAATGGAGTTGGAAAATATATAAAAACAATTTTTAATTAAATTTATTGATACTTCTATAATTATTTATGACTACTTATACTTGTCATAATATATAATTTTAGTATTTCTTTTAACCTATTATAATGTACTGAGTTCTGCTCCTAGACAAGGGATTTTAAAGACCAGCCACCTACTATAATGTTTAAAATAAAAAATATTCAGCAAACACCAGGAAAATATACATTGTTGTGTCACATGACCCAGGTTAGTTTACTCAGATTTTTGAAAAAAAATATATTTTGTGTATATTTTATATGTTGTGCTTTATCCATAGGACCTGTTTTGTCTCTATTCTCAAGAATCACTGATATATATAAAATAGATATTTGTGTGGCTTTTAAAAGTGTCCTGTTCCTTCACTGTCTTAAGTTTTCTCAGTAACATCAGGCAACAGAGATCTAACATCTGCAATTTTCCTCAGAAATGTTTGTGAAATTTATTTAAGTTGAGACTTTAGTCCAGCGGACTCTCCTAAAACCAATCAAGCACAGAGGTCCTGGTTCAGAGGACCGCAGTCCTACAAAATGTGAGAGCATGGCGGGAGTTTTAAACCGGGAAGTAAACGTTGCCATGGCGATTCGGCGTGGTTGCCCAGGGCAACCCCGTAAAAATTTGTTGCGTTCTAAACTGAATCTGTTGACATGATTGGCTGGATGATATTTCTCTCTACATAACTGGGGCCTGCTTTGCCTCCCGAATGCCTTTAAACAATTCAGCTATCTGGCCATTTGTTGGTGCTTTTTAATTGTTTTTGTTATATTATAAGGCGTCAAAGTACTTATTTCCCCCCCCCCCCTATTTGGCTGCGTTCACACTGCAGCCTGAAGTGATCTAATCCTGATTGTTTAACGTAATGCGACCTGTATCTGATCTTTTCATGGCAGTGTGAACAGCTCAGGTCAGATTCTTTTTAGAATGTGACCCATATCTGATACGTATCCAATTCAAATGCGACCATAACGTCCAGGTCTCATTCATCCGAACTGAACGTCACTGATTCTCAACAAATCTCACTATTCTGAGTCCTGAGACACACAAGCGGGAAGGAAAACAACAACCATGAAGGACAACATGAGGACTAAGTTGTTAATTTGTTGCTCCGGTTGGACAACAACTTCAAATATGTAGCTAAGCTCCACCATCAGCCTCCATGTTTAGTTCCTCAAACACTGAGCTCTTCTTCTTCTTTTTATGGCGGTTGGTAGATCACTGAGAACGCTGACGCTATAGCGCCCTCTACTGCGCATGCGGGACACTTTCAGGTCGTTTGCCCGTTCACACTGCAGAACATACAGGTCACATTTACTGGCAGTGTGAACGACCCGGCAAAAAAAATCTGAATTGGGTCACTTCAGGCTGCAGTGCGAACGCATAGGGCACCCAAATGACCGTTACTGCGTGACGGACTCATGATGCATATAACTTCATTTCCATAGTCTGACACTTTTTTTTATTTTGGGAAAAAATGTATTCAACAGATTTACTTTGTTTTTCCACTGATATAGCAGTCATGTTAACAGCTTCATTAGATCTGATAGCTGATAATCATTCATTTTGTTTTGTATTTTCAAGCGGAAACGTCTAAAAACCCTGCTGGGTTTACCAGCTTAAGGCCGTTTGTTTTGGTTTAAATTTGGAGAGAATATTCTCAGTCTCTCATGAGCAACTACATTTTTGACTCTCTTAATAGTTATTTTCTGCTTTAAAATACATTTTCATTAAGCATTTTAATGCCTTGTGTTCCTTTTAGGTAAACTAGAACCATCCTTCATTTAGGTTTTCTATCACACCTTCGTTGATCATAAGAAGGTAAGTTTGGCTTCACGTTTGCCTGCTGTCTTGTTCTCAGAAAGCCACCATGGAGTCTGTGAACGGACTCAAAGCGCTGTCTGTCGGGCGAGTTGTCATCGTCAACAACAAGCAGCACCTCAACGCGCTGGGAGTCATTCTACAGGTAGAAAACACCCCCTGGACTCTCACCGTTGTAAACATCCAGCCTAATTTCTTAAGGCTTTGATCATTATGTGTCCGATTACACGTTTTGATCCGTGAGCAGTAAAAACAACCACCTCGGCGAGCCGCTGTTGGCAGCGAGAGTGAAATTCCTCTGTTCTTTCAATAACTCGGTCTCGTTTGTCCCACAGGTGTCCAGCGACTCTGTGAACCGCAGCTTCACGGCGCTCATCCTCTGTGAGAAGGGGAACGAGGAGGTGGCTGGAAGGGCTGAGGGCGGCGCGTCTTTACAGCACCTGTACAACGCAGCTCTGTTCATACCTGAAGGTGGAGCTGCACAAACCCATGACATCAAACTGACATTTTCTCTTTCTCTTTCTATGGACACCCCCTAGCCCCCCCCCCCCCCCCCCTCGCATGTTATTGCTTACACAAATTTTGCGCCTGTGCACAACGCCTGAGGGCGAAAAGATGGTTCTTTTACGTCCCATCCGTAGCCGCGCTGCCGTGGTAGAAGCATTTTATGAACTTCGTGAAACCTGGAGACGTAGGTGTTATTAATTTAGTGCAGTGCGCCACAGCAAATGGAAAAACAATGCAGAGAAAACATTAAAGGACATCTCAAACTGCTCATATTCTTCATTTTCCGCTCTCTGTCTGCTACCCTACACAGACTCGTTGCCATAGCAACTGATAACGATGCCACTTTATGTTTCAAGATTCAACACAAAAAAAACACCAACATTTCCCACCAAGAACAGAACATTCAGTCGGTTACAGTATTATAGGCTTGATGTTTGTTTTGCGATTATTAAGTGATTGCTCAAGTTGATTAGCTACAGCTGCTATTAGCTAACCTAACACTGCCATGGTTGATTAGCTACCGCTGCTACTAGCTAACCTAACACTGCATGGTTGATTAGCTACCGCTGCTATAGCTAACCTAACACTACCATGGTTGATTAGCTACCGCTGCTATTAGCTAACGTAACACTACGATGGTTGATTAGCTACCGCTGTTATTAGCTAACCTAACACTACGATGGTTGATTAGCTACCGCTGCTATTAGCTAACCTAACACTACGATGGTTGATTAGCTACCGCTGCTATTAGCTAACCTAACACTACGATGGTTGATTAGCTACCGCTGCTATTAGCTAACCTAACACTACGATGGTTGATTAGCTACCGCTGCTATTAGCTAACCTAACACTGCCATGGTTGATTAGCTACCGCTGCTATTAGCTAACCTAACACTACGATGGTTGATTAGCTACCGCTGCTATTAGCTAACCTAACACTGCCATGGTTGATTAGCTACCACTGCTATTAGCTAACTTAACACTGCTACGGTTGATTAGCTACCGCTGCTATTAGCTAACCTAACACTGCCATGGTTGATTAGCGACTGCTGCTATTAGCTAACCTAACACTGCAGTGGTTAATTAGCTAATTTAAACACCTGCTCTATTGATGATCATCTCACCCTTTTTTAAACATTTTCAACTGAACTGAAAGACTGAATTCCACACCACATCTATGTTAAGGTTGTCAAAGTCAAGCTAGCATAACTGAGCTAGTTCCCTCTTCCTCGCCATTTATTTTCCTAATTAAATCTTTTTCCTGGCCTTGCTATCTAGTTGTCGTAGTGTTGACGATTAGTCCCTTTTTACCTGTCGGGCGTATATTAAAGATCCAACACATTTTATCGTTAACTTAAAAGCTAAAACCAATGCTAGTCATCATCTGCTAACAGCTTTTTGCCCTCCAGCAGGGAGGCAGTTATTACGCCCATAGCTGCTTTCTTTTTATGTGTAAACAAGCAGGCCTTTCAGATGCAGGATGTTTTTCTGACTGTCTTGCTGGTTTTGTCAGGTCCATGCAGCCACACGGTGCAGAAGTTAAAACTTCAGGACATCTCCGCCATCACAGTGAAAACCCTCAAAGTGATTCCCGACAGAATAATCGATAACTACAACAAGAGGCAACAGCCGCGGTTCAGGTGCCGTCGGCATCCATCTCTCACATTTTAATGAAGGGATTGGGGACCCAAACCTGGACTTGGAATTGTGTGGCAATACTTTGTGATAATGCAGCGATAACGGCAGCCATTTACCCTCCTTGGTGATTCAGGGCCGACCCTCCGGGCCAGGCCGTCTCCACGGCGACGCAGGAGCTGCTGCGCCTGGCCGAGGCGAACCCGGGCGGCGTGGCCACCCTGGACCCGGTGAACGACCTCCAGCTGAAGGGCGTGGAGGTGGTGGAGGGCAGCATGAGGCTCCGCCTGCTGCAGGACAGCCTGCGGGGCTTCAGCTGCCTCCACTCGCCCACCTTCGCAGAGCAGGTGTGTTTTTCTGGACGTCTTTCATGTAGAGACGCTGCACAGTGGCGCAGTTGGTAGAGCTGTTGCCTTGCAGCAAGAAGGTTCTGGGTTCAATTCCCAGCCCTGGTCCCTCTGCATGGAGTTTGCATGTTCTCCCTGTGCCTGGTGGGTTTTCTCCAGGTACTCCAGCTTCCTCCCACAGTCCAAAAACATGACTGTCAGGTTAATTGGCCTCTCCAAATTGTCCCTAGGTGTGAGTGTGTGAGTGCATGGTTGTTTGTCCTGTGTGTCTCTGTGTTGCCCTGCGACAGACTGGCGACCTGTCCAGGGTGACCCCTGACCCCGCCTCTCAGCTGGAGAGGAACCAGCAACCCTCCCGACCCCATCGAGGGACAAGGGTGTAAAGAACATGGCTGGATGGATGGATGTTTAATGTAGAGGCTCTACTGCTGCGCATGTCGCCTTCAGAACAGGAACAGGGGCGGAGCTATACGGGAGGGGGGGGGCAACTGTCCCCCCCCCCCCCCCCCCCCCCCCCACTCCACCTCTCCCCGAATGGTTTCAAGTTGCTTAAATGTCTGATTATAGACAGGGAAAGTGCAGCCTTGCCTGCTGAGAAAGAGAGAAAGATGTATTTAATGTTAAAGTCAACAGTTTCACCCCCCCCTCCCCCCAACAACTGGCAGGGACTCGTTGAGAGCCGACGACCTTTATCGTGATCTCGTCGCTTTAACATTGCTAGCTAATGCTAGTGTCCGACGTTTCGGCCGTTTTCTCTGGTCATGTATCGACTCGCCTGCGTTTAGTGCGTCATTAAGACGCACCTCACTCACCAGATGTCAGTTTAGTAACGGAGCTCATTTTATCTCGCTGTGCCAACCAGGTGTAGTACGCCGGCGACGTGCTGGCTAACGGCGCGGCGGGTAACCGTGGCAACCAGCCAGCGTTTAAGGCCGCCCGTCTCTTTCTGTAGTCAAGTCCGCTGTGTTTACATACCAATAATCCAAACATTTAACAGATTTTAGGATTAATTGTCGCTTAATGGTTTATTAGGTCCAAATTGGTTCCAGCGACGATGGTCATCCTTATGTTTAACTTTAATAGTGTGAGAAAACCACAATTTTCTGTTTACTCAGTCAGCATTTAATACAACTGACTCAAAATAATGTTAGTATTATATTTTTAGCATATTATGAAAAATGTAGAATTCATTGTTGCAAGAGAAATGTCAGGTTTTTAAGAAAATTGTATTTTTAATTGATTTATATTTGAAGATATTTTAAACATCCAAAACTGAAACATGACAGAAATAAAAACCACTTAAAACCATAAATAAAAGGGATTATGTCTGAAAAGAAAATTGCCCTTCAGAAAATATTAATCATCCAAAGGGAAATTGAGCTCATTTTAATTTTCCATGCGCTTAATTGATTAATTGCTTATTCCAACAGGCTTGCGTGTTTAACAATCATCGTCTTCCTCCTCTTTGTATTTCTGAGCCACAACAAATACTGGACAAAGCTGAACTAATTAACACCGCAGCTCTACATAAGACCCTTGTTTTATAGCGCGCCCTGTTTGTTTCGGTTTTATTCCTGCTCCAGTTTTCCTTCCATCTCTCCATCAGTTTCTCCTCCTCTCCTTCAGAATAATATCAAACTCTTAGCTTTAAACATCTGCATCTAAGCTCTCAAATCAAGCAGCTTCAGTAAGTAGATAAGATGTAGGAATGTGACCAGTTTCTATAGTTAAACCTAAACGTGTCTTTTGAGCCACTTCTCTCATTACTCTGCATAATAAAAAGCTCCAAATCCCCGTATCACACCCTCCTCTTATCTGTCCTCATGTCTTCAGTCAATATTCTGGGTTCTAGCTGCTTATTAATGCAGTGTGGATGAATAATGAGAGATGTTAGTGCAGCCATGAGGAATGAAGGTAAACAGCAGTTTAACCCTGAACGGGTTAAACTGCTGTTTATAGAAAAGAAACTCAGTTTCTAGAGCTAATGGACTCGGCAGGTTTTGATCTACATTTCTGCACTGAAAAGAAGAAAATACACTGCAAAAACACAAAATATTACAAACTATTATTTTTCTAGTGTAAATAATATCTTTGTACATCTAAAATAAGACAAAGCTGACTTACAAGTAACTTTTTAGCAAGAGCTAAAACGTTAATATTGATTAAAAAAAAGTACAACTTTCACTGGCAGATTATTTTACTTTTAACATGGGAAAATACACAGTCCAGTCACATTAATGTGACCATCTGTCAAAAGCCAGAATAACCACCTTTCGCAGAGCGAACTGCTACGAGACGTGCAGGAAGAGAGTCACTTAGGTCCCTGAAGGTCTTCTCTGGGATGTTGAGCCATGCCGACTCTAATGCCGTGGCCAGCTGCGCTAGATTACGCGGTTGAGGATCCATGGCGCGAACAACTCGATCGAGATGGTCCCACAGATGCTCGATTGGGTTTAAGTCAGGTGAGTTTGCTGGCCAGGGGAGGACGGTAAACTCATCCTGGTGCTCTTCGAACCACGCACGTACACTGGCAGCTGTATGGCACCCCGCATTGTCCTGCTGGAAGATGCCATCATCCTGAGGAAAAACAATGCGCATGTAGGGGTGGACATGGTCCGCAAGGACAGATGCGTACTTGTATTGATCCATCGTGCCTTCCACAATAATCAGTGAACCCAGAGAATGCCAGGAAAACATTCCCCAGACCATAATGCTCCCGCCTCCAGCTTGGACCGTTCCTGCAATGGTTGCAGGGTGGTTCCTTTCAGAGGTTTCACGCCTTATACGCCAACGTCCATCTGTCCGATGGAGCATAAAACGCGATTCATCTGAAAACGCTACCTGTCGCCACTCAGTGGACGTCCAGCTGCTGTACTGGCGTGCAAATTCTAGCCTTCGTCGTCGATGAACACCAGTCAGCATAGGTGCACGAACCAGGCGTCCGCTTCGGAGGCCCAGACGCAGCAATGTTCGCTGAATAGTGGTTTGGGAGACACTTGTGGTAGCCCCTTGGTTCATTTTAGTGGTCAGTTGCTCAACGGTAGCCCGTCTATCTGCCCGAACGCATCTCCGCAACCGTCGTTCGCCTCTGTCATCTATGGCCCGTGGTGCACCACATTTGCCACGTCGTTGATTTTGGACAGTCCCATTTTGCCATGCACGGTACACTTTTACCACGGCGGCACGCGAACAGTTCACAAACTCAGCCGTTTCGGAAATGCTTCCACCCTTGGCCCGAAAGCCAATGATCATGCCCTTTTGGACGTCGGATAAATCGCTTCGTTTCTGCATTACGCCAACGATTGAAATGTTTTCCGAAGCCCACACACACCCTTTATATACGCTCAACTGCACTGTGCTGCCACCTGCCTTCTGTGATTGGTTATTTAACTCTGAAGTGGAAAGTACGTGGTGGTCACATTAATGTGACTGGACTGTGTATCTTGTTATAAGTTAAATAATCCATCAGTTTAACACTTTTTAAAGTCAAGATTAAGGAATTATTGACTTAAAATGAGCTAATATATCTTGTTAAACAAGTTGCTTTTAAGTCAGTTTGGTCGCATTTTAAGAGTATTAAGATATTTCCACTAGAATGTAAACCAACTATACCTGGTAAGATAGTTTTTGCAGTGTACAAGCCTTCACAGATCCTGTTTTTTTACTAATATTAATATCAAGATAACATTAGAATATGAAACAGGTGAAACAAATTATAGCAATCAGTCTTTCACACCAATTGAAGCATATTTTTACTCTTATTTTTACTTTGTTTAAATCCTCTTGTAGGAACAGGAATGTAGTTGGATTCAGATTTTCATTTTTCTCTAGTAAGTAGAGAAAAATGGACTTTCCTAATGAAAGGGTAGGGTAGGGTAAGGGTTAATGATCACAATAGGGCTTCGGTCAGAAAACACTGGTCATCACGGTGTTTAAATGGTTTACTAGAGTTACTGAAGAACGGTGCAAATAAACTGAAGCAGTTTCTGAAAATACAACAATAGTACAAATTCAAATTACTATTTAAAAATGAACAGTGAGCAAACAAACTGTAAATATCAGCATTAATCCCTTTCTAAAGAACTGTTTTAAATTTGAATGATGCAGAACAGCAGCTGGAAATCTGTCTATTTCCAACTGCCCAAATCTCAAGACTAACAGCCAAATACAAAGACAGTTTCAACACTAAATCCCATCCATTAAGAACAAAACAGACATTCAAAAACTCTAGAAACACACTTTGTAACCAATAAGTGCTATCAGAAGTGACAACCAACATCCACCCATTAATGACACATGACTAACACCACAACTTACGTCGTCAATGACTGCGGCACCAGCCTCAACAGTAAACGACAGACCACCTGAACGTCAAGGAGAAGAAATAAACGACAGACCACATGAACATCAAGAAGAAGAAATAAACGACAAACAGACCAACTGAACGTCAAGAAGAAATAAACGACAAACAGACCACATGAACGTCAAGAAGAAGAAATAAACGACAGACCAACTGAATGTCAAGAAGAAATAAACGACAAACAGACCACCTGAACGTCAAGAAGAAATAAACGACAAACAGACCACCTGAACGTCAAGAAGAAATAAACGACAAACAGACCACCTGAACGTCAAGAAGAAATAAACGACAAACAGACCAACTGAACGTCAAGAAGAAGAAATAAACAACAGACCACATGAACGTCAAGAAGAAGAAATAAACGACAAACAGACCAACTGAACGTCAAGAAGAAGAAATAAACGACAAACAGACCAACTGAACGTCAAGAAGAAATAAACGACAGACCAACTGAACAACAAGAAGAAATAAACGACAGACCAACTGAACGTCGAGAAGAAATAAACGACAGACCAACTGAACGTCAAGAAGAAATAAACGACAGACCAACTGAACGTCAAGAAGAAATAAACGACAGACCAACTGAACGTCAAGAAGAAATAAACGACAGACCAACTGAACATCAAGAAGAAGAAATAAACGACAAACAGACCAACTGAACAACAAGAAGAAGAAATAAACGACAGACCAACTGAACGTCAAGAAGAAGAAATAAACGACAAACAGACCAACTGAACGTCAAGAAGAAGAAATAAACGACAAACAGACGAACTGAACGTCAAGAAGAAGAAATAAACGACAGACCAACTGAACGTCAAGAAGAAATAAACGACAGACCAACTGAACGTCAAGAAGAAATAAACGACAGACCAACTGAACGTCAAGAAGAAATAAACGACAGACCAACTGAACATCAAGAAGAAGAAATAAACGACAAACAGACCAACTGAACAACAAGAAGAAGAAATAAACGACAGACCAACTGAACGTCAAGAAGAAGAAATAAACGACAAACAGACCAACTGAACGTCAAGAAGAAATAAACGACAAACAGACGAACTGACCGTCAAGAAGAAGAAATAAACGACAAACAGACCAACTGAACAACAAGAAGAAGAAATAAACGACAGACCAACTGAACGTCAAGAAGAAATAAACAACAAACAGACCAACTGAACGTCAAGAAGAAGAAATAAACGACAAACAGACCAACTGAACGACAAGAAGAAGAAATAAACAACAGACCAACTGAACGTCAAGAAGAAATAAACGACAAACAGACCAACTGAACGTCAAGAAGAAGAAATAAACGACAGACCAACTGAACGTCAAGAAGAAGAAATAAACGACAAACAGACCAACTGAACGTCAAGAAGAAATAAACGACAGACCAACTGAACGACAAGAAAAAGAAATAAACGACAGACCGACTGAACGTCAAGAAGAAGAAATAAACGACAGACCAACTGAACGTCAAGAAGAAGAAATAAACGACAAACAGACCACCTGAACGTCAAGAAGAAGAAATAAACGACAAACAGACCAACTGAACGTCAAGAAGAAATAAACGACAGACCAACTGAACGTCAAGAAGAAATAAACGACAAACAGACCAACTGAACGTCAAGAAGAAATAAACAACAGACCAACTGAACGTCAAGAAGAAATAAACGACAGACCAACTGAACGTCAAGAAGAAATAAACGACAAACAGACCAACTGAACGTCAAGAAGAAGAAATAAACGGAACAAACCTCCTTCCAATAAAAGGAAGCACTTCAAAATAAAAGCATAGACAAGGGTCATTGAAGTACTTGATTAATAACAAGTAGCATCAGTTTAAGTTCAAACTAAATAACCTAGAACGTCATCAACTGATCTTTTACTACGTCCCAAATCGTGAAAACCTAAAACAGAAAGAGGAAACATTTTTTAAACATGCTTCTTGAAAGTCTGATTGTTTCAGTTTTTACGGTCGATGTGGTTTGTTGCTCTGTTTTTGTTCCAGTTTGGTCGTATTAAGGAGAGGATGAGCGTTCAGGAGGAGCTGGACCGGCTCCTGTTCCTGGTGTCGGACCAGTCCCTGATGCTGCTGCCTGAATACCACCAGAGGATCAAGGTTTGGATCTTTCCACAGAGTTTCTGTTTGGTCCTCAACAGTCGATCAAATTGTGAAACGCCACGGTGTTGAAGGAAATAATTACTCACCGTGAAATTTATCATGTTTTATTGTGTTTGACTAGAAGATTAGGACGAGAGCGGGAAAGATTTTTTTAAAAGATACGATTCAAGTTTGTGTACTTGTGTTTAAAGCTTTGAAGAGCTGATTGACTTGAACTACACCGTTACAAGGCATACTTTTGCACCAAATATACTTCCATAGCTCCCTTTCCTCTAATCTGTGGCTTTAAAAAGGGCGTCTATTATGCAAAATTCACTTTTTTATGTTTCTGTTTGGGCTTTAACTCCTTCTAAAAACAACTCAAACATTAAAAAAGCACTTAGCTGCTTTTAACAATAAGTTAATGCATTTCTGTTTCAGAAACTACCAATTAAGTCACATTTGGCATTACTTAGCAACCCAACCCTGTTACCTGGCAACCAAAGCAGAGCTAAAGCACATTTGGTCAGCTGATTTTACCTCTTTATTCGCTGTACAATGGCTGCTGGAAAAGATAGGTGTTTTGTTGTTGACTTCCCATCCAGAATCAACTTGCCGCATTCTTGTTGGTTGTGCGGGAGGCTCTACTAATACCTTTCAAAGATGTGCGGTTGTGTAACTATGCATCTGTTTGCAGCCATTTTCACCTGTGAGTGTAAACGTTGAGTTGGGGGGCAGAGGTCATGGCCGCCAGCTGACTGTTTGGATTTAAAGCTGCAGTATGTAACTTTTACACAAATATGTTTAATCCATATTTATTAAAAGTGTCACCATGTTGTGACCACATGGTTTGAGACGGATAGTCTGTCAAAACATCGATCTCCTCAACTTCCTCCCATTGCTACTGTTGTGGTTTTCAAATATGCACCGCACCTGGTCAAAAACAACCAATCGGAGCCAGGAGGGCGGGCTCTAGCGCTGTCAATCAACCTCGTGTACATGCTACTTAACGGTTGGAAAAGCAACTTACCATTACAGGAAAGCTGTCATCTGTGGCTATGCTAGCTCGCCTTAGCATTGGTGTCAGGCTATGTTGTGATGTAGCGAGCGACGTAACAGTTTATGATCTAGCAGAGCTATCCGAACCCGTTCCAGGAAGCGGCTCCGGTCCTGCAGCCTTGATCCTGACCAGGTTTGTCCACCTTCCTGCTCTGTGGCCCTCAGGTCCTCCAGTCGCTGCAGTACGTGGACAGCAGCGGCGCGGTGCAGCTGAAAGGCCGAGTGGCCTGTCAGATCAGCAGCCACGAGCTGCTGCTGACCGAGCTGCTGTTCGAGAACGTCCTGAGCCCGCTGGCGCCCGAAGAGAGCGCCGCCCTGCTGTCCTGCCTGGTCTTCACCCAGAACACGCAGACGGAGCCGCACATCACCAGCACTATGAAGGAGGTGAGGTGGAGAGACGCCCTCTGCTCCCTAAGCGTCACCGAAAATGGTTATTAGAGGTGTGCCGATCGATCGGTCACCAATCATAATCGGACGATTTTTGTGAAATAGTGCCTGATCGGGATCGGTGATCATTGGCTCTGTTACCGATACCGATCACCTGCATCTCATTTCTCAGCATGTCTGTCCAGCTGGTCTCGTCTTTCCTTCACTGCGCAAACGCTCAGCAATAAATGCTAAGCGATGTGTAACTATAACCACTGAGTGAATGAGGACGTTTGCGTGTTGCGGCGGAAAATAGAAGCAGGTCAAAATACATCAACACAACGAAGCTAATAGACATAAAAACAATGACGGAGTTTGGCTACATCGAGGCTCAAAGCAGTAAAAAGACATGGAGGATCAGACAGCAGGTAAAGCAGCGCAGCTACAAACATTCACCGGATTAGCATGACGGTCAGAAAGATAAACTAATAACCTGCAAAATGATTTAAGACTTGGAGCTGCGATGTAAGACGCTGGTTCTGCTCTCGCTGTTGAACCGCTGCTCCGCTACAGGTAGTAATATTTAATATTTAGTAATATTTGACACGGAGCCGCTTCTGCTCCACCTGGTGACTCTCACACCGAATCTGTTTAAAGCTGCAGCATCTAACCTAAAAAATACATTTTACATACGTATTGAAACTTTCGCAGGGAGATCTATTATTTTTTAATCTCTAAAAAATAATCGATCTCCTCCCTGTTCTGCATAATTACTCCGCTCAGTCAGAAACAGCCAATCAGAACTAGCAGTAACCAGCTAGCCGCTATGCTAACAGGAAGTTTTCATTCAGTAACTCTGGATTGTTTATTGTAATGGATCCTGTATTTTGCCTTTGAATGTTAAGTTTTATACTTGAACCTTTTGTCAATGTTGAGAGGTTTTTTATGGCTCTTTACATTATTTAGCCTCTTCAGAGCCTCATATGTTATCAGTCTGTTAAAGATAGTATTATTGATAGCAGTTCAATTTGCACAATGCCTGTTTTGTTTAGTTTTCTTCTTGGAAAAAGTTACTAAAAACAAGTTTTTCTCTAAATTAAGGTGAATTCATGGTTCCTTTTTCCACCTAATGTAACAGTAGTGTTTATGATAAAAAAATAAATAATTATGTGATCATTATCGGCAGGAAAAAACCTGATCGGTACATCTCTGGTAGTTAAGGAAGCAGAGACGCCGCCGCAGTGACTCATTTTGTGTAAGGCTGTGTTGACCTGATGCATAACATCCTGCAGAAAGGACAGCGAGGCCTCGTCTCCTGACTCACACCGGGTCACGTATTAAATCACTTTCTGCGTCAGCGTGTCGGGAGGGAGGGAGCAGCCTCGACATGAAAGAGCTTTACCGGAGCTTAAATTAGTGATGACCTGAGTCGCTGTCTGGAAGGAAAAAAAACACAGATTTCCTGGGAAAAGATCCTCCTGTTGAGCTTGTAGAGTCCGACAGGTTTCCTCCACGTTGTCCCGTTTCTCTCCTTTCAGAGCATCGACCGCGTGCTGTGGGTGGCCCAGCGGATCGGGCAGCTGCAGCGGGACTGTGGGATCGCACAGACGGCCGAGGAGTTTGTGGGCCAGTTCAAGTTCGGCTTGACGGAGGTGGTGTACTGCTGGGCCAGAGGCATGGTGAGGATGTCCACGTTGTGGCCCAGTTCTCACCTTTCACACCACGTTTCATGCAGACTGCAGCGTCCCACTGCTGTAGGAGTTGTTCATTTGAAACCAGGAAACCCTGATGCATCTCTTGGGGTTTTGTAGTCGATGAAGGAGCGTCACTCCAGCCAGAGTTTGATTTGTTTATGGAGGTGTAAGTGTGCAATCAAATCCTGAACGAAACAAACTCCTGTACGCATAAAAACCTCCGTCTGAGCCAGTGGTTCCCAAACATTTTCTGGGCCCCACTATGGATTACAAATGGCTGTCTGGTTGAACAAGGTGCATGATGGGAGGGGAGAGGAAGAGAGGATTCTTAGAGACTCCCTGTCTTTAAAAACGGGGGAGGTGATCGACTTTTTATGGGGGCAAAATTAATGTACGTAGCTGAACATAGACGACAACATCAGTAGCCCACAGGCTACTTGTTAACAAGCTTAAGGTGCTGTATTGACATTAGCTAGTCATCTTTTAGCTAACATCACCTGCATCCAACAGCTTCACTCAACAGTCGGTTAGTTTGGGGGAAAAACTGTGAAAGGTTCTTTGCGTTTTGCTGGTTTGCTGCCATGATTCTAACACACCTGTAGCTCCGCACAGCAGCAGCATCAGGTCTCCTTCACTGGTGTGTAAACAGCACGAGTGTCGTAGCATTTATGTTGCGTTTAAAGGCGACTCGGAAAAACAGTTACCACATGTTAACAACGGATTAAACAGTTTTAACTGCTGATAAAAGTGACAGAGGACACAGATATGTGAAGTGCAGAAGCCCCTACTGTATCAAACTGACATAGGAATAACAGAGAGTTGGCCGTTCTAAGGTAAAACCCAGCGCAAACAGCGTCCATGTTTTTTTTTTCATCCAGACGGCTCCCTGCGCCCCCCCTGCAAAGGCATGGCGCCCCCTTTAGAGGGCGCGCCCCACAGTTTGGGAACCTCTGGTCTAAGCTGTTGAATTGAACTCTGACGTAATTCAAACGGATTTACGAATGCCAGAAGAGGAAGCAAGCAAAAAATAAAATCTATTAGAATAAAAGTAGAATCTGAATGTTATTTTTCAGCCCTACCTAATAATTAGGGCTGTATAATAATATCAATATCGTGATATATATCGATATTTTCTTTCCTAGAAAAAAGTCGATATTCATCTTCAAGTATCGTAACGTCCAACTGTCACCTTGTTCACTCACTGCTTGCTTCACCAGGTCATCAGGCTTAGAGTGATTCCTTCAGATGTTAAGGTTTAAAAGGTATCAAACTATTCAGAGCAGGAACTTGGTTCACTTTATTTACTTTACTAATGCATGTCAGCTACAGTTTGGACTGTTTCAATTAAAAGAAACATGTTTTCTCACCACTTCTTTGATTCATTTTGTTCAGCTGTCCACTTTAAGTCTGTGTCCAACCAGAGCCAGGTATTGTGTAGTTGGTGCTTTTAATCAGTTCTCAGTTAAATTAATTAAATCCAACTTTATAACAGTCACAAAATATCACCAAATCACTCTGTCCCTCTAAAATCATTCAGAAAGTCGCAAAGGTGTATTGGATTGTATCGTTTGCTGAATATATACACAGTCCAGTCACATTAATGTGACCACCACGTACTTTCCACTTCAGAGTTAAATAACCAATCACAGAAGGCAGGTGGCAGCACAGTGCAGTTGAGCGTATATAAAGGGTGTGTGTGGGCTTCGGAAAACATTTCAATCGTTGGCGTAATGCAGAAACGAAGCGATTTATCCGACGTCCAAAAGGGCATGATCATTGGCTTTCGGGCCAAGGGTGGAAGCATTTCCGAAACGGCTGAGTTTGTGAACTGTTCGCGTGCCGCCGTGGTAAAAGTGTACCGTGCATGGCAAAATGGGACTGTCCAAAATCAACGACGTGGCAAATGTGGTGCACCACGGGCCATAGATGACAGAGGCGAACGACGGTTGCGGAGATGCGTTCGGGCAGATAGACGGGCTACCGTTGAGCAACTGACCACTAAAATGAACCAAGGGGCTACCACAAGTGTCTCCCAAACCACTATTCAGCGAACATTGCTGCGTCTGGGCCTCCGAAGCAGACGCCTGGTTCGTGCACCTATGCTGACTGGTGTTCATCGACGACGAAGGCTAGAATTTGCACGCCAGTACAGCAGCTGGACGTCCACTGAGTGGCGACAGGTAGCGTTTTCAGATGAATCGCGTTTTATGCTCCATCGGACAGATGGACGTTGGCGTATAAGGCGTGAAACCTCTGAAAGGAACCACCCTGCAACCATTGCAGGAACGGTCCAAGCTGGAGGCGGGAGCATTATGGTCTGGGGAATGTTTTCCTGGCATTCTCTGGGTTCACTGATTATTGTGGAAGGCACGATGGATCAATACAAGTACGCATCTGTCCTTGCGGACCATGTCCACCCCTACATGCGCATTGTTTTTCCTCAGGATGATGGCATCTTCCAGCAGGACAATGCGAGGTGCCATACAGCTGCCAGTGTACGTGCGTGGTTCGAAGAGCACCAGGATGAGTTTACCGTCCTCCCCTGGCCAGCAAACTCACCTGACTTAAACCCAATCGAGCATCTGTGGGACCATCTCGATCGAGTTGTTCGCGCCATGGATCCTCAACCGCGTAATCTAGCGCAGCTGGCCACGGCATTAGAGTCGGCATGGCTCAACATCCCAGAGAAGACCTTCAGGGACCTAAGTGACTCTCTTCCTGCACGTCTCGTAGCAGTTCGCTCTGCGAAAGGTGGTTATTCTGGCTTTCGACAGATGGTCACATTAATGTGACTGGACTGTGTATATCGTATATATTCAGCAGAATATCGCGTATCGTATCGTGAGATTATTGCATCACTACAGCCCTACTAATAACGTCTCATTAACTCGAGCTGGCCTATAAATAAAGTATATTTGAATCATATTTAGTTATACTATCGCACCTGTTTGCTCCGTCACATTAACCTACCCTTTGATTTATCGGTTGACGGGTCTCCGGTCCTGCTGCAGCCGTTCGCTGAGATCGCGCCGCTCACAGACGTGCAGGAGGGGACGGTGGTCCGCTGCATCCAGCGGCTGGACGAGGTGCTGAAGGAGGTGCGGCAGGCCGCGCGCATCGTGGGAGACTCCGTCCTGGGCAGCAAGATGGAGAAAGCCTCGCTGGCCATCCGCAGGGACATCGTCTTCACCGCCTCCCTCTACACACACTGAGACCTCGAGCCAATCACGTTCAAACCGGGACACACCAGGAGGGGGATGTTTGTAAATTATCGTACAGAATCAAAATCTGTCCCCATGATTCATGATTTCTTTTTTAAAAAAAAAAGTGTTCAGATTATTTTGTTGCTTATATTTTGTTGCTTTACTTCTTTTTTGTGGTTATCAATACTTGCGTTTCCATTGGCCGTACAATTGGTGCGATTTCACATTTTGAAAATAAATTAGCCTAACAGAAACAAATTGTGTCAATTTTTTTATTAAGCTTTGTCGCTTTCATGAAGTTTTTGTTTTTGTTTTGTTTTTTTTTTGGCCATATCAAAATTTATTTCACAAAACTGCTTTAGAAACAGAATTTTCTCATCACATGATCAACAACAGGATGTTGCTACTGGAGCAAACCATGAAGAAGACCTCAACAGGAAGTGGTAGGAGGATGTTTTTAATGACTCATCTCGTGAACAAACTTATTTTGTGTGATTTTTATTGCGTTTCTTGTTTAATGGAAACACAGCAACTTTGACTTTTTCTTTTTGTTACATTACCGGAATATAGACATTTATTTGTAATGGAAACTGAGCTACTGACTATTCTCTACACACATTTTGAGCCTATAGTAAAGGATTAGTTTTGATAAATGATCAAATTTGCCAAATATGTCATAAAAGATTGTTTTTTATTAAAATGAATTACTCTTTTAATTTACTTAAATTCAGCTACTATATTTTCAGTGGATATTTTTTATATTTAACGCTGCAGATCTGGATTTCTGTTTCTGCCAACGCAAATATGTGTATATTTTATTTTCTCAATTGTTTTAAAGCTCTTTGCCGCTCAGTTCGCTTCTGCTGTGGGCCGGCTCGCTTCCAGCACACATTCCGGGCTGTCGCTTTAAGACGAGGGTAGTTTTGTGTTTCATTAATTCAATATACAGCGACGTGTTGGTGAAGAAACCTTATCGGAGCAGCAGCCGCCGCCGCACGGAGCGCAGCAGGATTAAAACCCCGTTAGAAATAGAAACGCCTCGAGTTTATTTCAAACAGAGCGAGTTTTTAAGATGAAGACATCCTGAAGAGATGGCTTTAACGCATTTGGAGAAATAAAATCATCGAAAGGAGCTTTTTATTATTATTATTTTTAATATTCACCTGCAGCTGGAGTGAAACATCCGACTGAGGGAGACGTACAGAAAACCGGGAGGCATGTCGTCTGAAAAACACGGTAAGACTGAGACGCATTTCCTCTCTTTTTTTATTTATTTTTTTGTTGTCAGATTGGTTCACATTTTGCTCCATCCAGAGCTGCTCGCCGCGGTGTGGGTGCAGCATGAGGGGGAGAAAACCACCGCAGGGCCTCTAATTATCAGTTAAAAGTGTCGCCGTCGGGGTAGTTTCGGGTCATTTCCACCCCGGCGACACGATTCCACCCGTATTTCATCACGAACCACCCAGAATGTGGCGTTAAAATCCGTAAAACCTCCGTTTTAACCTCTCATTTCCATCATTACGCACAAGCTTACGTACGTCCCCCCAGACCGTTTGATGTGGGTGTCCTCTGCATGCGCGTGCCTCCGCTAATTAATCGATAATAAATAAATAAATCAATAAATAGCTGTGGGTCTGCAGCCAGAGTTTCATCTAATATTATTGAGAACAGAACATTGGTTCTGCATCATACGGTTTATATCAAAATAGGTTCAGAAATTAATTTTAAAAAACGAATTTCTGTTGCAGCTAGAAACTGGTGATCAGGACCTGAACCGCCAAAGACCAACTTGGTAACCGTCTTTATTATTAAACACGGTTAATAAGAAAGTAAAGACGGTTACCAAGTTGGTCTGTAATGTCTAGGCTTTAAGGATTAATATCCCAGCGAGCTTCACATGTTTATTTAATCTATTTTTGGTCTAGTTTCTAGTGTTTGAAATAAGACAAAACTAACTTTTAATAAGATGTATGGGCTGTTTGAAGTCAGTAATTCCTTAACGTTGATGTTTAAAAGTTCTAATTCCACTGGCAGATTATTTCATTACTTGGGGGGGGGAAAAATGCTTATTTTTTCTCTTCTGTAAGCGATGCTTCGAGTCATGACTGTTTGGTTTAGTTTAGTTTATTTAGGATCCACATTTGGCTGCAGCTGCTCATCGGCTTTCCTACATTAGGTGAATTACATCACTAAAACACTTTTTAGAGATAAAAACTACTTTCTATAACAGCTGGAAACTAGTGAACCTCCAAATACACATAAACGGTTACAAAGTTGGTCTTCCATCAGTTCCAGGATTAAAAAACTATTATATCCCAGCAAGTTTTATATGTTTATTTATTGTACTTTTTGGTCTAGTTTCTAGTCTATTAGAGCTTGAAATAAGACAATTTTACTTTTCAATAAGAAATAGGAGATTATTTTAAGTCAGTCATTCCTTAACATTGATTTTTTTTTTTTTTTTGAGAAGTTTGTTTCACTGTCAGATTGTTTCACTTATTTCTTGGGAAAATGCCTTTTTGTAAGTGAAATAATCTGCTAATGGGTCTGGTAGTTATTTTTCCACTTTTTAAAAACCACCTTTGTGTTACTGTAGCTATCAGGTCCTGAACCTTCAGAAACGCATAAAGACAGTTACAAAGTTGGTCTTCTATCATTTCTAGGATTAAAATACTAATATCCCAGCAAGCTTTATATATTTATTCATTTTATCTAGTTTCTAGTATAAATATCCTGGCATTTGAAATAAGACAAAATGAACTTACAAGTTACTTTTAACTTGTAGGAGCTTGTTTTAACAATTCCTTAATTTTAAAAAAGGATTATTTCACTTATGGGAAACATTTTGGTTCCATATCACATGATTTACTTCACCGAAACAGTTTACAGGCATTAATTTAAAAACAATAATCTATTACAGCTAGACACTGAAGTGACCAGGTGTAGTGATGAACCTTAAAGACACATGAAGACGGTTACAAAGTCGGACTTCTATCATTACAAGAACGTTTCTGGGATTAAAGCACCAGTGTCACACCAAGATCTAGAGAAACTGGTTCCCGATTATTAACTATACATTCCAATCTGCCAGTGGAAATGTACATTTTAATCAAAAATTACTTGTCAGTTATTTTTGTCTTGTTTCAAGTGTACTGACATTTGCACTAGAAACTTCTACTTTGTAAGATTTTGTGTTTTTGCAGTGTGAAATATTTGGTTTGTCTCTCTACGTCTCAAACTCAGTCAGGTTGGATTATTGGTACGTTTGTAGTAGTAACTATAAAAGGAGCAGCTTTAACTCTGCACTGCTTAACTGACTTTGTACAAAATTTAGATTTTCTAAAAAATGTACCAAGAGGAAACATTTTAGTGTCAAATTTAAAAAGCTTAAATTTTGAAAAAAATCAGCTGCAACACTCAGATTTAACGCGGTGAGCCAGACAGTTCTCTCAAATTGATCAAAATAGATACAAATAGATCAATATGTAATGGTGTATTGATCTATTTGCTATTTTATTTTAAGCAATCATTCAATCAACATGTTACTAAGCAAACTCAAGCTTCCTACTCCGCAAAAAGTGCTTGTTCCTCTGGCGGATTATTTAACTTTTAACGTGGGAAAGTATCGTGTTGTAAGTGAAATAATCTGTCAGTGGAACTATTACCCTTTTTAATATCAATATTAAGTTATTACTGACTTAAAACAAGCTAATAATTCTTACTGAAAGTTACTTGGAAGTTAGTTTTGTCTTATTTTCCCCCCCCTTTGAAAACTTACAGACAATTCAGCCGAACATGTAGCATAATATCTTAATGCTTTGGTTGTAAGCAGGCTGACTTTCTTGTAACTGTTTAATGGAAAATGCTATTGTTAGATATCAGAATATTTTTTTACCAGTGTGGGTTGTTTTTCAGAATAAGTGAGGAAACAAACAAACATCGGCAGCAGTGTTTAATCCATGTGTTGCACAGGCTTATGTTTGCTGGATTATTTCAATTGAACGCTGATGTTTTGTGAGAAATTTTTTGCCTCTTGTTGCCTGTCATTCCTGTAAGCCTTCAAATCTTCTGAGAAACATGGGAATAAAAATGCCTCTGGTTGCAAATAAACTGCTGTCCCGTCTGTAACCTTCGCTGGGTGTCCCTCTGTGTTTCTGGTCCACTTCCTTCTTCGTTAAGGAAACTACACAAAGCGAGAATCGTCACTGCAAAAACACAAAGTCTTACAAAGTGTTTTTGGTCTAGTTTCTATTGCTAATGTCTTAGTACACTTGAAATAAGACAAAACAAACTAACAAGTAACTTTTCAAAAATATAAGAGCTCGTTTTAAGTCAATAATTCCTTAGTATTGATGAAAATGTATTCGTTCCTGTCGGATTAAAAATTGCTGTAAGTGAAATAATCTACCAATGGATCAAGTACCTTTTTAAATTTAATATTGAGGAATTAATGACTGAAAAAAAAGCTCCTACACTGCAAAAACACTAAATATAATCAAGCGTTTTGATCTAGTTTCTAGTGCAAATATCTTATTACACTTGAAATAAGACAGAACTGACGTACAAGTATCTTTTTCAGGATTGTCAGGGACCAGACAGTACAAAATGCAGAACACAGGTATTGAATTCAAAAAGGTGGGTTTTTATTTACCCAAAAATATGAACAAAAGGTTAACATAACATTTAAATGGGCATGCCAATAAAAGAGGCCAAGATAAATTACAGAACTCAAGACATAACTGACACAACATCAAAACTGGCCTGCTGACATAAGACACAAGGGGATTTAAACACAAGTTTAGCTAAACTATGAAGACACAATAGGGGAAAACAAAATGGCTGCCATTCAACAACTAACCCAAACAATGAAATAAACCCAATAAACCCCCCCCCGCCCCCCCCCAGCCTGATGCCGGTGGTTCAGTCCAATAAGGCCATGAGCTGTATATCAGGAACCTCAGCCCTTTGCCAGCCTTTGGTCCAGAGAGGGGAGCCCAAACACCCAGGTAACTCAAACAAACAAAACAATATTAATACAACATAATTACATTTCAACCCTGCATTGTTAATATGTGAGCACTCCATATAAACATTGTAAGGTGGAAGAAAGAAAATAAAAAATGATTAAACTACAAAACAAACTAAAGTGAAAGCCAACTTATGATAACCTTACCCTGTGTGGCTGGACGTCACAAGGATAATAATTCCTTAATTGATGTAATAATATTGGTTCCAATGGCAGATTATTTTTCTTAAAACATTTTTCTCATAAGCGAAATAATCTGTCAGTGGAACTGATACTTTTTCATCAATATTAAGGAATTATTGACTTAAAACAGCCCTTAATTTGCTGAAATGTTCCTTTAAAGATATTAGAGCTTGTTTTAAGTAATATTGAAAAAAAAGTTATTAGTGGATCTAGTACTTTTAAAAAAATCAACATTAAGGAATTATTGACTTAAATGACTCTCCTATATCTTGCTGAAAAGTTACTTGACATGTTTTGTCTTATTTCATATGTACTAAGATATTTGTACTATAAACTAGACTAAAATACTTAAGATTCTGTGTTTTTGCAGTGCAGCTGCTCGGTTCAACATCTAGCATCCACCTGTTTCCCATCTCGCTTCCCTCCTGCATGTCCCTGTCAGGCAGTATTATCTCAGCTCCCCTTTATGCTGTGAAAACACGACACTCCATCAGTCATTTTCTGACAAACACGGAGAGAAACTCACAGGTGGGAGAAAGCAGACGAGATTCTCCACGATGAAATGCCACATGTCTGACTGATGATAAACAGAGATGAAAAGGTTATTTGTTTCATCGTCTTCATCCTGAGGTGTGAAAATGTCGACTGCTGTCATCATTAATGCAGAGATGGAGCAGGTTGGAGAATATATGGCCTTCCTGTACACTTCTGCTTGATTCTCATTTCCCTTGGATTTCTCCCATGTACTTCAATTCCCTCCACTGGGGAGGAAAAAAAAGATTTGAAACTGAAAAAGAAATTTGATGCTAAAAAATTCTGAAAAACTATTTTGAAATTGAAAAGTAGCCATGGACATTTCTTTAGGCCATAATGTTTGCTCAGAAATGTTAATTGTAAAACTGAAAAAAATGAACGAGAAAAAAAAAAAAGATATTTGAAACTGAAAAATAAATTTTAAATAGAAAAAGAATCATTTGAAATTGAAAAATATTTATGAAATTAAAAAAAAATTGAAACTGAAATAGAAATTTGATACTAAAGAATGTAAAACCGAAAAAATATTTTCAAACCGAAAGAGAAAAGTTTGAAATTGAAAAATAAATACCTGAGAAATAGTGTCAAAATTACATTTCAGGTCCCCCCTGCCCAAATTTAAAATTATTTTTAGTTTCAAATCTTTGTTCAGTTTCAAAAGTATTTTTTTCAGTTTTAAGATTTTACTTTTCTGTTTCAAATATTTATTTCCAATTTCAAAACGAACATTTTTATACAAACTTTGTGGCACCAATTTAGCTCCATATGACATTTAGACGAGCCGCGCTCACACCGTCTCTCTCTCCGCCTCTCAGGACTCGACGACTCCGGCCGTCAGACCATGCAGCCGCCCCCGTACCTCCCCGGCCCCCCGGATTCCAACATGCAGCAGCATCCCAACATGGCCGCCGTGCCGGGCGCCCAGCCCGGTTATCCCGCCCCGCCGCCGCCGCCGCCTCCGGGCTCCGAGGGATACCTCCAAGAAACGACGTTCCACTTCGGGGCTCCGGGAGCCGCGCAGGGCTACACGGTGCAGACCCAGGGCCCCGGAGGCGCCATGCAGCAGCACCCGCCCGTGGGGTACATCCACCCGGGATACCCGCTGCAGCTGCAGCCATGCACCGCCTACGTTCCCGTCTATCCCATGGCGTCCGTGAGTCACAGACCGACTCCGAAACTCTCAGAGTTATTTTTTCTAACTTTTGTTTTTATCTACACAGTAAAAAGTGCTGGGTTAAAAATGACCCAAATCGTAACCCAGCGCTGGTCATATATCGACCCAGTTGGGTTGTTTTAACCCAACTGGGTCGGGTTGATGGTTTGAGCAGCACACTGGGTCATGGCAACTAACCTAACGTTGGGTTAAATTGACCCAAAATTGGGTTGAAACTCATAAATGGTGAAAGGATTGAACTTTTATAGCTTTATCCAAACATTTTGACGACTCAAAGTGCTTCACACTGGAGTCACAGTCACACATCTGTACACTCATACGCAGCTCAGTGGGCAATTTGGGGTTGAGGGCCTTGCCCAGGGGCACATCAACAGGTGGCAGGAGGAAGCTGGAATTGAAGGAGGAGGAATTGAACCTATAACCTTCCGATCGCAAGACCACTGCTCTACCCGTAGAGCCACAGATACCCAACACAAGGATTATTATACGACTATAGCTGGGTAAAATTATGTATTTACCTACCATCATAAATATTTTAAATAAAAATAAATATCAAACGTGTTTGAAATACATTCTATTCATTTATAAAATCCTATTCACGTTGAAACTTTATCTTCTTTTTACTTATTATGTCTCATTTCAAAGTAGAGGAGAAGCCAGATATGCAGTCATGTTGAAAATGGAGGCTTGTGGAGAGGGGCGTGGCTTGGGGGAGGGGCGTGGCTTGTGGAGGGGCGTGGCTTGTGGAGGGGCGTGGCTTGTGGAGAGGGGCGTGGCTTGTTAAGAGGGGCGTGGCTCCTTCCAAGTTTCACCTTTAACCCAACCGATTGGTTAAATCTACCAACCTCTGACCCAACAGAAGAGTTCAGGCTGTAAACTTCCGGTAAATTTCTGACCCAACTCTTGAGTTATGAATTTTGACCCAATATTTGGTCAAACTAACCCGACCTATGACCCAACGGCTTCAACCCAGAAAGTGGGTTATGAAAATAACCCAGCATTTTTTACTGTGGATAAACGTCAAGATTAGTGGTGCCACATTGAGGCAGTTTCATGTTGCGTTTATTTATTTTTTAGGTTAAAATCTTGATTTTTAAATCAACCTTTGCTTATTCTAACTATAAATATTTGATGTTTCGTGTGAATCTTAATGTAAAATCCTTTAAGTTTTATTTTTATCATCATCATCAATTTTTTGGTACATATTAGTATCGTTTTAGCTTTAAAGATAAAAAGTTCACAGATTAGTAAACAAGTAAACAAAATTGCTTCCTAAGCGTTTAACATCAAAGTCCGTCTAATTTCCAAAGTTTTCATTCAGTTTTATTTTTAGTCCATTTTATTAGAAAATGATAAATATTTCAGAATAAATTCAAGATAGAAACATTTAGTTTCCCTTTTAGCTCAATAAAATGTATTTGAATTAGATTTTTTAATGTAATTGGAAACTTACCTTTGAAAATCCTTGAAAAGTGCTTGAATTCTACAATGAAGCTGTGCCATTGGTTCAGTGTTAATCATCTAACCGCTCCATGTTGGGTCCGCTCAGGGTCAGCCCTACATGCCAGCAGCAGGAAGCCACCCGGGGATCCCCCCAGGCCAGATCCACCCCATGCAGATGCCCCCAGCATCACCCTGATGGACCGCCGGCCGCCCCACGACTACCTGCCCATCGCCGTGCTGACCACCGTCTGCTGCTTCTGGCCCACAGGCATCATCGCCATCATCAAGGCAGTGAAGGTGAAAGTCATTTTATTATTATGTCAGAATAATAAGAGCTGCTACTAGGAACTGCTAATACTTTAGCGCAGGAGTTTCCAAACCTTTTCTGGGCCCCCGCTATCGATTACAAATGGGTCGGTAGCCTACAAGCTACTTGTTAACAAGCTTAAGGTGATGTATTGACATTAGCTAGTCATCTTTTAGCTACTTTACCTGCATCCAACAGCTTCACTCAACTCAGTCTGTTAGTTTGGGGGAAAATCTGTGAAAAGTTCTCTGCGTTTTGCTGGTTGTTGCCTTGATTCTAACACACCTGAGCATCTCCACACAGCAGCAGCATCAGGTCTCCTTCATTGTCGCACAGGGTGTAAACAGCGCGAGTGTCGTAGCTCTCATGTTGCGTTTAAAGGCGGCTCAGAAAAACAGGTTACCACATGTTAACAACAGATTAAACAGTTTTAACTGCTGATAAAAGTGACAGAGGACACAGATATGTGAAGTGCAGAAGCCCCTACTGTATCAAACTGACATAGGAATAACAGAGAGTTGGCCGTTCTAAGGTAAAAACCCAGCGCAGCCCCCCCCACCCCCCAGGTTCCCACAGTTTGGGAACCTCTGCTTTAGCGGATAAAGACACTTTGGATAATTTAACACCTCTCTGTGTACTAAGCAGCTGCCTCAGCCTTAATTGATGGATGTCAGATTATAGATCTGTACGCTGAGTAATAAAAAGGCATAAACAAGCATAAATATCACTAATATTTCCAAATTAGTACAACAAACAGCCACCCAAAGTTATTTTAATTGCAAAAAAATCACAAAAAACTATTGCGGAATTCTGGAGGGACTGGAAAGATGTTCAACATGATCTAATTTTAAGAATTTATTAATATTTTTAGCGGGTTTTACCAACACATTCTGTCACAACCGACCCTTTAAGAGCATTTATGATCTTAATTTGGCCCAAAACAAAGATGAGTTTGACACCTCTGCTCTAAAACCATCCAGATGTTGGATGCAAAACAAAATGCATAAAGTGTTTGTAGCTGCTTCAGTTGAGTTAGCGCTGTGTGCCGAAGCTTTTCCATGCCGGACGCGGTGATCACGGCTCCTTGCGGTGGCTCTCCTCACACTTTAACGAGTCCTGTTGTTCCATCTGTGTGACGGTAAGCCGGGCTGACCAACATGCACTCAACATGCCACGTTACGTAACCGCACCACTGTCAGTGCAACGGGACAGAATGGATTCGGTCCTCCGGGCCGCTCAGCTGGCTGTGCGCTGAGCCGAGCTGACAGGCCGTGGAGGCGCCGGTCCGAGCGGCCCAGTATGTGCGGCCGCTGCTCGGCCCCGGCGCCACGGGCTGGCGCACGGTCGGCCCTGACCTCGAAGCTGTGTCATTTATTTATTTATCTTTTCATTTTTTTTTTATCTGGATTTGCATCCTGCACTTCCCGTATCTGTTCTCCGCATTTTTTCAGCCGTTACAACTGTTTAATCCAGAGGTTCCCAAACTGTGGGGCGAGACCCCTAGGGGGGGCACCGTGCCTTTGCAGGGGGGCGCGGGAAGCCGTCTGGATGAAAAAAAAAAAACATGGACGCTGTATGCGCTGAGTTTTTACCTTAGAACGGCCAACTCTCTGTTATTCCTCTGTCAATTTGATACAGTAGAGGCTTCTGCACTTCCCATATCCGTGTCCTCTGTCACTTTTATCAGCAGTTAAAACTGTTTAATCCGTTGTTAACATGTGGTAACATGTTTTTCCGAGCCGCCTTTAAACGCAACATGATGCTACGAAGCTCGCGCTGCGTTTAACACCTGTGCACCAGTGAAGGAGACCTGATGATGCTGCTGCTGTGCAGAGATACATGATTCTAACAGGTGTGTTAGAATCATGGCAGCAAACCAGCAAAACGCAAAGAACTTTTCACAGTTTTCCCCCAAACTAACCGACTGAGTTGAGTGAAGCTGTTGGATGCAGGTGATGTTAGCTAAAAGATGACTAGCTAATGTCAATACAGCACCTTAAGCTTAACTAGTAGCCTGTAGGCTACCGATGTTGTTGTCCATGTTCAGCTACGTACATTAATTTTGCCCCAAAAATGTCGATCACCTCCCCCCCTTCTAAGAAACAGACAGTCTCTAAGAATCCTCTCCCCCCTCTCACACGTCGTTCAACCACACAGCCATTTGTAATCCATAGTGGGGCCCAGAAAAAGTTTGGAAATCACTGGGGGGGCCAGGAGAAAACGTTTGGGAACCACTGGTTAAATCCGTTGTTAACATGTTGTAACCTGTGTTTCCGAGCCGTTTTGAACGCAACATGAGCGGTTCTGGTGCTCTAGCTCCGGAGGGTTAGCAACAGAGACATTTTGCTGTGCAGATCTGAATCCTGGTGTGTTACAAATTAAAATCACCACAGAAAACCAATAAACTGCAAAGGCAAATAACTTAACCGAAGTAGAGTAATAAGCTGTTAGCTAGTTAGTCTATATGTTAAGTTGGTTAGCAAGAACAGGCTACTAATTTTTGCTATCTATCTTCAGAGGTGGACAATTAAGTAGCTTTTGGGGGAGGAAAAAGTTTTACTGCATTGTGCTTTTTACTTTTAGTAACAGTAATAGTGACATTATTCCTTCTACTAACACTACTACTAATAGTTTTGCATTTAAAATACAAAGTGCTTTTGTCATGTACATCTGAAATATTTCGTTTTCATTAAATTCATAAAATCAAATTCAGTTTTTCTTCTTTTCAAACTATTATTACACTGTGCCATCATAGAGTGAATTGTGAATAACTGCTACACATTGAAACTTACAGGATTTCTGAAAAAATGGGTGAAATCATTTCCTCCTAGAACATTTTCTGTATTTTTTACAGCTAAAATATCATATACAAAAATAGCCAGATGCAGATTTTGAGGTTTAGGTAGAAATAGACTTCAGAGATTGGAAACATGAAATTTCTGCAATATATAAGATAATATTTATAAAATCTGAGCATAATTACTCAACATTTTGTACATGTCACTGCTTGCATCATTAGTTTTTGTATTTATAAGCAAAATGGATGTTTTATTTGAAAGTTATGTTTGTTTATGTATTTATTTATATTAAATTAAATACCTTTAGTAAAGCAATGACAAAATATATATTTTAATCCTATAAAACAATAAAAATAAACTAGTTTTAAGCATATATGCTGATTTCAAGAAATTCAATGTCAAGTAACATTTTCTTTACTTGAGATTATTTTTCTTAAAATAAGATAAAATATCTTACTTGTATAAGTAAAATTGGCTTGTTTTAAGTAAAAACACACTAATTTTAAGATATTAGTGTGTTCATCTTGGTTAGAAATCTTTTCTTGTTTTAGAAAATCTCGACAAGATAAATTTTCTTGTTCTGTTGGCAGATCATTTTTCTTATTTTCAGAAAATTATACCCTATTTTCATACTGTTTTTTTTTTTTCTTGTTTTTGAAAGGAGACTTTTTGCAGTGTATTTCCTGTGCCGCCTCCCTAAATAAGTGACCCGGCTCCACAGTAAATTCTCCTGCGGAGCCGGGTCCGCCTCTGCGGTGTGTTCTGTGTCTGTGTTGCATGCAGCGGCCTCCTCCTGCACATGCAGCCTGCGCTGCAGTGAAATCGATCCACTCGACTCGCTCCCACTCACGCACCGTCCCGTTATGCAACGTGTTTCGCTCAGCTGGCCTCTCTTCTCCTGTCCCCGCTGCCCAGGTGCGCATGGCGATAGCCCGAGGGGACATGGTGACTGCGGAAATAGCGTCCCGTGAGGCCCGCAACTTCTCCTTCATCAGCCTGGCCGTGGGCATCGCCTCGCTGGTGCTCTGCACCATCCTCACCGTGGTAGTCATCATAGCCTCGCAGCATCACGACGACGACTGGGACCCCTAACTGGTCCCGCTTCCCCCACAGCCAGAGCGGCTGGATATTATCTATCTAACTACTGTCAATGGCTTGGTGAGGAGGGGGGGGGAAGGAAAGCGCACCGCTTCTGCTTGTCGGCCCTTTCTGTACAGCTGCCCACACAGTTTAAAGACCTAACCTGCTTCTATCAAACACCCACCAATGGCCAAAAATAGCAGGCGGTTGTTAAATAGGTCCAGAGTGACCACTTAATATTTGCTTTCGTATTAAAAGTCTGAGCTGCGGGATGGAGACAAACCTTCTTGTGTTCGCGATCCATTTGTCTGCTGCTAATTGATGCAGTTAGGCACCAAACTGTGTGTTTAATACTTCAACAACCGACTCGCAACGTTCATTTACTGCACTGCAAAACACTAAATCCAAGTATGTTTGGTCTAGTTTCTGCTGTAAATAACTTAGCACACTTGAAATATGAGAAAACGGACTTACAAGTAACTTTTCAATAACATGTGTGAGCTTGTTTTAATCGATCAAGCTTATTTGTAGAGCACATTTCAGCAACAAAGCAGCTCAAAGTGCTTTAAATCATGCAAACATAAAAATCTACAACAATTTCAACATTACTTTACACATCAAGATGTTGGTTAAAAGCAGCTCCAAACAGGCGAGTTTTTCAAATTCTGAACAATTCCTTAAAGAAAAATGACTAGTTCCATGAGCAGATTATTAAACTTTTAGGAAGACATTTTTGTCATAAGTGAAAAAACCTGTCAATGAAACTACCATCTATTCATCAATACCAAGGAATTATTGACTTAAAACAAGCTCTTAAATCTTGCTGAAAAATTACCTGTAATTTGCAGAAGAAACCTGACCAAAAATACTTTGTAGGATTTTGTGTTTTTGCAGCGTAAGTTAGATAAATGCACTTTTAGTCCTGCTCAGAGCATAATGCATCATTGTTGGAGCATGAAATAGTTTTTATTTGTTTCTATAAAAGTTTTCTGCTCCACAAGGCACTAATTTGTGAAGATGGATTGGCCTGTATGCATTTATACGACTATCGTCATGCATGGGACCCATTATAGCAATTAAGTAATGGGACTCAGTCCTTTGGTTATGTAGTTTTTCCTCCAAATCAGAGACAGGGACCCAGACAGGTCTCAGATGAGCTGAATAATTTAAAACGATACTCATTTGTGTTTCTGCTAAGATTTATAACTGGTTTTACCAACACTGGTTGTATTGGCCCATTATGAGCCCCAGCCGGAGCAAAACACAGATGGGGCCCAACATGCAGCATCACCAGAAAGTATTCACACCTCATCACTTTTTCTATTTTCTGTTTATTTATGGATTTTGGTTTTGTTTTTTTCTTCCTTTTTAAACAAAACCCACTCCAGATAGCCTACAATGACAAGATGAATACAAGTTTTCAGTCGTTTTTGTGAATTTAAACAATAAATGTTAAAGAATTTAAGCTAGTAAGTCGATATATATTCAGATGTGTAGCTTAATATTTTGGTTTAATCACCTTTGGAACTAATAGCATAGATAATTTTTTTTCATTTATGTTTCCGGATAAATTTTAAAGCGCACATTGCTTGTCTATTTTTTAAAGGTTCAGTTGAATAAAATTCAGTGTCAGTGTTGAAGTTTTGGTTACCGTCTGTTAAGAATTGTTTAAGTATTAGTACACAAGCTCTTATTTTGAAGAGAGTGAAGACTGTTTTTGCATTACTTAGTTAAATATTCTCAAAATGACTCATTTATGTGAAAGAATACAAGATTTTTTTAGTTTTAAATATTTATTTCGGTACCAGTAGGTGTAGTAGTGTATGGAAGCTCATTTCCACCTTAAAAAAAAAAAAGCTAAACAGGAAGTCATAATTTCGACTTTCAAAGTCATAATTTCGACTTTCAAAGTCATAATTATGACTTTCAAATTCATAATTTTGACTTTCAAAGTCATAATTTCGACTTTCAAAGTCATAATTATGACTTTCAAATTCATAATTTTGACTTTCAAAGCCATAATTATGACTTTCAAAGCCATAATTTCGACTTTCAAAGCAATAATTTCGACTTCTCAAAGTAATAATTTCGACTTTCAGTCGTAATTATATTTAAAGTCATAATTTTGACATTATGACTTTGAAAGTGGAAATTATGACTTTAAATAATTATGAAATTATGACTAAATAATTATGACTTTAAATAATTATGACTTTCAAAGTCATAATTATGAGAATGATTTTGACTTTGAAAGTCGAAATGAGACTTTAAATGTCGAAATGATGACTTTAAATGTCGAAATGATGACTTCCTGTTTAGCTTCTTTTTCATGGCGGAAATGGGCTTCCATAGGTAGTGGGCACTTTAAATGTATTTTTTGCCAACCGAGTGGATGAAAACTGTTTAGATATAAGTTCCGTTGTTCTGTGAGATCGACAGAACAACGCTGTGATTATCACCATGTACTTTTATCTTATCAGCAGCGTAACACCTGACATAGACGTTAGATTATCATTTGTTATTAATGACATCCTGACTTAGCGGCTAAGCTAATCATCAACGACAGCGAGGCGAGTTTTATACGGGCCTCTTTTGTAGTTGACTGCAGCTGCGGCTAGAAAATACACGTAGAAACCGCGACACTGCATATATATCCATCTAGTTACCATTAAAAACAATTCATTCTATTATTTTTTGTAGTTCTATCTTGTGTATAAGCTGAACTGAGCTACTGTAAATGGCGCGGACCTCTTAATGCGCATGTGCACGCATGCGTAGTCACTGCATGTATGCTAGTCTGACAGAACGTCGTTTCTTCTCCTGACGTCTCTTTTTTTCACCCGATTTAATTTAATTTAATTTATTTAAAACAAGAAGCTTACACAAACAAACCAAATTGTAGAATATAAATCATAGTGTTAACATTAAATTGGTGCTCAAGCGTTGTAAGGAGCGATATAATTTGAATAGAAGTTAGCAATTTAGCATTAGCTTCCACTAAAAACGTGTTGGTAGGATGGTGTGATTATCAGTTGCTGTTGTTTTCCAGACATGATTCTAAAAAGTTTAATTTCAGTGTCATCAGACCAATTTCTCATAACAAAATGCGCATTTCATAAACTCTCCAAAATGTCTAAAATCATGTTTCCCCCCTTATTTTTTTGTTGTTATATTTTAATAAAGTAAACTATATTTAATTTGGTTTTTGGCTAAATCTGTAACAAAATGTGGAGAAAAAAAGAGGTTGTGAATACTTTCTGATGTTAGGTGTCCGCAAACTTTGCTCTAATTTCAATAAAATGCCAGATGAGATAGCACTATTGTAAATTATGTGTTTTCTAATTTATTTATATATTATTTATTTTCTTATTTATTGAATCCTGACCCTTGCGCCAACCTTGTCTGCTGTAATCTGTAGTGAGTCGTTGCAGCTACCTGATGCTCTGAATTGGCTTACCGTTAGTACCTTGTGATGGTAATGATGATGATATTGCACTTTGTAGTAACCAGATAAAATGACACAGCTGTTTACATTTATAGATCTTATAGTGCATGATGAATATAAATCTAGGCTAATGGGCTTTTAGTGCAAAAGTAGCTGTGCTCCCAGCTGCTGATGGGAACATTTCCTAAAATATTCAATGGGTTTGTGATGCAGTATTTTCCAAAGTGGTAAACAAGCTACTCCAAAAAAATAAAAAAGAAACGGAGACATAGCTAGAAAGAATATACAGATTAGATCTGCAGATATTCTTTTTGCAAGTAATTTAGATGAGTTTTAGCCTTTTTTATTCTGTGGCAGAGCTAATATTCACCCTCTAAGACTCTGTTCTTAGTACAGCAGTAGACATTTGAGGTAACATAACCCTGCATGTCATCCTCAGTTTGTTTCCATTTGTCCTAAGTATTGAGGATAGATGTGTGCGTTTCTACAATGTAGCTCCGAACAGCAGCTGGGCTGTTGTCTCTGAGAGGTATCGTGGCTGTGAAGTCGCTCTATGAACTTTTATCTTAGGGTTATGAAATGAATGTTTCAAGTAAAAGAGAGAAAATATTAATGCCTACATTGTGTTGTAGCACTTTCTGCTCTATGAAAACTTTATCCCTCCCTGAGAGTCCCTATTTAATGATAAATGGACATATTACATATCTCTTCTGCTCCACATTGTTTCTGCTTCTCCTTTTGATGATGATACTTTAAAAAATAATATAGTTATTTAAATTTACAGACAGTATTTAAAAAAAAGATATATGCTGTAGTTTGTAATTAAGAGTATTATTAATGGCAATGTGTTATTTTCTGTATATCTGGGAACATCTGGGCCTTCATTTATTAATCAGAAACAAGGATTTACCCTGCAGCTGTACTGTAATTCTTAAAAAGGAAATGTTATTCTTTTGTAAAATCAGTTGTGGGTTTATGTTTAAATTATTTTCTTTTACGAGTGTCATGAATTGTCTTAGCTAACTACTTATTTGGATTATATTTTTTAGTCATTTCTAGTCATCATAAATAAAATGATTAGGTTTAGGAGACAATTACTTTTTCACATTAGTTTGAAAATCTTTTTCCCCTTCTAAATTAAATCATAATTTGAGAAATGTTCTTTTTATTATGACTATTTACTCTGATTATACTTGATATTAGAATTTATTTGATTATCTGAATTATTTAAATGCAATAAAACGCTAAAATGAAATGGGAAATACTTTTCAGAGCACGGTAGGCTTTATATCAGTATATTCACCCTATGGGTAGGACAGTAGGTGTTTAAATTAATTCACTTGCTCTATATTGTTAGCATGGCAGACTGTTGTACAGAGAATGCTAATGGCTTTAGCATGCTAATGCACACTGGGAAGGAAATGTAGAAATAAACTGACTGATGGTAAAAATACCATCTACTTTTTTTTTCCTCAATTTATTTACTTAAAATCAGAGGATTTTACAGTGACGAATTTCTACAGGTTTGTAATTAAATGAAATTAGACAACGCCTAAATTGTCCCCCACTTTTCTTAGATGTTACTCTGACTGAATGGGTCATTTGTGTGAATTTTCACTTTGTAAATTATTTTTCTTTGCACAAAAAACCCCATAAGCTCACTGTTAAATTGAGCCTGTACATGTTAGCCTAGCTAAGGTTAGCTCAGGCTAGCTTTACTGTCTCAAACGGTTTTTAACTTGCCTTCTCTCACCTCTTTGTTTTGTTTTAATCTCTGTACATATTTAAAATATGTTATATAATGTCTTGATCAGCATATTAGAGCTAGCAGTTGTATCCATTTTTGATAGATGACAAGCTGGTGCTAAAGCTAACAGCTGAAGCTACATTAGCTTAGCAATGCATCACTGCAAGAAAGCCAAATAAAATATACCTCTGAAAGTCTCAGATTTATATTGTATTTATTAAAGTTATAGTGAACAGGTGTACATTTTTATCTTCATGCATTTTACCCATTTTCCATGTTTCCTGTTTGATAAATTCAGGCCCTGCTATTGTATACAGACAATGATATTCAGTGTTGCAGCGTAATTGAGGCACAGTGCTGTTTAGTATTATTATTATTGTAAAGAAGGCTTTGGCGGTGAGTGTGTGTCTGCTGAATATAGAGACTTCTGTTATGTGGCATTAGGCTGCATCTCCCTTTGTGCTTTACAGTAACTGCAGCTCAGAGGTGACTCCCTGTTTATTTCATTATCTTGAGTTTTTAAGGGGTTGCTTGTTCAAGGAGCCAAAAACTACCTGTGTAAACGTGGGGGTTTATTATTCTCATGTTTTGGGCTGTGTTGCACATGCATTGGTTGTTTCTGAGTTCAGTTGTTTGAGTAATGAATAAAAGAATAATTCTGGTTTGTGAACAAAATGTTTGGTGCCTGGTTTCTGCATCACCTCTCCATCCTCTGTCTCTGTGGCATCTCATCTCTCCCTCATCACTGGGATGCTATTTATAGTTGCCCCGGTTTTTCTTCCTCCCTTCTCTGTCACAGAATGATACACAGAAGCTCTCACAATCTTGTGTTTAATCACAGGAGGTCTTGTGGCTATTTGTTTTGCAGCTGCTGACATTTCTGCACCACAGAAAAGATAATTATCTTCCCCCAAATCTCTCCGCTGTAGAATTTGAATGATTGAATTTTGTTGTTTCTGTGGAAGATTAGCTGCTTTAAATGGCTCCAAAAGCAATTTAATTAAACAACGACAGTCAGTCCTATTCCCAGGGGCGATCCTAGCCTATTTGGGGCCTTGGGCGAAAACATTCGGAACCCTCCACCCCCAAAAGGTCATTTAATCTTCCATTTACCAGCTAAATGAATTTTTTTTAATATCTCACTTGAAAAAACACATGTGATGCAGCACACCTCTTTATTTGTGGGGTGTTTAGCAAAGTACAACATCAAACATTTAAAATGACAGCCAGGATATTTTCTTTCAGAAAATATTTCAGATTTATGTATGGAAGGAGATTGTGATCAAAAAAGTCCTATGGAATGAATTAAGATCTAAAATGTCAATCATCTCCCTTAAGTTTTCAGTTTATAGATCTAAAAAGCTTCAGTTGCTACAAATTGGAGAAGTGTTTTCACCTAACACTGCAAAACATAAAATCTTACCAAGTATTTTGTTTAGTTTCTATTGTAAATATCTCGGCATACTTGAAATAAGACAAAACTAAGTACTACTTCCAATGGCAGATTATTTCACTTACAGCAGGACATTTTCTCCATTAGGTTAAAAAGATTAATTTGCTATTTATTTTAAACCTCTTTACACATTTCTTTATATCAGAAATGCCAAGAAACGCACTGCAAAAACATACAATCTTAAGTATTTTTGTCTAGTTTCTAATTCACATACACTTTTACACTTGAAATAAGGCAAAAGTAAGTTATCAGCAAGACATATGAGCTTGTTTTAAGTAAATAATTGTTTAATATTGATGTAGTAGTTAAGTTGGCAGATTATTTCACTTATGGGGAAATTGTGTCATAAGTAAATTTATCTGGCAATGAAATTAGTACTTTTTCATCAATATTAAGGAATTATTGACTTAAAAAAAGCTTTTATATCTTGCTGATAAGTTTTTTTGAGTTAGTTTTGCCTTATTTCAAATGTAATGTAATTAATACATGTGAAATAAGACAAAAGTAACTTACAAGTAACTTAGCAAGAAATAGAGACTGTATTTAATTCAATAACTCCTTAGAATTGGTCTATAAAAGTACTAGTTACTTTGGCAGATAAATTTACTTGTACAAAACATTTTCTTCGTGTTTTTAGTGAAATAATCTGTCAGTGGAACTAGAACTGGGTTGCTAGGTTACGGGCTGACTTGGGGGGCGTTGCTAGGTAACGGTGCCAGTGGAACTAGAACTATTTCATCAATATTAAGGAATTATTTACTTAAAACAAGCTGCTATATCTTATTAAAAAGATACTTTTATGTTAGTTTTACCTCATTTCAAGTGTACTAAGCTCTTTTCACCAGAAACTAGACTAAAATCACTTGACCAGATTTGGTATTTTGGCTGTGTTTTCGTTTTACGGTGACTGTAAGCCTCCAGTTTCAGTTCAACAAGCGCAGATATTTTCTACCCAGCTTCCCGAAACTCCATCCATCACCAGGCCTGATGCTGATGCTGCGGCGGCGGCGGCCCGGCATGGTGCAGCAGGATGACACAAACACACACAGTGGGCCATCCAGCGAGGCTGACCCAGGGGAAGCCGAGACTCTGTGATGGAAGACGGAGGCGTGCAGCTCGAGGCCAAGCTAAACGATCTCAGAGACACCGGATCTCTTCAGGAAGCTAAATGGCCATCTGTGATCTCACAGACACAGGTTGGCTACACTCCCTCTTATTTTCTCTCTGATCTCTTTTTTTAATCCACTGCATGCTGATTTTTTTTCTCTTTTTTTTAACTAGAAACCTTGTCGATTTGTTTAAAAATGACAGAATATAAAAATTTTTTTAGTTGATCTTAATTTTTTGGGAGATAAACAGTGACTTTCTAAGAAGGATGTTTATAGGATGAAGTTTCAGCCTCTCTGATATCTAGGATGCAGGGCTGTCATTTGGACATTAAAACTGCAGACTGTAACTTTTACAAAAATATTTTTTTACATATTTGTTGAAACTGTCTCCTGTCATGACTGCAGAGATGAGACAGATAATATGTGAAAAACATTTAGCTCCTTTGCCTTCTCCCAGTGCAAACTAGAAACAACCAATCGGAGCCAGGAGGCTGGTCTTAGCGCTGTCAATCACCCTCGCGTGGACCTGCTCATCCTTACAGCATAGCGTAAGTCAGCATGGCAGATTAATGGTTTTCCTGTTGTTTCTTCATCATTAACACGTTTAACAGCGTACATGAGGATGATTGGCGGCGCTGCATTTCTTCAGACGACCATCAGCTCAGAGAAGAGGTGGAGGTGTTTGATCTTTTCGAAGATTTTCTGTCTCGTATTACACTTTTACAACATGAGAGGTTTTAGCATATATGTAAAAGATATTTTATAAAAAAATAAGTACTGCAACTTTAAGATGGAGAATAGAGATCATGATTCAAAAAGCTGCATTTTGTTAAGTTCCAGGGAACATTGTACCAAAATTACTCTAAATACTAAGAACCAGATAAATTTATTATGTCCTGATGCATAAAAGCCCAAATGGAAAGTGGGTGTTCTTTCTTTTCACCATTTGATCAAGAGTTCACGTTTGAGTCGATGTGACTGACGTTGTATCCATTCATTCCTTTTCAACTAAAGGTCCTTACAGTTCACAGCACAGAAAAGCTTTCTTCGTGGCTCACTATACAGCACATTAAATCAAACAGCTCTACAGTGTAATTATCATTTCTATAAATAATTTAAACAATTCTAGGTAGTAAATATGGTGGCGATTGTCATGTATAAACAATTATAATTATTGTTTGCCAGCAGTTGGGCTGAACGTTGACAGCATTTGGCTGAATGTGAACAAATTAACATCCAGGTGGTGCAAACACAGAGCTGGCAGAAAACCAGACGCTAGGCAAGAAAAAATAAAACAAGCTGCATCACAGGACGAAGATACAAAACAACAACAGCATATAGAGTGTTACGGTCCAAACGAGTCCATCAACAGATAACTTGAATCCACGTCGTCTCCAGAAGGATAAATCCTGTTCGTTTGTCTGTTTGCCTTCACTTTTCAGTTTTCAGTTCTATTGAAGGACTTTGGTTTTGATGTACTGGCAGAGGCAGACCGGCGCCGTGGTGCAGTGGCTCCTCAGGGGCCGCAGGCGGTGACGGGACGGCCCCGCCAGCCGCTCGGACATTAGCAGCTTTACGTACGCTGCACTGTAGGTCATCAGGAGTTGGTAGGCTTTAGCCTGAAAGATTACAGCAAAGTTGAAAGGTCACCAGAGGTAAAATTAGAGAATCAGAATGGAGTCTTTTTCCATTAGTTCACCTCCTTTATGCAACGATCTGTTAGTATTAGCAGCAAAATAACCTTCCAGGCCATGGTTCTGCCACCGCCATGCTTCACAGCTAGCATTGCATGGTATCACCTAGACTTCTCCAAACAAACCTAATTATTGTGACCAAAGAGCTTAATGTTGGCCTCGTCTGACCAGGACTGTGTTGATTTTGGACCAGGCGTTTCCTTTGTGACAGCAGATTTGTTTCTATTGACCGTGAAATTGTGCAAAATGGAATTCTGCTGCAATTCTGCAGCAAAGCGCCTATTTGTAGACAATTGTCTCCTTGGACAATACACAGCTGGCTTCCAAGAGGTCTTAAGGAACTGCAAGTTTCATTGAAAGTTGAGTTTATCATTCAAAACTGTTCAATCCTGACTACAATTTCCCAAAAGTGCTGCATAATTATGTCTCTTCAACCACTGTCCTCTGCTATGAGAGGTTTTACTGACAGACCAGCCCACCAGGACATGTCTGCACATTTGTAGTCAACAATAGCCAACTCAGCGACTTTATTGCTGTATTCATCAACATTTCAGACAAAAAGTTGGCGTCAGCTTGGAATCAGCAGGTCAGGCTTTTAAAGACCAGTAATCATGATTGGCCAAAAAACGGCAATTGGTGCGTCACCAACAATCGATCATCCCTGAGTCACAGATCCCGTCGACTCCCTAGTTGACTAGACACTGTTGAGGAAATACAATCAGTTTTTAGTGTTTAGGAAATATTACCATTTTTTAGTGTTTAATTCAGTTTAATCTTTTAGAACAAATTTCTTAGTTTTGAATAGGTTTGTGTTGGTGGTTTAGAACTTTTTAAACCATGGCCGGGCGAAGTATTCAAAATACCAAAGAAATTGATGGATGGGCAAAAGCACTTAGCTTGGACCTTGGTGGTTTGTTTCACACAAGACAGAGGGTCATAAACTAATATATCTTGGAGCTAGGTGACACTATCTCTAAAAACACCTTGGGAAACAGGGATTTGCCCAGGTCACAGGAAATAAAAAGCCTTCAGTGAACATCTGGCATGCTTAAACGTTTGAACCATTAACATTGTAAAAGATTTCTCTTAGTATGCTAGTATAGTATGCTCTGACTGAAAATTGTATTATTTAGTCTTAGAATTAATTTAGTGAATGATGAATGTATTTGAAAATGTTTTGTTTTATATTAGAAAATTGTGTAGGATTGTTTAACTTTTACTTGAATATTAGATTAGATTAGAAAACACGAATTGTACCTGATTATTTTCTATCTGTCTATGATGTTTTAATCATCAGTCCTGATGTTTTAATGAAACATCAGGATGGACTTTGGAGAGAATAACAGAGCAAAAACATATTACTTTCCGAAGATAACTTCTATTGAATTAAAATACAGAATTAAAGATATGTTCCTGGAAGAGTGGGAGAGAAAACCAGAGTTTCACAGCTATTTGTGGAATTCCTTAATTTGTTTCTCCTTGCTTCGAAGGCATGAAGCCAGATAGTGGAAGGAAATAAATTTAGAAGAAAAGAAGATCTCCAGGTTACAGGGGGTAACCTGATTTAGTGAAATGGCCTGAGTATAGTTTAAATTTATAACCTATTCTGGCATATTGACCTGCAGTTTACCCGTAAGTAGACTAAGTTATTTGTTAAAGAGCTCACATGTGCGCTTTTATCGGTTTGGGTAGATTAGCAGGGAATTCCAGCTATTTTTCCTTTGACACCTGAAAAGTCATAAGTCCAGCAGGACTTCAAGGGAGTCTGCTCCACTAATCTAAACAAAAAAAGAGAAACTTGTCTCTGATCTTCCGAACAAATTACAGGGAGGGTCTACATTCAAAAACGGTCAGAGACAGCTTCCAGTTGGTCGAGCAGAGATACGCCTTATTTGAATATATTAAGGAGGAGAACACGCCTGCAGGTAGAAAAGTTTATGCCCAAGAGAAATAATTCAGAAATAATAGCTGATCTCAGTTGTTCTTTCTCCGAGGACATGTCCTTGATGTTTTGTCCGTCTTGTTGTCTCAGGTAACCAATGTATGTCTCTGTGTTTCTTTAGTACTCTGGTCTGACTTATATTTTCTTCTGATTGGATTAAATTCTGTACTTCTGTGACGTCAACACGCATTGTTGTGTTTCTGTCCCCACATGTGGCTGAGAGAGAGAGAATCCGGGATCTAAGGAAGAAGCAGGGCCAAGTTGTTTTTTCTAAATTTACCAGTTTATAAATTATTCTTACTTAACAACACCCTCTGATGTTCATAAGTAGATGTTCCTGTTTGGACCGTTTCAGTCACACATTTAGGTTTTTCAAATAGAATCACATAAAAACCCTTTCATGCACTAATTATGATCCTTTATGTCAAATTGTTCTAGTATTTTTTTTCTAGATGATCAGTTGTAATTTTCTCAAATACATCAGTCGTATTGGTGTTTAGGGGTTACTTGATGTCTACAGTAGAAGGAGGTCCTGGAGTTTCCTGAATTGCTTTTGCGTCTGTCTGCCATGTTAAATTTAACAAAAATTTTCTTGCACTTATGGTGGATGGCCAGTAGTTGGCAGTGTATTGCATTATGCATTCGTGTCCATTTCAGTGGTCTGTGTGCATTTATAACATAAAAACCCAACCTGATCAAACCGATTTTTCTCATAAACGGGATTTGTTTATTAAATCATCCACTCATCCCCATGATTCACGTCTCACCTGAGCAGGTAGTGAAGCTTCAGGAACAAGGCTGTAGTTAGAGGTGACCTTGGAGTCCCCCCGCTGGCTGGGCGGCGTACTGCACCCCGTGTCCTCATTTCTCAGCAGAGGTCTGTTTTCATCAGAGTCTTGCTCGACGACATCTGAACCGCCGGCCTCGGGTTGATGGGAGGGAGCTTCGTCACCAAGACGAGATGTGACATTCTGCTCTTCATGGTTTTCTGAGGAGAGAGACTGATCTGATTGCTCTGACACAAGACTGGAAACCACAAGTACTGCAACACCCTGGAATTTATGCTTAAACCGAGAGAAACGCTGGAGTTACGCTTCTGTTTAACGCGAATGAGGGCGAGCTTCAGTAAAGTCAGTCAAACAGCAGGAGGACAAACGGCGACAGTCGCAGTCGACTCACCTGGGTTTCATTTGTCACGAAGCTGCGCTCCTCTAAAGTTTCAGAGAGCGTCCTCAAGCAGTAAGACGTGTCCCAGTACACCAAGTACAGCTGCAGAGACACAAACAGGAGAAAACAAATGGTTTGCTGAACCTGTGATCTGATTCCAGCTCGGTAAACAACATCACAGAGATCAACTGGGGTGAATCTGTGACTTTATAAAACTTCACCTGTTTGACATTTTGTCATGTTAGAGCAACAAACTTCGGCGTGTTTTTCCAGGGATTGCATGTGACAGAGCAATGCCTTGCTGTACGTAGTTGTGCGGTGAAAAGACATTCATAAAGTTCATTTATCTGAACATATTTTGTAGCACTGCAGGTCTGCAAAGGGGGTCATCGGAGCTCATGAAATGAAAAAGTTTGGGACTTCTACAATTTATTTGATCTGGGACAAAAATTAAATCACAGTTTTCAGATTTTAAATAAGTACCTGCATGTGTCCGGCGCAGTTCTGGACCCAGTCGGCAACACCCACCATCAATTTATGCTTCATCATTCTCTCGTTCACCTGGATCAGCCGAACGTCGATGTTGATATTGATCTGATTGAAGAGAAGAAATGCAGCTTGTTTATGAATCCAAACGTGTCCAGGTGTGTGCTGAAACGTAACGCCAGGCTTTACTTCTTTGTTGCTGTGATGAAGAATGTAGATGATGGCGGTGGTGAGGAGGATGGAGACCAGGCTGACGGACAGAATGAGGACCCAGTAGTCTGTAACGGTGATGTACAGGTGGAGGGTTGAGAAAACTGCACACCACAGCACCACATAAAGCACCTGGTGGGAGCAAAAGACTCAAAAATTAAAGTATATCCCTCTGCATGTCTAAAGAATGGTCCAATATGTACTCAAACTGTCATTTACTCATGTAATATTACCATAATCCTTATTACTGTAAGATTGAAAGATGGAAGATTAATTTATAATTTATTTTAAACGTTCTAAATATTTTTTTAAATCAAAGATGCCAATAAAAACACTGCAAAATCACGTAATCTTAAGTATTTTTGTCTTGTTTCAAGTGCAAATATTGAATTAAGACAAAAGAAACTCAAAAGTAATTCATCAACAAGATATAAAATCTTGTTTTAAGTAAATAATTTCTTGATATTTATGAAAAAAATACTAATTTCATTGGCAGACTATTTAAATTATAACGCGTGGAGATGGAGAATTGCCACCAGGGGGCGGAAGTTTGGCAACCCCTAGTCTAGTCAAAGTCCAAAACTAAACTCAATAAAGAATCTGTAGCAAACTTAAAAACTGACAGTGTGCCTCTAATTGACTGAGCAATTAAGCAAAGACAAATGTCCAACTTTAGATCAAAAAGTCTAAAGGCAGCAAAAAAATGGTTCCACAAAGCATCAACTGAGGTGTTTAGACATTTAAACACAAAATCTTACCAAGTATTTTTATCTGGTTTCTAGCACAAAGATCTTAGTACACTTGAAATAAGACAAAACTGATGTAAAAGTATCTTTTTCATAAGATATAGCAGCTTGTTTTAAGTAAATAATTCCTTAATATTGATGAAGAAGTTCTAGTTCCACAGGCGCCGTTACCTAGCAACGACAGCCATGGCCGAGCCCGTAACCTAGCAACCCAGTTCTAGTTCCACTGACAGATTATTTCACGAAAAACACGAAGAAAATGTTTTGTACAAGTAAATTTATCTGCCAAAGTACTTTTTAAAATCAATATTAAGGAATTATTGACTTAAATACAGCCTTTATTTCTTGCTGATAAGTTACTTGTAAGTTACTTTTGTCTTATTTCACATGTATTAAGATATTTGCACTAGAAACTAGACTAAAATACTCGTTAAGATTTGGTGTTTTTACAGAGTGTGACTCTTGTTACACACCTACCAGATCATTCGCTGAGTTTATTAATGCAGCGCTGTATTTATTTATTTATGTTTTTTTGTTTATTTGTTAGCATAATCTACAAGACAAACTCACTGAGTTCATCGCAGCGTTATAAGTTACACAAATAGTTTTTTGTCACCTGATGAAAGAGGGAAATTCTCGCTCCCTGTGTTACTTTACTCATATGTTTGACTGTCCAGACAAAAATAAGTTAATAAGGAAGATTGAAAAAACCCCAAAGAAGTGAAAATTAAGAAGTAAAAGCAGAAAAAGAGTGTGCTAAACTTTAAATACCGGCGCTAAAACAAAGTGGAAAAGACCAGAGTTGAAAACCATGTATCTTCTGACTGAGGGGACATCCAGAGCTGTTTTCAGTGGCTCTTCCAGGTCTCTAACAGGAATCTGATTAAAACATACAAAAAAATTATTAAAATTAATTACAATTCTGTATTCACTGTTAAATGAAATGATTTGACTAACCTCAAATCCTTCCTGCTCCAGTTTGGACCGACAGAGATCCAGATCAAATCTGGGGCTCAGCGCTGAACTGGTCGGGATCGCCGCAACACACTGACCTGCCAGAGACAAGAAGAAAAGATTATTTATAGCACATGTGTGTAAAACTTGAGGCTCGGGGGCCAAATTTGGGCTGCCATAGCTTTTTATGTGGCCCTCTAGGCTCCAAATTATATCAATTAAGTTTGCAAAATTCACACAAAATCAACAAATATCCATATTTTCTTCTGATTTTACTGCTAATATTTCTCAAAATTTGTCAAAAAACATTTGGCTTAAGTGACTGTTGCCTTAGCCTTAACTAGATATCAAGTTATAGTCCGTAAATGATACAGCGAGTAATAAAAAGTCACATTTAACCTCGCACATTAGCACAAATATTAAGATTTCCTACAAATATTTCTAAAGTAGCTCCACAGAATCTGTTGTTTTGATTGGAAAATGCCACAAAAAACAATCAGAAAACCCTGCAGGGACTGGTCAGCGTGTTTTAAAAAACACGAACAGCTGTTTCTTCATTTTTTAACAGTTTAATGGTTTTTGATTTATCCCATAACTGAGTTTTCAGCCCTGATTTAAAGGTTCAAACTTAAAGAGGATCAAGAATGAACAAATCCAGCTATGTGGAAACATTGAACATTGGCTGTTTCGAAAGAAAGCCGTCTTAGCACATTGAAACTGTAAACAATTCCCCAATGAATCAGAGATAATTGGGAAACTTTTTCTCAAATGTGACTAAAGAGCATAACAACTTGTAAAAAGGGAGCACTGAATACAAATGCATAGTGTTTTTATTCATAAAATAATGTAAAACAAAGTATTGTTTTCCTTTCAAGTCCAAATTATACAATACTTTGTGTTTGGCTTTCACATATAAATCAAATACAATTAAAGGAAGCTTGTGGTTGTGACATAACCAAATCTAAGAAGCTTCAGCTGATTTATTTTATATTTCATCTCCACATAACCTTTATCAAAAACAGCAAAATATTTGAGAGAAATGTGAAGAAATATAAATAACTTCAACCTTAGTTGCATTGACACCAAGAGTCAATATGCTGCTTATACCCTAAATAAACATTAAAAATCTACAAATTGATTAAAAAAATATTTTTAAAAGTTAATTTTGTAACTAATATACAAAACTAGAACTAATAACAATCAATCAGTTAATGAACCTAAACTCAATTTGTTTATATTTATATTTGATTCAGTCACAAATGTTCTTGACAGAGAAAAAATCTAATTGAAGTGTAAAAAAATAAAATAAAATAAAGTGAGATGACAACACCTGTTAATAAATATTTGATGAACAAACATTAATTTTATCTGAATATAATATAACTTGAATTAAATTCTACATATTCCTTTGATATTGAAAGAGTAAAAGAAGCATTTCGGTACCGTTTGTCCATCTGGATCTGTTGTTGGTCTGCTGGTCCGTTTGGGTTCGTCTGGTTTCAGAGTCCACCGCCGTCTCCTCCGACGCCTGGCAGTCCCCATTCCTGTCCTCCATCAGGTCAAAGGTCACAAGGTCCTGAACAAAAAGTAAGAATAAAATCTATCTACCATCCTACTTAAACTTTAACTGGTCCAGAAAAAGAACATAATAATCATTATTCTGGGGATTTTCCTTATTAATGTGACAGTAGCTTTAAAAACAAAGTCATCAGGTGAACTAATATAAAATTGACAAATATATTTGTGTATTTTTAAACGCCAACAAAAATATTCACTCTGTTTCTTAAGTTGCTAAAACCAATGTTGAAATATCTTTTAAGATTGTTCAGTTGAAACACTGAAGGTTTCAGAGAACCACAAACAGATTAAATTAAAAAAGGTCAAAATATTCAGAGCAGTAAAACACAGCAGCTGCAAAACAGGTATATAGATACTTAAAATAAAAATGGCTGAAATAAAGGACAGCGTCTAACACCAAATAGCTAAAAGTAAGAAAAGAGTTGTTTACTTTTACAAAAGTGGCAAATGAATTAGCTGATGCTAAAGCTAATAGCTTAGCTTGTTGAACAAAGTGAGTGAAGATTTAAAAACATTTGGCTTAAAATAGAGAATTTAACTGGTATAAATGGTGCTACGTTTATAATGTAAGGTAATGTGCACTTGCACTAATGTGCATTTTAAAATAATGAGTTTAAGTTGGAGCACAAACAGTTTGAAAATGGCCACCGCCAACGCCGAAGCTAATAGCTTTACTGGTGAAAGTTTATGATCAAGAATAGAAAGAATGTACAATTAAAACAACTGGATTTGCACGTTTTGTATTATTCATACTGTATGGAGTAATTTAAAATATATTTTGATGAGACGTTTTTTAAATAACTCTGTTTTGCTCTGTGTGAAAGAGTTATTTCATTTACTGCAGACTTATTTACATAAAACAGGTTTTACACTCAGTGAAACCTGTTTTATCAAATATCACAGGTCTTAAAGTGAATATTGGTGAACTAAAGGGTGAAAACTGCAGATATGACTAATTCTGCATAATTATCAGCATTAAATTATACCAGGTTACAAAAAACATATTGTTTGGAAGTTGTCTGAGTTTTTTTAAATGAATCAGGACTATTTTTGCACCGCTGAATCCAAAGATGACGTCCATTTTTCTCAATCAGGTCAGGATTTTATTCTAACTCTAATAAGAGAAATACGATCTTCTGACTAAATTACTGACATTTTTGTGACATTATCAGTTCATTAATATTTCTCATCCAAAACCGGTTTTTCTGTTTTTTAGCAGAGTGCTTGTCATGGTGTGGAGTGGGGGTGGAAACCAAACGCAGCAGGCAGTAGACATGCGCAGAAATAAGTGAATGTTTTAATGAAGAAAATCAACCAAAAAAAAAATCCAGGGGTACAAGAAAATCCAAAAACAAAACAAACTGGAAACACGAGGGAACAACAAGTGATCTGGGGAAGGAAACATGGGTAATGACAAGACTGGGATAGAGGAGCAACGGATCAATGGACCTAACAAGATGAGATAAATGGTTGGCACAGGGAAGTTAAGGAGATATACTGGGAAAAACGGGGAGGAAACACCAGGGAGCTGAAAATACCTAAACCGGACACATTAAAATAAAAGACGAAAAGACCTGAGAGAAAAACATAAACAAACCTAAACAGAAAGATGGCTGATCGACCAATAATAAGAACAGGGGGACGTAGAGCTAGAGAAACTAGAAGACCTGAACAAATTACTAAAGAAAGACCAACTAAACCTAAAGGGACAAAATAAGATCTAGAAACACTACGGGGGTAAAAATAAATCACCCTAACCCTAAGCAGCTCGATGTGGATACAAGAGAAACAGAACCTGACTAAAGAATAAACCTAACTAGAAACACCATGAAGGGCTGCAGATAAGGAAAACAACAAGGCAATTCTAGTCACACCAAATAACCTCAAATAATAAAACTGAAATGTCCATGAAAGATAAATAAGATCAAAACCAAACCCAAAAACCCAGAGTCCTGACATTGTGTTAATTAAATGCTACAAACTTGGGTTTCTGTAAATTGAGTAATAAACACTGATAAGGATGAGAAAATGTAAACTGAAGTTTACATTTTCATCTCTCCTCCTGCTCATCCCTCATTGGTCCAGATTCTCAGGAAACCGATCCAGATGTGAGAACAAGTCGCGCATTTTGATGCTCATGTTGCTCCATAGCTCAGAAAGTTGACCCGATTGAGCAAAACCAATGAGACTTTTAGACTCGGCTCATCAAAATGACCCTGAAACAGTTGAAAAACCCCAGGCAGTTTTTTTGGCTGTGGACCAGTGTCACGATACAACCGGTTTCCAAGAAGCTGCTTCGGGCTCCACAGCTGGTGCCAGGAGCTCTGGGTCGATACGTGAGGCGGAAAACTTTCAGCATGTCATGGTTGTAAAAGCAGAACCTTTATGCCAGAAAGGCTTTAAAAACGGCCTCAGCTTTTATCTCTCATAAACACGTCGATTTAAAAGAAGCGTGACAGCCAGCAGGAAACACGGTCACTTCTGCTTTTGGATCCTATGTGACATTTACTCTGGTGACACTGAAACTTCATGCTCTCATTCTCGGACTTGGCTTTCAGAAACTCTCCTCCTCTTTCTTTGTGAGAAAGCGTTTCCGGTTGTGTTTGTTAGTAACAGAATCAGGTAAAAATCCCACTGACAGACCCAACCTTCTCCCTCCATCAGCGGCTCTGTCACATTTTTAGCAGGGAGGTGTGAAAACACAACCCCGCCTTCGAGAGCTTCTTTCATTTTCACTTCCCCGTTAATGAAGACCTGCTGACACAGAGCTCTGATCGCCTGATAGTGCAGACTGGATGCATGCAATAAGCAGCCTGTCTTATCTTAAGCAGCACGCCGAGTGCCTTGTTACCACACAGACCAAATTACCAGTAAAAAACATCTTTATCTGGAAACAGCATCTTTTAGCGTGTGGCGTTGCTGTAAACATGACACCAAAAACATTTCCTGCTCAGTATAAACTCAGCTTGAATATGTGTCAAAGAATTAGACGTCGCATATTTGAATAGAAAAGCGTTTTCTAGGGTGTTTATCTTTAACCAAGAGGAAGTCTGCTAACATTTTTCAAACTTTTTCTCAATTAAAAAGTTTGATTTCAATGAGAAATAGAATCAAAAAGCAGCGTTACGGATCCAGAGATGCTGTGTCTGAACGTTCCCCACCTGTGGCTCAGATGAAGGTCCATCTTCTGATCGAAGAGTCTCAGCGTCGTCATTCTTCCTGAGAAGTGTAGAGCCTTTTGAACTGGTTCCTTGAAAGCAGCTGGTTGCCAGTTAAGCGTTTGTCTCTTCTCTCTTTACATGCCTGAACGTGTTCGGCTTGTTCTTCTCTTTCACTCTCTGGCTTGTGACTCAGATCAGTTGTGCCTCATGACTGCAGGAATGTGGTTTGTGATCCTCATGTCTGCAGGAGGAGCCAGAATAAAACCAAGCAGAACTCCTCTACGGTCCAAAAATGACTTCTGGATTCAAAACGATTGCTTTTTATGCTGGAGTGCTTTTATTTGATCAGGATTTGTAAAGATAAGTCAGCTTATTGACGTTTTATTGGAGCTGTTACACATTAACTCGTGAAGTCCAAAGAGTCAGTGGAGGTCATGCCAAGAGTTCAGATATTTTTATGGTTCTTTCACTGAAGACAAAAATATAGATAAATGGGAAGTGTCCCAACCACAGAGCTCCATAAATATGGAGAAGTGAGTGAGACACTTAATGTTGTTTAATGTCTTTGTTTTTCTAAAAGTATTTCACATAAAATAGTTTAACTTGAAAATTAAAGTCCAACTGCTGCCTCAAAACTGCAATTTAAGTCAATAATTCAGTTGTTTTGCTTTTAACTCAAAATTAAAGTTCATGAAGTTGATTTAACAAGAGACAAGTTGTCCAAACTAGGCCTGTCGCGATAAACGATAAATCAATTAATCGCACGATAAATTAAACCTATCAACCTCATTTTAATTATCGGCTTTATCGTCTCTTCCGGCCGTTTTTCTTTCTGTTGATGACATTGAATGAAAAAGGCTCAGCTCCGGTTCTCTCCACTGACCCTCCCTTCTTCATTTCCTTAGTCTAATGTCCAGCGGACATTACACTAGTTGTCGGCCCATTTTCAAACCCTGAGAGACACATTAGCCGACAGAAATCCCAGGTATAACGATTCGATCGGGTTCGTCGTGCCGTGTGGTGTCCAGCCACATGGGCCCAAATAATGGCTACAAGTCCAGTTAACTAATTTTAAAATCAGGCATTAATCAATACTTTACTAGAATCTACCTGTGAGGATGTGGCTAGAGTCAGTGTAAAGTCCTGACTGAATGAAAATCATTATAACCCATTTATGTCTCGTTAACGAAGAACAGCAGAAAACTTACTGGGTTCATCAACTGCAGTAGCAATTTGGTTCCAACTCCTCCCCTTGTCATTTCTATATTTTTGCACCAAATGTTGAATAAATATTAATGTTGTTTCCACATATCATCTCCAATGTCCAGCGTGTTGCACCATGTCAGCTGTTCGGGATTCCCCTCCGTAATTTCCCCTCAGAAAGCGCAGAGGAGAATCCGCGCTCTCTGATTGGCTACCTGCCACATGCAACAGAGTTAAGATCCCAGTAGGTGAAACTCCCGATTTAAATCAGAGCGGCCACGATCTACCGTAACCCACCATGATGATGGCGGATGATCGGTTACGAAATCATCAGCGACAATCTTAGATCGGCCAACGTTCTAAGATTGTGGTAAGAGGCAAAAAGGGACAAAAAAATGTTTTGGCACAAGATGTGGAAAAGTTGTCCACATGTTGGTAGGCATTAATTAGAGAGCTGAGGAAACTCCAGAGGAGCTACAGAGATCCATAACTCAAAATCTGTTGGCGTGGTAACTGTTAGCTCTACACTGGACCTGCAAGAAAACAGCTTTTTATTGAAAGAAAAACAAGCTGTTTTCCAAAACACTGGAAGCCAATGTTCTGCTTAGACTAAAATTAAACGTCCAGAACAAGAAAACACGAAGTGTGACAGATTATTTCCACACACAAAAAAGAAAACCCCTCAAACGACTGGAAATCTAAAAAGTATGAATTAAAAATCTCTGTCCAACTGGAGACTAGAAAGTTATTGAGTTCCTGGTCAGTTCTGCCCCCTTGTGGCTGAATCCTGGTAACTGCAGACAAACTGATTTGTAGTATTGCAAATTGGTCCAATAGTCATATTTCAACTTGATATATTGAAATACTTTTGTTGTACAGTTTTTATTGGCTGATTGGATGACTATTGGACCAATTGTAAATTACAACTTGATGTTTGGACTTTGGCTTTTCATAGCGATGGCGACAGAAGTAGCAGGATTGTTGAATTTCCTCCACTTTATAATGTTAACATGTTCAGATTCCTACCAACTCCGTGTTTTGCTTATATCAACTACGAATATTATTATTACTATTATTTTATGGGTTTGTACAGTGAAACAGCAGCATTTACAAAAAGATCTACAGAAATCAAAGAAATACGGAAAGTTACATCATGTAAAATGGAAACGAGTTGTATCTTTTTGATGATCTGAAAGTTAATTGATAATAAATTGACAAGCAGGAAAGGGGCAGGACATTATAAGATGTATCTTCTACCTGCTCCTTTTCGAACAGAAAATATAAAATTTGCATGTCACATGGGCAAAATAATTTGTTTTACATTTTATTTCTTAAGTTTGTTTCATTGTATTTAATTTTCTTTTCTTTTTTGATGGTTTTTACTGTCTGTTCGAAATAAATAAATCTAAAATGTAAAGTAGCCAAGTTATAATTATGATAGTCATAGCAGTAGTATCTGTATGCTTCCACCCATACATCATGTCCAACTATTCTAATCATAAATGAACATTTCTACCGTTTACTTTATTGTTTTTATAATATTATTATTCGTAGTACCAGTAAAAATATGATACGGTAATACTTTAATAATTACACAAGTTTGTGGAAAAAATTAAAAAGTAGCGTTTGCCAAAAAAGAAACATAAAAAAGTGAACGGAGACAAAGGTTTGATAGGTGCGAGCCGTGCCGCATACATTGCGTCATTTCCTGTTTTATTTTGACAGGTCGCGGCAGTCACGTGACCTCCTGATCATATGACCTGACGGATAAACAGGAGCATAAAATGTGCGCCAGTCAGTGAGTGACAGTCGGTTTTTACTTCAGGAGGCTTGTTTGCGTCACTCGACTCCGTTTTGTTTAGTTTCATCCGTTCGGAGTGAAGAAGAAGAAGAAACTTGGAGGAGCTGAATCAAACATGGAGACCGGAAGTTTGACTTCTGCTCTGCTCTTGGTGCTCAGTGCGCTGCTGTCCGGATGTCTTTGTGCCTACAGCCCGGCTCAGGTACACTGGAACGGTTAACCGATCATTATCATGGCGTAACACTGTAATATGCTGGTCCAAGCGGGTAGAAACCGCGCTAATAAAGCTGTTGAATGCTGTGGTTTAGTTAAACCGAAATGGAGAAATCCAGTTCTGTCATCTAGTGTCAAACTCCACCTGCTTTATTCCAAACTTACAGGAACCAGAATTTCTCGTAAGGCTGGTTTGGACTCGTGATTTTTTTTTTTTTTTTGCAAGCTTTTGGGGGGAAAATATATTCCAAGCTGCTTATATCTGCTGAAAAGTTATTTAAAAATGGTTGTTTTTTCGCTTAAGACAAACAAATGAACCTTTGCACTATTACAAATACTCTATGTAACCTACTGTTGTGCATAAAGAGCAAAATTGAAAGTAAATGCCTTAGCAGTTTCATATTTACAGTGTGTTAGATTAATTTTTTTATTCAATGATAATTCAGTTCCTCATGGATACAGTAGTTTCACTGACAACAGGATCCCCAAGGTAAAAACTCTCCATATCTTCATATCTCAAGAGGCGAATTTCAAAATAAATCGGATTTGGGGCTAAAGATGCTCTGAGCCCCGTCAATTCAGACATCTTACATAATATTCTACTTTCTTATTCCTGTTTGTTTGGTTTTCTATTTAACATATCTACAAATATGCTCTCACCGGCTATATTATTAGGTACACTGGAAGTGAAGCTAAAACTGAGTATCAGACGGAAGAAAAACTTGCATCTTGTGATTTAGAAACCACCAGGGTTGTCGGCGCCAGATGGATTGGTTTTAGCATTTCAGAAACTACTTTTCTAATAAGACTTTCACACACCACTATATCTTGGGTTTACAAATAATGAACAATAAAAGGCAACAATGGGTTGAATAACCACTGAATACAATCAAAGTATGATGAATACCATTGCTACCTTGAATCAGAAGGGCTAAAGTAACAGATGGTCTCATCACGTCATTTATGTCAGCTAAGAATGTGAAACTTCGGCAATAATTGGCACCAACTCACCAAAAACTGAACAATAACAAACAGGAAAAACACTTCCTGGTCCAATGAGTCTTAATTTCAGTGGCAACATTCAGATTATTGGATCAGAATCAGGGGAAATAACATAAAAGAACTGATTTATCCTGCATTATCAATGGTTCAGGCTGGTGGTGGCACTGGGGATATTTTATTGACACAATTCAGCATTAATAAAGCACTACCTGAGTATTTCTGCTGATCATTTCCATCTCTTTATGATGACTTTCTCTGCACTGTCCTACTTCCAGCAGGATAATGCACCATGTCACAAAGTTTAAATCCCCTTAAACTGGTTTCTGGAACATGACGGTGTATTGTTCTGCAATGGCCTCCAGAATCACCAGATCTCAATTCAATAGATCAATTTATGTGGAGACTTGCATCACAGCTGATAAACCTACAGCAACAATGGGGCTCTATCATGTCAACCTCTGAAGTCTCTGAAATGTTACTGATATTTTGTTGAATCGATGAATTTGATCAATTCTGAAGTTACCATGTACTCAGTTTGTAGAAATGTTATCCAAAGATCTGCGCGGAATATTGCGGACATATTCAACCGAGTCTCACTTTTCAGATTTCTATACAGGGTCAACCTGCGAACAGAGAACTTATGGACGATGGCGTCAGTTTTCTGCGCCGTTTCTTTTCATCAACGGCAGCGGGGAACGTGAACGACGCCGTTCAGTCCGTGTTGGTCACGCTTACAAATACTGGATTAGCATTATAGTCGCCTGGTTCGACTCGGTACGTCTCTCTTTGCAGAGGAGGATGGCTGTTTACGGCACAGACAACAAGCTTTTTTATATATATTTACAATAAAATGTACAACAAGTTACACAAACAGAAACCAAAAGAACGATGGGCAAAAATTACAAACAGGAAAAGGTTACAAATAGAAAGAGGTTATAAACAGGAAAAGGTTAAATACGGCAAATTAGAGCAGTTTCCGGCAAATTAGGGCAGTTTCCGGTAAATTAGTGCAGTTTCCGGTAAGTGTTTTTGTTTTATTTTCGCCAAGCTTTAGAGTTGAACCGGCGCATTACACATGACAGGCGTTAGAAGTTGTGTTTTAAACTCCAACAGATTCCATATCGTTTGTATGAAGCAAAACAATGGAAAAGGGGCTGGGTTTTTATTTTAAAACTATTCTTAACCAGACTTCTTGCTCCAAGGAATTTTTTTCTGTCTCCTCAAACCTCCAGTCGCTCGAGGGAGATGATTGTTTGTACTGAGCCAGGTTCTGCTGGAGGTGTCTTCCTGTTAAAATGGAGTTATCGCCATTAAATTCTGAAAATACTTGAAGAAAGGGCAGCATTGTTTAAAATCGACTTTGTTTCAGGTTTATGCAATGTTATAACATTATAGTGAACACCTGGTGGTACTGCCTGAGTTTATTATAAAAACAAATTCTCAGTCCAGCGTTCCTAAGAATGGTTGTAAATGCCATAATGGAGGAGCATTGATGTGATAACTTAATGAAGGCAGTGTAAGACAGAGGAGGAGCTTCTTAAAGAGACAGAAGCATCAAATTTAATTTGCTATGGTCAATAAATTCAGCATTATTATAACAGCTAAAGGCAACATAGTTACTTGATTGTGCTATAAAACGGCACAACGTGCCTGGAAATCTATATTATCGCCCTTTAAGAATAAAACTTTCTAAGTAGAGTTTGGTTGTTGCTGATAATATATCTGCACTCATTCCAGATGTTAAAGCTCAGAGAGGTATTTACGTATGTTCCAGTATTATTCAGGTGTAATCATGTTTTCTCCACCTGTTTACTGTTTTTTCTCACAAACAGAAATGAGGTGAAGTTGCTCAAGGCTCATCTTTGTACTTCCCTTTCACACACTCACCAGACTGTAACAACACTGCTGATGATACAGATATTTTTTCTTGTCTCAACCTGTTCTGCTCTCAAACATTCAAGCTATTCATCTTTCCTTTTGTCAGCCTTTCTTATCTCCGACGCTGACTCTTTACCATCTCCTCTGTGTTGCTTAGCTTGACCCTCTGGTGTTTGAGGAGCAGCTGCTGTGGGTGAGCGGCGCCCAGGGTCAAGTGAACACCTACAGAATCCCACTCATCACTTTCACTCCCCAAGGAAGCCTGCTGGCCATCGCCGAGGGCAGGAAGTCGTCGTCCAGTGACGTAGGGGCAAAGTTTATCGCAGTGAGGCGATCCACTGACAAAGGCAGGACCGCCACACTGAAAAATATCAAATAAAGCTTCACATACGTATGGGTTTTGGATAGACTCTTGGATCACCTGAAAGCTTTTGGTTTGTCTCACTTCCATCATCTGCCACAGGAAACACCTGGTCTCCGACCGCCTTCATAGTGGACGACGGCAGCTTTCCGGATGGCTTGAACCTGGGCTCCGTGGTTGTGGACGAAGAGGCCGGTTCGGTGATTCTGATCTACACCATCTGCTTCCACCTGTACCACTGCAAGCCGGCCAGCACCATGATGGTGGAGAGCTGGGACGACGGCCTGAGCTGGAGCCGACCCAAAAACCTCTCGGTCCAGCTGGGAGTGAAGGCCTTCGCTCCTGGGCCGGGATTCGGCATCCAGGTGAGAAAGCAGATTCCCTGATATGCTTGAATAACATCCCATTAGAATTTTCCAGTTGTTTATACATGAACTTTGACCTATATGGAGAGGTCAGCATGTAAGAATCCTGATTGGACTCAATAAGACTTTGGGACCCCTCGTAAAATATATTGATAACTTTAACTGGAGAAGGATTGATTTGGTCTTTGATGTGATAAGATATAAGTCGAGGGGAGAAGGCGGTGGGTGAGACCTGAGGATTAGTGATGCACCGATTGCAGTTTTCTGGTCGATCGGCGATTATTGATCTCTAAAAAGCGTGACTTGCCGATTCCAGATTTTTCAATACCAGTTGAAAGTTTTAACCACAAATAAACCCTTTTCACTGCAAAATTAGCTAAACTTTAAGCTGAATGGCCTGTTTTACAGCTGCATTTTATTGGGGTCATAAGAAATCACATGTTATGTCTTTCACATCACATGCACATAGTTAAATGCCTGAGATCATCATTTTAGAAGAATCTTTCTGAGTCATTGAAAATGTATTCAGCTCCTGAGTGAGTCCCAGTGTTTATTTTATTTCCTTTATAGCTGAACATTGACCAGTTGTGGTATTTTTTTTATTCTGCTTACAATAAAACAGGAAACTAAATTAGTTCTTGTTTCAAGTCAGATGGAAAAAAATCACCTTAAAATTCTCAATAAACATCTGATGTGGGCAAAGTTATGTCAATTTTCAACATAACTAAAAAAAAAAGATCCGTCTGGATTATTAAGGCTGAATTTTGCATTTCATTTTGTTGTTATGTTGCTACACTGAGATTTTCCATGCTCACATATTAATGTAGCAGCATTTATCTGATCTGGTCACAGAAGATTTGCAACATTTTGTCAGTTTGTGGATGAAAACTGTTTCTGTAAAGCAACAGAATCATGATTTTCTTCCTTGCTGTTTAATTTGATGTTTTGTTTTCATACATTTTTCACTCCATACTGAAAATAAATGTCCTAATTTTCCATCTTTGCCCCCATTTTTAAGTGTGAAATATTGATATGCGTGGAAACGTAGATTTCTTTTTTCATGTAAGCTGGAGCCGGAGTAGAGAAACCAACATGTCATCTCCAGTTTTGTGTTGGATCAGGGCAGGTTGCAGTGAGGAAACCCGGCTTTATGGATCCTTCTTCATGGCAGACCACTCTGCATGTGATCACATGGTTTTATAGCAAACTTACCCACAAGCTAAGCCAACCACAGTCCAAAAGTGATGTGAAACCTCAGAGATGTTTGTGTTTGGTGTCAACAGCTTCTTTCTTTATGAAATGAAAACGTTTCCCTCTGCATCAGCTCAGACGTTAACTCTTAGTGAAAGATAGAGAATCCCAGCAGCCTCAGTTGCTTGATAATAAAAGTTGTTTTACTGCTTTGCACATGACAGCACTGAGTTATTATAAGCAATTTTCTCATTAATAGTCTTGGCATTTTGTTGCAATTTGGGAGACAGTCTGAGTGAACTGTCTCCAGGCTGAGTTTTATGTTAAAATGACTTTTAAAGGGGAAAAAAAGGTTGTTTTTTTTTCTTAAAGTGCGCAAAATGTAGCTATATATAAAAGCTAATAATAGAGTGTGAATAGAGCAGATAGACAGTTTCTAAAATGAGGAACTGCATGTTAGATCTGAAACCATCTAGCATGATATTAACCTTTTATGTTTTCAAAACAACATTTTATTGATTTACCTGTTCTCCTAACACCAATACAACACGTGTTAGTGGTTTGGTTATCTGTTGGTGGATAAAGAGAAGTTAAAATGATCTTACCCTGATTACAACTCTGCAAACACTACTGGGTGTTCCATCGTCTTTGTCTGCATCTTTTTGCTAAGGCAGATAATTCGTTTGATTTGCTTCCATTTTGTTTGTTTTCCTGTGGATTTCGGTGCAGATACTCAACAGGGCAACGCTTTGTGTCAGCCAAAGAAAATAATAATGTAAAGAAATAGCTTTTCATTTTGTTTTTGCAAAGTTACCAATAGCACTGTTATTGGCACCAATAATTTCTTTACTTTTTTCTAATTTGACAAAATTTTGTCATATAAGATTTGCAATCTGACATAATAGCTGTTATGGATTCTTGGTTTGTGGATTTTTCTACACTTCTAGTGTAAGATTATGCTGTAGCAAAGAAAGATAGACTTATTTTGATGTGTTTTTCAGACCTCCTCCAAAGGGGAGGATGTGGTTGTGGAAATTGCTGGGTATTTTGAGGACATTTTATTCCTGGTCCAAACAGGAATGATGGACTTTGAAGGTGCTTTTTACATTGCGGGAGCCAGATTATCGGCCACTGTGTCGCTACAACCTGTAAACAAAATGATTCTTGAGTTTGTTCTCTCCTTTGTCTCTTTTCCTACAAAACAGAGTTGAAATCTTAATGTTTAGTATAAAATAGAAAATCTGACACCCTTTAAGGTACATTTATATATTTTCATTTAATTTGACGCAGTTCCTCACTCAGACATCTCTCTCACTTGATTGTAGATGAAATTAGAAGCTTTTTTCCCATTTGTAAGCAGAACCAACAGAAGTTGTCCACATTAAAACTTTCTCTTGATTTTACATCACATCTCTATTGATGTTTTTATTATGCATCCTTTGCTACAAATGATCAGCCACTTGTTACAGGAATGCTATGCTATTGTATTTTCGGCTAAAAAGTATTTGCTTTATTTTTTTAAAAACGGAATTGAATTATTTGTATTTTGTAAGTGTTTTAAATACTGTATAATTAAAAATCTGCAGAATGTGACATTTTTTTATTTTCGATTATTTGGTTAGTCATTAGAATAAACAATAAATTACTAAAATAATCATTTGTTGCAGCCCTAAACAGCACTCTGACAGTTTGTGTCCAGGATGTGACACAAACTGTCAGCGATATTTGCAGCGATATCAGCCGTGCTGTGATGCATTCATTCCGTTTACCTAAAAAATGGCAAAAACCTGTGTGATAACAATAAGAGCTGTTAAATTCTCCGTCCTTTGTGTCTTTTTGTGCTATAGAAGCGCCTTGATCCTGCAAAGGGGCGGTTGGTGGTGTGCGGCCATGGGACGATCGAGGGGGACGGAGTGTTTTGCATCCTGAGCGACGATCATGGAGAAACGTGGCGAAACGGAGCAGCCCTGAAGAGCATCCCTTACAACCAACCGAAGAAAGCTCAGGACTTCAACCCTGATGAGTGCCAGGTACGTTTCTGTCCAGACACAGGATTGTACGCTGCAGGATCCTATGTTTTGTTTTATTTATTGCGCTGCTTGCAGTACAAAGATGCTGTTTTCTCCAACTATGACTAAGAAAACTCCAAGTATCATCAGTTGTGTGGTGTCCCGTTCCAAATGTCTTTGGATTTTGCTTTTTGTGTATATTTAAGTGTTCTACACAGTCCAGTCACATTAATGTGACCACCATGTACTTTCCACTTCAGAGTTAAATAACCAATCACAGAAGGCAGGTGGCAGCACAGTGCAGTTGAGCGTATATAAAGGGTGTGTGTGGGCTTCGGAAAACATTTCAATCGTTGGCGTAATGCAGAAACGAAGCGATTTATCCGACGTCCAAAAGGGCATGATCATTGGCTTTCGGGCCAAGGGTGGAAGCATTTCCGAAACGGCTGAGTTTGTGAACTGTTCGCGTGCCGCCGTGGTAAAAGTGTACCGTGCATGGCAAAATGGGACTGTCCAAAATCAACGACGTGGCAAATGTGGTGCACCACGGGCCATAGATGACAGAGGCGAACGACGGTTGCGGAGATGCGTTCGGGCAGATAGACGGGCTACCGTTGAGCAACTGACCACTAAAATGAACCAAGGGGCTACCACAAGTGTCTCCCAAACCACTATTCAGCGAACATTGCTGCGTCTGGGCCTCCGAAGCGGACGCCTGGTTCGTGCACCTATGCTGACTGGTGTTCATCGACGACGAAGGTTAGAATTTGCACGCCAGTACAGCAGCTGGACGTCCACTGAGTGGCGACAGGTAGCGTTTTCAGATGAATCGCGTTTTATGCTCCATCGGACAGATGGACGTTGGCGTATAAGGCGTGAAACCTCTGAAAGGAACCACCCTGCAACCATTGCAGGAACGGTCCAAGCTGGAGGCGGGAGCATTATGGTCTGGGGAATGTTTTCCTGGCATTCTCTGGGTTCACTGATTATTGTGGAAGGCACGATGGATCAATACAAGTACGCATCTGTCCTTGCGGACCATGTCCACCCCTACATGCGCATTGTTTTTCCTCAGGATGATGGCATCTTCCAGCAGGACAATGCGAGGTGCCATACAGCTGCCAGTGTACGTGCGTGGTTCGAAGAGCACCAGGATGAGTTTACCGTCCTCCCCTGGCCAGCAAACTCACCTGACTTAAACCCAATCGAGCATCTGTGGGACCATCTCGATCGAGTTGTTCGCGCCATGGATCCTCAACCGCGTAATCTAGCGCAGCTGGCCACGGCATTAGAGTCGGCATGGCTCAACATCCCAGAGAAGACCTTCAGGGACCTAAGTGACTCTCTTCCTGCACGTCTCGTAGCAGTTCGCTCTGCGAAAGGTGGTTATTCTGGCTTTTGACAGATGGTCACATTAATGTGACTGGACTGTGTAAATGTTAATAGCAGGTGAAGTTAAGTCACTGACAAACAGCTGATGTTAAACTGAATCTGAAATCTACCGCCCCCTGGTGGCTGCTTTGATTTATTTCCAACACAAAATCTGGCTTTCAAACGTTTTACCACAATCACCAAAGGTCCTGAAAGGCTATCGTTCCCTTTTTACAATTAAAAATGAAAATAAATAAATAAAATCAAACATGTATTACAATTTAAAAAAGAGAAAGAAAGGAATTACTTTATGTCCAACATAGTTTCTCAAGTGTTTGCCTTAATAGAAGATTTCCAGCTTTTTATATTGAATGTTCTTTTTTATTTTGCTGTCTAGAAAATGTTTTTATTCTACAACAATGAGAACTTAATTTAAAAACCCTCGATGCATTTATCAAAGTTCAAAGAATGGTTGTGCTCAAGTCTGTTTTTTGAGGAAAAAGTCTCAGGAAGTTTGAGATCTGACTCACTATGAAGGATTAATAAAAGAGAAATGCTTTGTGTTGCATCCAACATTTTTCTTAGAAACATAAAACAGTTTTAGATACATATTAAAATATATTCCAAGGATTACAGACGGTTCCTGGGTCCCTGTTTCAGGACAAAATAACAGATGGATGAACAGAACGAAAACAAAACAAAGTAATTACACATTCTACAGAAGTTCAGATCCCATTTTCCCCCTATATTTCCACTAATTAAAACTCGGTGTTGGATAATATTGTCCCTTTTTGGAGACTTTTTGACCACATTCACTGCTTTTACAAACAATATTTAGATAGTTATACATACTAAATTATGCTTTTATTAATGCATGATTGCCTCAACTGCAAGGTTTCAACCCTCTGTTGATGTTGCACCAATCGGTCTCCATTTCCTATTCAATAAACAAATTAATATTTGGTATATTTTTACAAAGACTTTGAGCATTTTTATGCTCTGGAAAACCAATGGCCATCCCTAACATACCTCCTTTCTTTGCCTGCCGGTTTGTTGCTGCCCTCCTGCAGCCCGTGGAGTTGACGGACGGCAGCATCTTGATCAACGTCCGGAACCAGAACAACTACCACTGCCGCTGCCGCATCGTGGTGCGCAGTTTGGACGGAGGCCTGACGCTGCCGGTGGAGGAGCTGGTCTTCGACACCGCGCTCATCGATCCAGCAGTGGCGGCTGGGGCTCTGCAGAAAGACGGGGTGCTCTACTTCACCAACCCGTCCAACGACCAGAAGAGTAAATACTTATACAGATACTCGCGTTTGGTAGGAAAATCGGAAGAGATTAAGCTGCCGAGCTTAAGCTACGTTCATACCGCAGCCGGAAGTGACCCAATTCGGATTTTTGGTTCGCCTTAATGTATCTGTTCAGGACAGATCGGGTTTTTTTTTTTTTTTTTACGAACACGAACCCAGGCCGGTTGGAAATCCGATGTTTTCAAATCCTAACGGCCAGGTCGCCGTTCATCCGAACGGAACGTCACTGACATGCGACAAACGTCACTATTCTGCGTCCTGATATGCAGCAAGTGGGAAGAAAGACAACAAACATGGCGGAACTACAGTGAGAATTAAGTTGTTAATATGATGGCTCTGATCGGACAACGACTTTAAAAATAGATACGCTAGTATTATTATTATTATTATTATTATTATTATTATTCCTCCTCCTCCTTGCTGGGGGTTAACAACAGATGCTAAGTAGCATTATCGCCACCTACTGGTATAGGGTGTGGTCTTCTCTTATCTATCTATCTATCTATCTATCTATCTATCTATCTATCTATCTATCTATCTATCTATCTATCTATTATCTATCTATCTATCTATTATCTATCTATCTATCATCTATCTATCATAATAAAAATTCTATGAAGTAATTTAGTTTACTTTAAAAATCAAATAATGATTTGTATATGCTTACTTATTATCCAAGTTCTTTTTTAATAAAAAAAAACCCAACCTTTTCCTTAATAATTTCAATTTCTCTCTTCATATAGTTTCTCTCGTTTTCATATCTACAAACACTGAGCACTTCTTTATTTTTCATGGCAGTTGGCGAAACACTGAGTACGCTCTCTATATGTGACATTATTGCTCCCTCTACTGCGCATGTGTGACACTTTCAGGCCGTTTGCAGATCACACTAGATATACAGGAGTTGCATTTATTAGGAAGTGTTTACAACAACAAAAAAAAATCGTAATTGGGTCCATCCAGGCCGCAGTGGGAGCGTAACCTTGCTGAACTCTCCTCAGGAATAAACCTGACGCTACGATGGTCGCTAACGGACGGGAAAACCTGGGAGAACAAAGCCGTCCAGATCTGGCCAGGGCCGAGCGGCTACTCCTGCATTACATCTCTGAACGATGACTCTGTAGAAGACCAGAAATACATCTTCGTCATTTATGAGAAGGGCCACAAGGACATCATTGAGACCATCTCGTTTGTGAAGATCCACCTGTATGGCGGGCGGTAGGACGCGTGGGTCAGAGGTAAGAAGAAACAACTCCACCAGGGGTCAATCGATGAAAACATTTTCACTTTCCTCTGACTTCCTGTTTAATTCTGCTTATTTCTCAGATCTAAACCTTAAAGGGAAAAAGGATAGAAGAAGATGGTACAACAACTTTCTCAGGAAGAGAATAAGAGACTTTTTAAACACACTTAACAAAAATGGATGTTGGGAAAAGGAGGCCCTGCACTGTGAATTTCCGGCTTCTTGGTCTGTTTTTCCTACTTTTATTATTTTTATAACAAAATCTTATTTTGCCAAATAATTGATGAGCCTTAATTTGTATTTTAATGGACAAAGCCTGGATAAACAGGAGATTCTTGGGGAAAACAAGTGAAAGAATGATTCAGCAAAAACACAAAGTCTTACCAAACATTGTTGGTCCAGTTTCTACTGCAAATATTTTAGCGCACTTGAAATAAGACAATACTGGGGGTGCTGTGGTGGCGCAGGGGCAAAGCACCACCCACATACTGAGGCCCTGGTCCCTGTGGTGGTGGTCACAGGCTCGACCCCCAGCCTGGCTACATCCGCCGCATGTCCTGCCCCTCCTCCATCACCCCATTCCTGTCAAACTTCTTTCAAATAAAGGCCTATAGAGCCAACAAAACCTTTAAAAGGAAATAAGACAAAACTAACTTACAAGTAACTTTTCAGCAGGAAATAGAAGTTTGTCTAAGTGAATAATTTCTTAGGATTGATGAAAAATGCTAGTTCCACCGGCAGATTATTTCATTTATAACATGCAAAAAATGTTTTGCTATAATTTAAATTACTTGCCAATCGAACTGGAACTGTTTTTTAATCAATATTAAGAAATGATTCACTTAAACTCCTATTTCCTGCTGAATAGTTACTTATGAGTTATTTTTGTTTTATGTCAAATGTACAAAGATATTTGCACTAGAAAATAGACCAAAGCTATTTGGTAAGACTTTGTATTTTTGCAGGGATTTACGCTATGTGTACCACGTGAATTATATGGTTTACTTTTAAACTTTTCTTTAAAGATGCTTGGTGGACTAATTTCTAAAAACAGCAGAAAAAAAATTACATTTTTCCTTCTACTTCATGGAAAGATTTTACATGGGAGTTCTAGTCCGGCCAGCTCCTTGGAGAAGACATGTGGGCCAAATCCAGCCTGCATCGAGTCGCAGCTCATGGATGGTGTTTGTGTTCATTCAAGCTGAAGCTCCGACTTCTGTTTTCATTCAAACTGTTTCTGGTGTTGAGAGCCAGAAGGTCTGAATCAAGCTGCTTCCTAGAGTAACCATGATAGCAACAGTTATAAATAATTTTATAGCATTATATAATATATAACATTATTTAAATGACCTAAACCTAGGTCACTTTAAATATTGTAACATATCGGTACATAAAAAACGCTGGGAAGCTCATGTGTTAAACTGGAGGTCGGTGGGCCAAATCCGGCCCGCCGTAGCTTTTTATGTGGTCCTCTAGGTTCTAGACTAAACATTAAGTCTGCTTACATATCATGTTTACATCAAATTAAAGTTTTTACAGATCAGTTTTGATCTGTTTACTATTAAATTATGTCAATCAGTCTCTTCAGTTTCTGGTGAATTATTGTGGGAATTCATGCAAAATCAACAAATCCAAACACGTGTTTGTGCCTCAACGTTAATTGATCTCAGATTATAGTCCACGATCTATTCAGCGAGGAATAAAAAGTCGCAGTTACCGTCATATTTCCAAATTAGCACCACAAACATTTTGAATTTGCAAAAACAATTGCAAAATTCTGGAAGGACTAGAAATTTACATTATTTAATTTTAAGAATTCATTAATATTTTCAACAGTTTATCAATACATTCTGGCACAAATGGCCCTTTAAGAGCATTTATGGTCTTGATTTGGCCCAAAGTGAATTTGACACAGCTGTGCTAAAGGTACTATATTTGACAGCTTGGGAGGTTTGATGCAAAGAAAGAGATTCTATGTCAGCAGAATGAGCAAATTTGTGGGAACTAATAAAAAATATGCAAACCGGTTGAGAAAAATCCAGAGTCTTCTGCAGAAATCTGACATTCAGAGTAAAAAACAACCTTTTTATAACAAGACTGGATTCTCTGCTATGTAAATTCAGGTTCTTATGCTGTTTATTCACTCTAAACTAGAGGACTTTATATATTTTCCAGTGATTTTGACTGTTATGGGTTTGAGTTTCACATGTTAGAAAAAAGCACAGAGAATAACTATGAAATTAGATCCCAGTCCACTTTTTTAATCTTTCCACAGTTTCCAGTATCCTGTTTTTAACATGAAACAAAACTTTTATTTTTAAATCGGCCTTATTGTTTTGGGATTTCATTAAATGTAACAGTCAGATATCTGGTATAGCTAAACTATGAGGTAATAACTTTCTTCATGATTCATTTGAGTTCTGAAGTTATATATTTTCTTCCCTCCATAAATTCATGCATAATTTTTTGGTTTTGTGTAATTATATAAAACAATATATAAAAGTCGTATGGGATGATGTACTTATATATTTTTGTAATTATTGTTGAGTTTTAGTGATTTAAAAACAGTTACAATGTTTTTTTTTGTTATATTTGTGCGTGAAAGAGATTAGTGAATAAGACCTAATTATCATTAAATACTTTGAATTCACTAAGATTTTTCTACGGTGGTCAGATGACAACCAACATCCAGTTTCTGTCTAAACACAAAATAATACCCTACAGCGGTTTATTTCTTTATGTTTTTCATGATAAGACACTTTAAATGCATCACTGTATGCTGGTGGGAGACTGCTGCTTTTTGAACTTTGTCCTTTTGACTTCATAAATACGAATCTCCAACATGCTATTGTTTGACTGCTGCTCATATAAATAAAATCAGTTTGCTGATAAGGTGTCGTATTTATTTATGGAAATGGTTTAACCTGTAGACTTGAGTCTGATACTGATTCCTATTACTGTTAAAATAAAAACATAATCCTAAGAAAAGTGGGATTGGAAGTTAAAATCAGGAGGTTTTAAAGGGGCTCTTAGTTTTTACTGAGCTGTATCTTTCTTGTCATTATGTTCCAAACTATGTTTTTAACTTTAAAACCAAAAAAAAATAAACAAAATTATTGTTTTTCAAAATTTACAATAATCTTTCTATAGTAGATATTCATCAAGAAGAACAAGTTGTCTGTTTTTTCAACTGTTATTTCACATTAGCAGCTCTAAATGAGTGTTTGTTAAACTCACCTAAAAATTGACTCTTTAGGTTATAAAAGTTGTAAACTCCTGGTATAAGTACAGTTGAAAGCAGATATTTATGTACAGCATGAGAAAGACGCAGCTTTTTATTTCTGACATAACATTAAAATAAAACCATAATATTGCTCATCGGTCCAAATTACTTTTCAGATTCAAGTCAATTTTCATTTGGTTTGAATATCAAGAGGCGGTAAAAATACAAAACACAAGTTAATTAAGGTCCAGATTCAGGTTTTGGGGAGTCATCATGTTATTTTCTGGTGTTGGTCCACAGAGTTTTGTTAAATCAGAAGCCATTGCTGTCATCCACTAGGAAATGTTACATTTTCTTTTGCTGCCAAGCTTTAAAGGGAAGCTGGTTTAGGATTTGGCACCTGTCCACACAGTCCAACTGTACTAATACTTTAGTAACCAGGGAACTGGTCTAATCTAAACTTAATACAGTTTTTATGGAGTAATTTGGGAGGATGATGAGCTGAAAGATGATTTTACATCAACCAGCTGTTTATTCTCTTTTAGTAAAGGTAAGAAATGTTTACATTCCTGTAAATAGCCTGTTTTTATCCACAGACAAGCAATTTTTTTATTATTCTGCTCAGCTGCACATTTCTTTGAGTTACTGTTTTTGAAACAATGGCATTTTTTGTATTATGCTGTAATTTTGCTCTTACTGTATTTTCTGTTCTTACTTTATAATATTTCCCCAGTAAGTGACAATAAAGGTTATCTTTACTCTATTTTTAAGCAGGTCAACAGAATATATATATTTATTATTATTATTATTATTATTATTATTATTATTATTATTATTATTAGTAGTAGTAGTAGTAGTAGTAGTATTTGGTCTTATGTAGGCTGCTAATTTTCAGAGAAATTAAACATTGAGTTTTTCGTATCAGTCCATTTCATCAAAACAAAATCATAAATTCATTGTATCAAATCAGTGTTTTTCAGTTGAATTTGTAAAACAATAAACTTTCAGACTATATTTAAATTTCCTACATTTTTTCTTTTGCATATCAAGTTCTTGTAACATAAACAGTGTGTGTATGTTGCGTCCTTGACCTTAAATCCCAGTTTTGTCTGTCAGATGCTTTGGGAACTGCCTGATAACACTGTAGTTAGTATGAGGCGCTATTGCTGTACATGCAATAGCACTACTATGGAAAAACGTCCATTTGTTTTATTTTGTAATTATTTATTCTTTTTGTCGTACTTGGAATGTTTTCCATTTTTAAAATCAGTTCAAATGAACTGCTCTCATGTTAAAGTCCTCTTGATGGAATCAAACGACAAGACGGGATAAATAACCGCTTTTAGTATTGTTTCTAAATCTATAGACTCTTCTTGAATGAAGTACTTTTCCTCCCATTTTTTTTATTTTTCAAACAATATTAACAATTGTCCCATCTTGTCGTTTCTGTTGAGGTCCCAAACGGCTCCCATCGAAATTCACCCAGTAGCCGTTGACGGCTCTTTAGGTGACGGATCGAGTCCAGAATCAACAACTTTCCTTTCCCGTTTTCGTTCATTTTTTTTTTCAGGGGGGGAAAAGGAACAGGAAAGTAAGCCGAACACCACCTGTGATCTTTTTTTTTTTTTTTTTTACGGTGTCGATCTAATCAAAGTTGGAGGCAGTTTGTTGCAAACGCGTCTTCTTTCCGTGTGTGTCTGCGTGTCTTTTGCAGGAGGTTCGTAAAGCTACACCGTAGCAGCGAAGCTAAGCTTATTCTGCGATACAACCTCGAGACAAGTCGGGACAAGACCAGGTCAGTGGACGGACATTTCCAACAGGCTGTTATCTCTTTGGTTACATTAAACCGACCCCCCGAGTATGTCGCCCCTGAAAGGTTGGCTAAAACGACGTCCTGCGGGAGAAGCTGTGACATTTTTTGTGTCGTTATTGTTGTTGTTAGCCAACGGTCATGTAGCTAGCTTAGCTTGGGAGTTTTGATTTTAAATGGACGCGTTGGGTGTTGAAATGGGAAATGCTTTGCTTGTTTTTATGTATGCTACATGTGAGATGTTTTAAGCTGTTTCTGGTGGGATCTGGGTGTTAAGGATCAAAATCTACGCAGCAGATGTTGCCGGATAAACGATAGCTTGGCTCGGTTTGATGCTACTCGGTAGATTCGGCTAGCCCTGCCCTGCTGCTTTAGCACACACTGCCGTCCACGTTAATTTACATATTTTATCACTTATATATATACATATATAAAGTAGCTTTATATCCCTGCGTTGCTTTAATTTTTTTCTGAACAATTCCAGCTGGTGGGTTGTGTTTACGGTGATGGTCTTCAACCGTCCTAGGCTAACGGCTGTAGGCCGCTCTCCTCCGCCATTTTGTTTTGTCCGCTAATAAAATCGTTCGTTCTGCTCCGTCGCTGTCTGTGAATGAGCGTCGTGAACGCGGCCAGGCGTAAAGTCAGCCGGCTGTGCTGGAGTCGAGCGGCTCGTTTTTATTGTTTTTATTAGTGGACCTTCTCAGAGCTGCTGGAGGTGTTGAAAAGTGTGTTATGAAACATCGCAGCTCCCCCCTCCTCCCCAAAAGAGAACAGAGAGACGGGCCTGTGTGTGTGTGTGTGTGTGTGTGTGTGTGTGTGTGTGTGTGTGTGTGTGTGTGTGTGTGTGTGTGTGTGTGTGTGTGTGTATACATGTGTGTGCTACCATGTGGGGACCTAAGCCTGGTCCCCACTTGGAGAGACCCTGTTTTGGGGTCAGGGGTCAGAGTTGGGACTAAGGTGTGTATTGAGTTTTGGTTAGGGTCAGGGTCAGGTATGTGATGGTTAGGGTCAGGGTCAGGTATGTGATGGTTAGGGTCAGGGTCAGGTATGTGATGGTTAGGGTCAGGGTCAGGTATGTGATGGTTAGGGTCAGGGTCAGGGTCAGGTATGTGATGGTTAGGGTCAGGGTCAGGTATGTGATGGTTAGGGTCAGGTATGTGATGGTTAGGGTCAGGGTCAGGTATGTGATGGTTAGGGTCAGGGTCAGGTATGTGATGGTTAGGGTCAGGGTTAGGTATGTGATGGTTAGGGTCAGGGTCAGGTATGTGATGGTTAGGGTCAGGGTTAGGTATCTGATGGTTAGGGTCAGGGTCAGGTATGTGATGGTTAGGGTCAGGGTTAGGTATCTGATGGTTAGGGTCAGGGTTAGGTATGTGATGGTTAGGGTCAGGTCAGGTATGTGATGGTTAGGGTCAGGGTTAGGTATGTGATGGTTAGGGTCAGGGTCAGGTATGTGATGGTTAGGGTCAGGGTTAGGTATGTGATGGTTAGGGTCAGGGTTAGGTATGTGATGGTTAGGGTCAGGGTTAGGTATGTGATGGTTAGGGTCAGGGTTAGGTATGTGATGGTTAGGGTCAGGTATGTGATGGTTAGGGTCAGGGTTAGGTATGTGATGGTTAGGGTCAGGGTTAGGTATGTGATGGTTAGGGTCAGGGTCAGGTATGTGATGGTTAGGGTCAGGGTCAGGTATGTGATGGTTAGGGTCAGGGTCAGGTATGTGATGGTTAGGGTCAGGGTTAGGTATGTGATGGTTAGGGTCAGGTATGTGATGGTTAGGGTCAGGTATGTGATGGTAAGGGTCAGGTATGTGATGGTTAGGGTCAGGTATGTGATGGTAAGGGTCAGGTATGTGATGGTTAGGGTCAGGGTCAGGTATGTGATGGTCAGGGTTAGGGTCAGGTATGTGATGGTCAGGGTTAGGGTCAGGTATGTGATGGTCAGGGTTAGGGTCAGGTATGTGATGGTCAGGGTTAGGGTCAGGTATGTGATGGTTAGGGTTAGGGTCAGGTATGTGATGGTTAGGGTCAGGGTTAGGTATGTGATGGTTAGGGTCAGGGTTAGGTATGTGATGGTTAGGGTCAGGGTCAGGTATGTGATGGTTAGGGTCAGGGTCAGGTATGTGATGGTTAGGGTCAGGGTCAGGTATGTGATGGTTAGGGTTAGTAAAAGGATAAAGGTAAGGTTTAGTTTAGGTTTAGGCTTTAGAAATGAATGGAAGTCAATGGAAAGTCCCCACTTAGATAGCAGCGTAAGACTGTGTGTGTGTGTGTTTGAAGGCAGCTATCTAACCACGATTAGCTGCAAGATGCGGCTGCTTTTTGTCGTCATCATGCTTCAGTCCAGGGCTGCAGGTGGGACGTGTTGCAGCTGTTGACCGGTTTCTCTGTCTCATTGCCACCCCATGGTTGGCTGGAGCTCAGCAGGGCCTCTCGGTACGTTTGGTCCCCTGTTAATCCCCGTACGGCACGTAGTTCACCAGCCATATCCCACGACCTAATTTTCTAATCTCGGCTGTGGCTCTGGAGGCTCGCTGGAGAGCTGCTAGTTCTGTGATCGCAATGTAAAACCGTCAGTTTGTTGGCAGACAGACAGACAGATAGTGGTGCAGCAGTCAAACCAGATGCTCGGTTTTCCTTTGATCAGCTCTGATTTCTTTGTGCTTGAATGTTAAATAAATCGGGATTTAAAATTGCCTGTGGTTGCAAAACCAGACAAAGGTTGGGGATATATTTGAGGAATAAATTAAATTGATCTTGTAGTGATTTTATTTTGCTTTGGATTCAAAACTGCGTACCTTTTTTTTTATTATCACAAACTGTACCGTAAATGTTTTTCTTTTCAGAAAACGTGTTATTAGTAGGGCTGTAGTGATACAATAATCTCATGATACACGATATTCTGCCCACGATTCGATATATGTCACGATATTCATCAACCGATACAATTCGATACACTTTTGCGATTTTCTGAAAGATTTTAGAGGGACAGAGTGATTTTGGTGACATTTTGTGACTCTTATAAAGTTGGATTTAATTAATTTAACTGAAAACTGATTAAAAGCACCAACTACACAATACCTGGCTCTGGTTGGACACAGACTTAAAGTGGACAGCTGGACAAAATGAATCAAAGAAGTGGAGAGAAAACATGTTTCTTTTAACTGAAACAGTCCAAACTGTAGCTGACATGCATTAGTAAAGTAAATAAAGTGAACCAAGTTCCTGCTCTGAATAGTTTGATACCTTTTTAACCTGAACATCTGAAGGAATCACTCTAAGCCTGATGACCTGGTGAAGCAAGCAGTGAGTGAACAAGGTGACAGTTGGACGTTACGATACTTTCAGATGAATATCGATTTTTTTTTTTCTAGGAAAGAAAATATCAATATATATCGATATTATTATACAGCCCTAGTTATAAGTCTGGCGGGCCACCAGGCTTTATTGGTGGCCCCACCAAGCTAAGCATTATGGTTTTTTTTTAATGTTTGCATTTTTTAAGACTTTATTATCGGTGTTCAGGTGTCAGTCTTCCAATAACACATAATTATCAATTGATATTTTCAAATTCCCTGTGGGCCTTAAACACTTTTAAACTTAAAAACACGTTGACCCACTGGATGAATAACTGACCACCAGGCGTAGCATGTTTTCTGGGGGAAACGCTGCTTCACAATCAATGTCTGGTGCATGTTGAGTTAAAATTACACAAATGACTTTTTATTGGTTATAGGCCTCAAAAAGCGATTTTCGGTTAGTAGGTCAGGGCAGCTGTGGGTTGTCTGTCTGAGGCTCCTGGTCTCAGGTAGAGGTGGGCGATGTGCAGTTATTAGATTGAAAAGAGCCACACAGTAAATTCAGTCACTGTGAGCTCAGTGTGGGCAGCGTCACAATTGGATGCTGTATTGTTGATGAACCTTCGGCGTCTTCAGTGGTTTCACCTTGTGTCGGTTCTTGGTGACCAGAAACAGTTGGCATAATTATGACCATGGAGGAGAGAGGCTAAGAAAATGTGGTTTAATCGCCTTCTATGTACAACAGTATCATTACTATGTCTTAGTCCCCTGACATTAGGCATTCATATTTATGAAAAATTCATATGTAGGTGGCCAGCCGAAATGGGAAGGTCAGAATATTGTCTACTGGGCAAAATCTGTGTATTTCTTTTCTACGCTCTTCCTCTGACTCATCAGTTTTATCTCATCTTTTAGCTTCATAAAAGGGTGGAGTTTAAGTAATTTAACTCTAATAAATGTAGCACATGCTATCACATCAGTGTGCTCCACATGATGTTATTAGTCCTGATTTTATTTCATATAATATTTTGCTATCAGTCATTATATTAAACTAGTAAGAACGAATAAATTGCTCCTTGACAGCATCCGTCGATTAAAATGGTCAACATTTCTTCCCGTTTGTTGGATATTTAACTAAAAACGTTTTGTTTGGCATCCTGAAAAACATGCAGTCTTTGCTGTTTGTGTTAACTATTTCTCATATTAGGGGGGATTGTATCCATCATGTATTATCATTACTTTGTAATGATTCTGTAATAATCACATACACTGGTACCTGAGCTGTGGTCTGGCTGCAGAGTTTAGGAATGTTTCTTATGTCAGATATGAACTTTGTGAAGTTCATATCTGACTCTACAGCAGTTTAAAGGAAACTCCTGTTTATCTTTGCTCACCTGGAGAGATCCAGACTGAGCTCCTGTATAGTTCACTCCTCACTGTGTCTTTAGGTAGAAAACGTTTCAATAAAAATAACTAAATGTACTTATTAAAAATTCAAATGTTTTTTGTTTGTTTATTTTCAGAACCTTTTTCTTTCTTTCTTTCTTTTCTTTTAACCCAGCTTATGTTGACTAACATGTCGGGTCGGTCGGTTAGTGACAGACTTGTGGTCCAGTTTTCCTCTGACCATCAGGCTCCACTCAGTAGCAGAACTTTGTCTGTGCTGAAACCTCTTGGTTTTGTTTTCGTCCCAGCATTGGGAACAGTTTTACATTATTTTTACAATAATATTTTAATTTTTCCAGCACGGTTTTTTGTTGTTTTGTTTTGTCTTTTTTCTGGCTGGCAGTAATCTTTACATAATAATCTTAAAATATGCTGAAAGCTTGATTGATTTGGGTTCCATAATCCCAACAAAGTGTTTTGGACTGATAATAACAGTGTGTTATTTTAATTGGTACATTAAAATAAATATTTTGGTAGGCGCTTGTGTGACTTCCTAACTGAAATAAACTGGTAGGGTTTTTAAAAATAGCCTTTGTCAGGGGTATGAATGTCACATGATTTATTTTTTTATAATGAAGCTTTTAATCTTTATTTAAGTCTTTGGTGTTTCTGAAGCCACATTTCAGATCGGAGGCGTTTTCTGTTTAGTTTTAGTTTTTATTGCTCATGTCACTCACTATAATAAAGTACCACAGCTCCTACTTTTGGCTTTATTTGCCCCTGATGGTTTTCATGATGGGCAATCGGTATAGGCTGGAGTTATTTGACACCTAAGTGGTGAAGACCCAATTAGAGCGTAATGGACGCTGTTCAGCACCGGCGCTTAAAGCCGTCGGACGAGGTCAGAGCAGCAGCTGCGTCCTGCCGGAGTGGACAGATGTCCACGCTGGGTGTTTTTTTTTACTGATGATGCTCATCAAGCGGAGTTTGATCTGAAGGCCTGCTGGTTGCCACGAGATCCCGTCTCACCGCGTTGCCATAGTAACCTGGATCCTGCGTTTGGGTCTCTTCATACCGTCACCAATAATGAACACGGCGCCGCATTGAGCCCGTTCTGCCACAACCCGCAGGCAGTTGGTGCCGTTAATGATGATGATGTGAAATGTTTGTGCAGTTTAGTTTAATTGTGACTGCAGGTACATTTATTAAAAATGTAAAATAAAAAAGCCATTGCGAACGGCTTCACCAACTTGACCAGCACCATTTGCTGCAGATCTGATGAGCTCTGCCTTTTTTTGCCAGGCTTAGTATGAAAATATGTTCCCAGTGATGCAGTGATGTCTGCCTTTTTAACATGTTGTTTTAAAATATTAATGTGTTCCGACTGAAATCCACATAAATGTTAATAATTAAGACTGACGCTCAGGAGTCAAACACTGGAGATGGGATCAGTTTCAAATAATTTACAACATTCACATCTTGCATCACTGTATTACGATGTTTACAAAAATAATTTGATGTAGAAAATTGCCTTAATGAAGAAAGGTTTAATATTGGTGATGGGTAATTATTGTATTGTTTATCCTTAAATAAATTCAGATTATTTTTTTTTGCTGTTTTCTCCTTAGTCGTTTTCATGAAAGCATTATTAAATGTATAAAAACCGAAAATTGGATTAAATGCAGTTATTCTGTGATAAAAATCACACTTTATGTTTAAAAATGGTTTTTTTTGCTGTAAAACAGTTTCCTAAAAACACTGCGGATAATTTTTAAATGTGTGTTTTTAATCATCACTTTAATCATTATCACAATAAATAGCCCAAAATATTGTGATTAAAACGCTGTGTGCATATCACCCTTCCCTGTTTAATACCGCCTTAAAGGGTTTTAATTTTACAAAAAGAAAATAATTGGTGCAAATCTATAGAATACAAATGTAAAAATATAATTTTATTTGTACAAAAACTATATTTTCCACCTTAGATTTCCACCTATTTTAGTTTATTAGTCTTCATAGTTTCTGGTTTTTAACTAAAAATACCTGCAGATCATTATTGAAAACTGTTATTTATTAAGATAATCTAAATATTTTCACTTGTAAAGATGAAGTGTGATTTATTGTAAAGTATTATTTAAAAACAATAACAAAATAAAAAATGTTACAGAAAAGTTAGTCTTTAGTTTTACCTCAATAATCACCTGGTTTAAACTGTAAAGCTCATTATTCTATTTACCCATTAATTATTGTTATGCAAAAACTAAATTGCCCTGAAAAATGTGTGAATCTGGTATTTTACATGCATCGCAGAGCTAAAACTGCATTTATTCCACCAGATGAATAGATGAATCTTTCTTTAGTGTGATGCTTAAAGCAGCAAACCTCAAACAGTCCATCACATTTTATGCTCTGTGTCTCAGACGTTTCCTGTCGTTTTCAGACTTTCTCTCTCTCCCTGTCCCTCCCTGGTGTCGGGTCGCTCACCGTCTCTCCCTCCTTGTCCCCCAGTCTCAGGGCTCACCATACTCAATGAGCGGACAGCGCAATGTCAGAGCGCTCTGGGCAAACTGCAAAGGGGAAGGAAGGCAAAACCAAGTATGCGTCTCTCAACTTGTTTGATACATACAAAGGAAAGAGCCTTGAAACACAAAAGCCTGTTGGTGAGTATTTGCTCCATGTCGCGTTGCTCACACATCAAAGAGAAGTCTAGTTTTGAAGGATCTATTTTTAGTTCTCCACAGACAGACAGACAGACAGACCTGCTCATTCATGCTCCAGGTCCGTCTTGGTTTCTGCCGCAACCTTGATGCACAGCTTTGTTCAGCCTCTCGTTGATCTTTTACCCGTCTTTGAACTTACTGTCTTTGTTTTGCAGCGATAGTCGCACCTCCAAGTACGAGGGGTGCACCGATTTACCGACCTTCTGATTTCCTTAGTTTTGGGAGATTGATGATTGGCCGATTACTTGGATGTGAAACCGATATTATCTACCTGAGCAGAGGTTTAAAAATCGACCACTGTCCTCTTCTGCTGCACAGGTAGAGAGGTTTGACTGACAGGTCAGATCTGAATGTTTGCAGTTAGCAATATCCACCCCACTGTTGCTCTGTTTTGCAACATTTCAGACAAAAATGTAAAAAACAAATAAATTATCGGCCAAAATCGGAATCGGCAGGTCAGGCTTTTTACAGCTTGGTAATCTGCGATCGGTTCAGCTTTACAAAATACGAGAAGGTTGTGTTGTAAATTATAACAAGCCTAGACCGATAGAAATGTTCTCATCTCCCAGGCTACATTTTATTCAGGGCTTCCCCATCAGACTTCCAGGAACGCACATCACTCGTGTGTCGTTGTTGTGTCTGAATTTAGAAACCCGCGTCCAAGAATTGTTACTCTGCTTGCCACCCAGCCTGTAACCTTAGTTCTTCCTCGCCTGAGCTGCATATTCAACAGAGCTGGCAGCAAACCCGACCCCGGTCATCCGCCCAGTCCGATGCGGCGGGTATCAGTGGTCCGTCTGTGCTGACGGCCCTCTGTCTCTGTCCAGTTCCCCCCCGCCATGGCCTGCAGTCTCTTGGTAAAGTTGCCTCCGCGCGGCGCATGCCACCACCTGCCAACCTGCCCAGTCTGAAGGCGGAGAACAAAGGCAACGACCCCAACGTCTCGCTCGTTCCCAAAGACGGCACAGGATGGGCAAGCAAACAGGAACCAGCAGACCCAAAGAGGTACAGCGGGAATGTTTGTCCGTGGTTTATTGTTTTTACGCTTTACTTAAAGTTTTTATGCAATTGAACATCGACAATTCCCCATATTCGTGGAATACACAACCTGGAATTGTGAAAACAAGAAAATACGTCAAGAGAAAAATAAATTGAAATTGTTAATGAATAAGAAAGCACAGCACAACTTTGAAGCAAAAAGATTCTTAATAAATATTCAGGATATCATTTTCTAAGTATTATAGAAACTCGATTCATCAAATGAAGATACATTTTGAAACGGCGCCGCCTTTGGTCAAAGAGATCAGTTTTTACATCGGATTCAGCTCTGGAAACAATGAAGAGACCACGTTAAATGATCAGTTCTCTGATTTTACTCTTTATAGGTTTATGTTTGAGTAGAATGGACATTATTTTCTTGTATGAACTTCTGACAATGTGTCTGAAATCACAAGCAAAAATGTAGTATTTGCAGACAATGAGAGACGTTAATAATAATGAAAAAGATGCAGAGCTTTCAGACCTCAAATAATGGAAAAAGAACAAGTTCATATTCATATAGAGACAACAAAACTAATGTTTTAACTCAGAAATCAACACTTGGTGGAGTAACCAGGAGGTTTTAATAGGGTTCACTGCAGTGGCTCTTAGTTTTTTACAGATCTGCTTAATTCTGGATTCTCTGTTTCCATTCAGTCGTTATTGAGGGTTTCAGATCTTTCCACTTCATTAAGACCAGTTCTTTTTCCCAGTAAAATATGTGTAATTCATCTTAATTATATGATTTAACTCCAATAAGTAAAACAGAGAATTTGTTCCTCAATGTCCAAAATCTTCTCCACCCACCTCTGCCTTAATGTCCCTTCAGTGAGTTTGGATATCAGGACAATGTGTGTCAAGATCTCCTACTTTTCCATGGTTTCTCTAACAAAACTTGTTGGTTGTCTGGGACTCGTCAGGCTCACATGTGACTCGTCTTGCGTTTGTGTTGTTTTTTGCCGACAGTACCGATGCATTGTCAGCACCGCAGCCGGAGTTGCAGCAGCCTGTGGCTTCACAGATAGCTGCACCGACCCGCCCGAGAACCCCACCAGTTTCAGAGGTAAGACGCACATCCTGCTGCAAATGCCAAACACCAACACGAGTCTGACGTGTGTGTGTGTGTGTGTGTGTGTGTGTGTGTGTGGTGTGTGTGTGGTGTGTGTGTGTGTGTGTGTGTGTGTGTGTGTGTGTGTGTGTGTGTGTGTGTGTGTGTTGTCGTCCTCAGGCTCTGGCCCCACCTTCAGCACAGGCCGTAGGGTCAAGGTCGTGGGCACAGGCCAGCGTTACACATGGAACACAAGGGGATGGTGAGTCCAGATTTAGCCACTTCCTGTTTGCTCCTCCATCTCTTTGTTGCCACCAAGTGTCCTTAGGTCTGTCGCAGTAAGCAATGAATCAGTTAATCACACGACGGATTAAAACAAACTCGATGATTTCCACTAGTATGATTTATCATTTTTCTCCTTTTGAAACTGGAGCAGTCTGGCGCTTTGGGCTCAACCAGCCGTTTTGTTTAGAGACTTCATAATTCACCTTGTGTGTTTCTGTTTATTTATTTAGGATATTTGAAATGTCTCCCGGTTTCTGTGTAAAATGTCAGCTAGAATTTATAAAGTTTATTGATCTTTCAGAATGTGCCGTTGCATTTTTATGCCATTACTGTCATGTTACTGTTATGAAAATGGCCTCAAAGCCACATTATCGACTGTCACGATAACGTGTGGAGCAGCACGTGGCCCAGCGGCGACGGGCCTAAGTGTCCTTCCTCGCCCGGTTTGCAGGTGGAAAGGGATCAAACCTACCGTCGCCGTTCTCTCGCGAGGAATTTCCCACCCTGCAGTCGGCTGGCGACCAGGACAAAGCTGGCAGAGAACCGGCCACTGCAGATCAGTGGTATGGGCCCGGACCAAGCCTCCGCCCCCAGAGTGAGCACCGCCCGTCCCGCCGCCGCCGCGCCGGAGTCGCCCCGCGCCTAACCGACGCTTTGTGCTTCTGCTCTTGTCGTTGCTGTCAGACGTTACAAGTTGGCGGGACGGTGGGGGCCGAGCCTTGGCGCCCACCCTGCCTGGGGAGGGGGCAGCGGAGGGGGGCACAGGTGGAGCGCTGGTGATGGATGGGGCAGCTGGGGTCCCCCATCCAAACCCCCAGATCCAAGGGCCACCTAGGAACCCCCCTGCAGGCAGCCCCGCCTTGCCCCTGCCCCAGCCCCCCGTGGGGCCCGGGTTTCCTCCGTACCGAGGGATCATGCCGCCCTTCGTACGTTTTCCCTTTTCACTACCGCCACCTTGTCAGAAAACTAAAAGAGCTTAACCAGGGATTTTAATGTTTGTTTTGTTTGTAGATGTATCCCCCCTATCTCCCGTTCCCGGGCCCCTACGGCCCTCAGGGGCCCTACAGGTACCCGGCACCTGGGGAGGGGCCGCCTCCAAGGTGTGTATCCACATGCTTTCCGTTTAACCTGTTGGAACCCGTCATTCCGGGGTTCTGACAGTTTATTTTTCCTTCATCTCTTCTTCCAGGTTCTCTCGTGGACAGGGGCCCGACGGCAGGGCCCAGGGCGGCCCTCGGGATTCAGGGGAAGTGGTGAAACGCCCCTCCATCTTGAAGCAGGACGACCTGAAGGAGCTGGATGAGCTGGATCACGACGGAGACGACGGCTGGGCAGGTACGGAAAAAAGCAGGTTCTGTTGCAGCTCTGACACAAACCAAATAAATGTTGTCGGGATAAAATGGTGCCGAGGTTTTTATGTTTTCTCTAGAGTTGATGCTTCTGTCTTATAAATGTTTAAGAGACAAGAGTCAGTGAAATTTGATTAATTGAGATGCGTCATGGCTGTATTTGGCCAGTTTTATTACATTATGGGTTGTAGAAATGTGTTCAGCATGAAAAATCAGTTCTTTCTGCCTTGCAAAAGTGTTTTTACCTTTGGAGCTTCTCCACATTTTGTGGAGATAAATCCACAAATTTCAGCGTTTTACTGGGACTTTATATGACAGAGCGACACTAAGAGCTGGATGGTTTGTTTACTATTTACTCTGAAACCTACCGGTTGCTTTCAGCAGCAACTGATTTGCAAATCGAGTCCATCTGTGTGTAATTGACTCTCAGTATAAATCCAGCTGTTCTGTGGAGGCTTCAGACGTTAAAGAGCAAGAGTGAATAAACGGCTTCGTCAAGACCAAGGAACGCTGCTTGAGATGTTTTAAAAATACATATGTACAATTTTCAGTCTCTGGATTTGAAGGCCAGTAGAGACTTACTGGAAATCCATGCCACACTTTTCAGATTTTTAGTTGTAAAACATTTAATCCTCCTTCCACTTTGCATGTATGTAGAGAACCTAGTGAGGTTAAAATGTGGGAAAGTTTCAAGGCTATTTCTCCGTGGAGCAGCTCTGTTTCTTTTTAGTCTCCGGTCCCATTAAATTCCCTTCTAAAGCATCGCAGTGGAAAACATCTTTATTTATGCCAGTAAATATATTAAGGAGCCGATGGGATAGTGATAGTGAATGAGTTTGATGCTTTTGCGAATATCACATTTCTCGCTTATCGAAGCAGAGTGGCTCATGTGGCTAGAAACACTCGGGGTAAACCGAGAGGCCGGGATTCGAACTGATCTGCGCGACGGACGCTGCGAACAGAAACGACGCTGAAGCTGCTTCCTGTCCCAACAGGGGCGAACGAGGAGATCGATTACTCCGCCAAGCTGAAATTCAGTGACGACGAAGCCGATGAAGAGGGAGACGAAGACAAAAAGGAGAGCAAGAATGACTCGCGGCACGTGAACAAGTAGGTCTATTTGTTCTCGAGGTTTGATGCCTACGGGGTTTTGCTGCGGTTTAGTTTGCATGCTTGACTTTCCCTCCCCCAGTGAGCAGCAGAGGTCCCAGGACGCTCCGGCTGCAAACGCTCACTCCCGAGCCTCGGACAGCGGCGGGGAGAGTCGCCACACGCCCCCCTCGAGCGCCGTCGGCGCCCCACAGCCCCCCTCCAGCAAGCCAGGATGGGCCGAGGAGGGAAGCAGCGGCTGGGGAAACCAGGGGCCGCCATCCGGCTACCAGGTGGGAAGTCAGACCGCAGCAACCGGCTACGCTGCAAGGCACTGCTAAATCTGGAAATGCACAACACTGTAAAAACAAAACGACAACGGCAACCAAAAACACCAGGTGTTTCTGGTTTAGTTTCCAGTACATTTGAAATGAGACAAAACTATCATATAAGTAACCTTTCAGCAAGAAACAGGAGCATGTTTTAAGTGGATAATCCCTTAATATTGATGAAAAAGTGCCAGTTCCACTGGCAGATTGTTTCACCTTTAACATGAAAAAAATCTCTCATCAAAGTTTTGCTACGTTTTAATCATATTTTTTGCTCATAGAAAGAAACCGCCTCCTCCAGATAAATGTTGCTGCGGCATCAAAACTAGGTATTTTCCAAAGTATTGGCGCGAGGTTTGAAATTTTAACATCGCGACCGACCGATGAGAAACGATCCAGGCCCAGTCCGATGCCCGCGTTTGGACCTGGACCTCCCTGCTGTTTGCATGCTGCTGTCAGAGCAGATTATGGCTAACCGTGTCTGCCTGTATACAGGGGCGCAGGCCTGGATTGGGTGGCCCCCGGGAGCAGCCCTCCCCCCCACCTGGGCCGCTCCTCGGACCAGGGCCCTACGCCTTTTACCGACAGGTAGCCGTTTGAACGGGGCCTCATAGATCAACCATTCCTGCCATGACCTCATCATGAGTGCTGCATCGTTCAGCCATCTTTGCAGATGTATCTCAGTAAATTAGAAGATCACGGCAGGTTCAGTAATTTAATCCCAAGAAAGGAGATTCAAAACACACAGCGATCGATTTCAAGTCTTTTTGTTGATGGAAACACAGAATTCAGTTTCTCGTAAATGTGAAATATTAAATGTATGCGAATGAAAATGGATGTTTAACACAGAAATGTTGCTCATTTGGACCTTGATTTCCAAACAAAATTCAAAACTTGCGTTCCTCTGAAGAGAATAATTTGGACATCTGAGTGCTTCCTTCCACTCAACTTTCCATTACGATGCTGTGAAAAGCTGGCTTCTTTAGCAATGACCGTTAGAAGCTTATGCAGCAGGAACACAGAAAACACTGTTTCCCGTAACAAAACAAACATATTACGAACCACAGAAACAGAATTTTGGGATTTTAATCAAAATTAACAGAAATAAATGCTTGAAATATATCGGCGTGTGATGAATCTTGAGTTTCACATTTTGAATTAAACCACTCCAAGTAAGTCTTTGATGATGTAATTTAATGAGATGCACCTGTTTTAGTTTTAAATCCGCTCTTTTGTTCTTTAGTTTCGTCTCTGTTTGAGATTCATTCATTGGACATTTTATGACACATTCCAGCTGCGTCATCTTCAGGACTGAACTCTTCGTCGTCGCACATTCAAACCTCTCTGTGACTCTGCAGGACCGGCCGCACGGCCAGGGTTCGCTCCTCGGCCCGGGAAAACCCGCCGCCGCCGCCCAGCTCCAGCCAGGATCATCGGGTCCGGCCGCTTCCTCTCAGCCCGGCCTGCTGGTCCACGGCTCCCAGGGAGACGACGAAGACGAGACCTGGCGCCAGCGCCGGCAGCAGTCCTCCTCTGAGATCTCTGCGGCCGTGGAGCGAGCCCGTCGCCGGCGCGAGGAGGAGGAGCGCAGGATGGAGGAGGAGCGGCGGGCCGCCTGCGCCGAGAAGCTGAAGAGGCTCGACGAGAAGCAGCAGCAGCACAGCAACAGCAACAGCAGCAGCAGCAACAGCAGCAGCAGGGCGGCGGCGGCGGCCCGGCAGCCGCCGGCGCCGGCAGCAAGACCCCCAGCCTCGATGGGACGTCCACCGCCGCTACGGCCGGCAGCCCCAGTCCGTCGGTTTCAGCGTCCTCCCCGAATATCAGCCGGCCGGCCTCCCCCTGCGTGGACCCCGACGAGCCCCCGGTGCTGGCAGCCCCGTCCGGGTCCGGCTCTGCAGCGAGCGACCGCCGGCGAGCCAGCAGCAACAGCAGCTACGACTCCACCGCAGGTCAGGGTCCACGTTGGCAAGTTCTGTCTAAAATTAAAGCGGCGGTACGCAACTCTTCCAAAAAATATGCGAGTCTTGCATATACAGTTAAAACTGTCACCTTGTTGTGACGTTATGTTCGGAGAATCTGTGAAAAGATCAACCTCCTCCCTGAGCCGCTGCTTCCGTCTGAAGAAATTCAGCACTCTAGGTTGAAAAGAACCAGTCAGAACCAGGAGGAAGATCAATAATGCTCGTGTACGTGCTTCTAAATGTGAGAAACCGTTCCAGGAAAGCCGTTCATCTGCTCTCATTGGTGGTCATGCTAACTAGCCGCTAACAAACCCTTGCTAGCTTTTTTGTGTTTATCATGAATTAAGTGTAAATGTATCACTAGACGATATTCGTCTTTGCCATTATGCAGAAAGCTTCACATTATGTGGTTAAAGCTGTGAGAAACGCAGAGCTGCTGCTAGGAGCCGCAGACGGACTCCAGAAGTTTCAGTTTTTGCGATGCTTGGTTTGTAGCGCAGCATGTTCCCCCAACCCTTCCCTACATTTCTAGTTTGTTTCAATCTTAAATGTTATTGATGATGGCATCAATACGGTTTTAAAAAGTCTTAGATTTGACGTCTTGAAACCTCCCTGAATTAGCAAGAGTCCTGTGTGGTTCATCCAGGGAAGCTTCAACTATGTTGTCCACTTGTGTGCAGATGTCCAGCAGTGTCCCCAGCCAGCTGTGTCCCAGCCGCAGCAGCCCACTCTGGATGTCCCTCCGTCAGTGGAGAGTAAGGAAGAGGCCGCAGGCAGTCCTCACGTCCGTGCAGGAAGTGGCGGCGAAAGAGCCGTCGAGCCGGTGAAGCTGGAGAGTTCTGGCGTAGGAGTGGGCCGTCAAGCCGGCGGTCCTCCCGGCCAGGGTTACTCCAAGTACCAGAAGTCTCTACCGCCTCGCTTCCAGAGGCAGCAGCAGGTCAGGGCTTCCCTTTGCCACGATGTTCTAGATTGATGCTCAGACTGGAGGTCCGGAAGGGTCGAATGTATCTGCTGCTCTGTGTGCAGGAGCAGCTTCTGAAGCAGCAGCAGCAGTGGCAGCAGCAGCAGCAGCAGCAGCAGCAGCACAGCCAGGCCTCCCAGAGTCAGCTGTCCCCCCAGGCGCCCCAGGGCCCGTCCCCAGGCTCCACCCCCCAGCCGGGCCCTGGGCCAAAGCAGGGCGGACCCCTCTATCAGCCGGGCAGCTTGGTGCGGCCTCCACCTCTGCCCATGAATTTTGATCCTCGCTGGATTATGATGCCTTACATGGACCCTCGCGTGATGCAAGGTCGCCCTCCTCCCATGGAATATTACTCAGCTGGGATGCACCCGTCTGGTGAGTCGGTGCCAGATTAAAACGCTCGACAACGAGCCCAGGGCTGCAGCTGGTGACTGAAATCAATTATTCTGATTATTAATCCAGTACTGGTGGGAAAAAAAAACAGGCACATTCAGCAGATTATTTAGCTGCTTAAGCTTATTTCATGAACCATTAGAAATGCATAAGAAAATGAAAACAAACAATTAATTCTTTTTTTAAATTATTAAATTAGCATTGAATTGCCTAAAATCAGTGTCTGCTTGATCATCGTGTGTACGAAAAGACAGTAAAATACTCAGCTCAGCTATTATTTATTATTAGTTATTATACAAATTATTTTATCATATCATTGGTATAATAACTGCATAGCTTAATAGGAAACTTTTTATGCGTTTTACAGAATCTGAACCAGGTTAAGCTAAACATACGGCACCAATTACTGCTCTGAGGGTCGTCAGAAAATGGCCTCAGTTCTCTAGTTAACAATTATTTGATTACCAAATCAGTTGACTATTTAAATAATCCATTAATCACAGTTAATTGCTACAATGAAAGCAACGTTTGTAAATTAACATGCTGACTGTAAACCAGAGTTTTAGCGAAACATAATTTCACTGTTTCAGGGCTTATTGGCCGCGAACGATCCGATTCCGGCGGCTCCGGTTCTGAGCCTTTCGACAGGCAGCAGCAGCAGCAGCAGCAGCATCCGGGCCACCCTCACCGTGGGACCCCCCCTGTGGACCCGAAGCTGGCCTGGGGGCCCGAGGCGTTCCCCGGAGGAGCGGACAGCCGCGGCCTGACGTCCCCGTTGAGACAGAAGCAGGCACTGGAGGAGGAGGAAGTGGGGAAAGGGCCCAGGTATCCATGCCTGATGTTCCTGACCCTAAAGTTATTCATCATTTCATTTATCTGGTGTGTTTTCACACCTGGGAGTCCAGCAGACGCCGTCCGTTTACTTTACACTGCACTGCGTTAAACGAAGCAGAACCTTTGAAAAGCCTGTTCACACCCTCGCCTGTGGCGGCGCCGCACCAACAACCACTGGAGGAGAGTGACAGAAAAGAAGACTCCTTCATGTTCATAACAGATGTGATGTCATACTTATGACATCACATCATAAGTCACGTCAGTCTTTTTTCACACCCCTTCACATAAAGTGTTGCCGATTCTTCTTAGTGGGCAAAACTGGAGAAGTGTCAGATTTTAGTAGTTATCTGGTAAAAAAAAAAACCCTACGGCCCATTTTTCCTTCTTGTGTTAGACTTGGACATTTGTTTTAGTTGTATTTACCCAGAATGCACTGCGTCCGCTTCCTGCTTCCTTATGCATTCGAATGGCACCGAACCGACACCTAGAGTTTGCTGCTCTGGTCCTCCTCAGAGTTGTATTGTGCGTTCACACCTCCTGCAAACTAACTGGATTTCCTGGCTAGAGCTAGAGTTTGATTAAAGTGGACTAAGCACGGCTGGTGTGAATGCATCTCAACATCATCTGCATTTTGACTTCAGTTACTTGTTCTGACTTGTGCTTCTCTCTCCCGTAGAAGTGACACGCCTCCACACCGCCTGCGCGACGGCGGACTGGGACCAGTTCAGCAGCCCAGCTCATCATCTGGCACCTCCAGTCAAACTCCTCCCCCTCCTCCTCCTCCTCCTCCTCCCGTTGGTGTGCAGGTTGGCAGCCAGGGAGGCGCACACCACCCTCATCACTACATCGGAGGGCGGGGCAACTACAGCAACTTCCCCGACCAGGGAGCACGGATGCCGCCCCACCCGCAGCAGAGGCAGGGCGAACGGGGCAACCCGCCCCACGGCTTCGCCCACCCAGACGACGGGCCTCCTCGAGGGCCTCAGCAGGTGCAGATCTGGGGAGCCCCACACTCTCACTACGACCGCAACGGCCGTGCGGACCTCCCCGCCGTGGAGGGCGGCGCTCATCTCCACCACAGCCACAGCCACCGCCACCAGCAGCCTCAGTTCCCCCACAAAGCCGAAAGCAGTCGCGACAGGGGCGGCGAGGCTCCCGCCAAGAAGACGGACTCCTCTCCACCGCTTCACCAGCCGTCCCTGTCGTCCTCCTGCTCCTCCTCCTCCTCCTCCTCGGCCAGGGAGGACGGGAAGGCGGCCCAGCATCACCCCCTGCCTCCGAGGGAGGCGGGGGCCGGCGTAGGGGAGAGAGGCGGCGGCGGCCACATGAAGCCAGACAAACCAGGCCCCACGTTTCTGGCCCATTCCAACCAAAGCCCTCTTCAGCACGGCGGCCACAATCAGACTCAGCCGCATCCTCACGCCAAGCCAAACCAGAGAGGAGGGCATAAAACGGAGACGCAGTGGGGCCCGCGGCCCGGAAGCAACAGCCTGGGCGGGGGGTCGTCCCACGGCAGGAGGGGTAACAACGCAGGAGGAGGGAGAGGAGAGGACCCCACCTGTCCTCCGTCAGACCACAAACCCTCCAACCCGGCAGGAGGCAGCAACCCCAACAAGAGGGCTGGTCCAATCAAGAAGCCTCTGCTGAAGGAAGCGAAGAGGGAAGGAGTGGAGGTTGACGGAGGAGACAAGCAAGGCAAGGAGAAAGAGCAAGATGGCGGCCAGCCCGCCTCCTCGAAGCCGGACGCCGCCTCCATGCCCCAGAATGCCTCGGCTGCAACGAAAGAGGAGCAGAACCATACAGCCAAAGCCCGGAGTGGAGGGAAAGAACGGCCCCCTGGAGGCAGAGGGTCCAAGGATGTGGACTCCATGTCTTCTGGGTTTCCCCCCAGGAGGGACAGAGACCGCTCCTTCGAAGGGGGCGGAGGGCCTGTGAAAGGGGCCAGACCCGGTCGGGGGCGAGGAGGAGAGTTCTACCGCGGCGGCCGTGGTTACTGGGGTTCGTACGCCGCCGGTGCTGGGCCCGCTGGCGGCGGTCGTGGCAGGATGGGAGCGAGGAGCGGGAGAGACTACCGCTCCTCCACGGGGGGCGGCCACCACCAAGAAGCCAAGGGCGACGGCTCCGGCGTCCGTCACGGCCAGGACCGGTCCCAGCATAACCCGGCGAGAGCGAGGAACCGCAGCGAGACCCGCAGCGAGGGCTCAGAGTACGAGGAAACCCCCAAGAGGAGGCGGGAGCGAGGTTCTGAAACGGGCAGCGAGAGCGGGGGCAGCGACCTCGGTCACTCTGACAAGGACGAACACCAGAGGCCCAAGAAGGGTCCGGAGAACGCCGGCGCCACGGGGAACGCCGCGTCTTCAGCGCCGCCCAGAGTCCCTCAGGCTCGCGTGTTCACCCCCAGGGGGGTTCCGTCTAGGAGGGGCCGGGGCGGCGGCGGAGGGGGCAACGCGTACAGGGGCAGCGGCGCCGTCGGAGGGCCTGTTGGGGGCCACCGGGTCGGACCCGGCGCAGGGTCCTACGCCGGGTCATCAAAGTCTGCCGCTTCGGGCCGGAAGCCGCCAGGTCCACCGCAGACCTCTGCACCCAAAGATCTGGGTCGAGGGGGGGGCGCAGGAGAAAAGAAGGACAAGGTGGTAGACGGAGGTCCGACTCAGGGGGCCAACCCGCCTCCGCCATCTTTACCTGCCACGGCGCCTCCTGCCTTGGCGTCCGCTGAGAACGGAGGAGTGGTCATCCCACAGGCTGCGACCAATCCCGCCCCGAACTCAGGAGGCCCGAACGCCCCCCCGCACCCTGCCAGCCGGGGGCCGCCCCCCGCTGGGTTCGACCGGCCCCCGCGGCGCCGCCGTCACGGCCGCTCTCAGCACCAGCAGGACAAGCCTCCCCGCTTCCGCAGGCTGAAGGAGCGAGAGAACGCCGCGCGCGTCAACGGCGGCGGCAGACCCTCGTCTCCTTCCCTGAACTCGGTCCAGGACAGCAACGGAGCTCCGGCGGCCGCCCCCGTCACAGGAACCGCCCCGAACCACGGCGCCGCTCTGAGCACCAACAACAACGGCGGCGGGCAGCAGCCCAACAACGCAAACAGCCACCACCATCACCACTACAACCAGAGCAGCGCTGCCCCAGCCCAGCACCACCACAACCACGGAGCCAAGTCTCCGGACTTCACCAACCAGAACTCGGACCAGGCCAACGAGGAGTGGGAAACCGCCTCCGAGAGCAGCGACTTCACCGAGTTCAGAGACAGGGACGCCGGAGGGGGCAAGTCCTACGTCTCCCACCATCACCACCACCCGGGCAGAGGCGGCGGCGGCGGCGGCCTGGTGGATCGAGACATGGCCGGTAAAGAACCGTCTGCGAACAAGCGAAGCTTCTCCAGCCAGCGTCCCGGGATGGAGCGACAGAACAGGAGGGTCAACGCCGGCGGAGGCGGAGGCAGAGGCCCCCGCGGCCCCCCGGGCGGCGGCGGCGGCTCCGGTGCTCCCGCCAACGCAGGTGGCAGCCGCGGGAGAAACGTGGCAACTGGCCATCGCCCAAAAATAGGAAGTGATGATGGAGTATTGCGATGTTTTGTTAGCCGAGTCCACACACACCCACCCTTCCATCTTCACCCCTTCTGATTGTTATTTCATGGCTTATCTGTTGACTCCCCTCACACATTAGTGGATCGTGCCGTTTTCTGGAGATGGTGTTCATACTCGCCTCAGCTGTTCCTCTGACGTCCTGCGTACCGTCCGTTTATGTGGCGCTGTCTCTTTGTTTGGTCTTGCTCTCCTTTAGTTCATGGACCCCCTTCGTTTTCTTTTGAACGGCCCTTTAGCAAACACTGAGAAGCATGTGGCTGTATCGCCGAGCTACACGAGCACCAACACGGCAGAATTAAAATGTTTGCTTAGAAACCCTGAACGTGTTTGGATTGGGTTAATTTGTCTACGTATGCGTCCAGTTTCCACCGCTCTGACCCGGGTGGGACTCGGGCAGCACAGGTCTGCATCGGTTCCCCTCCCGGAGGCAGGAAACTCGTTTTTAATCACTTCAGACCGTAGAGGTTGAGGTTTTCTGGTGGGTTTTGTTGCATTTTCAGTTGGATTTCGGCCCCACACATGAACACAGTTCTGTAAAGCAGGTGGTTAAATGTTTCCCCGCTCACATTCCCCCCCCGATTCCTCCATGGAAAGATTGTCTAGTCGCTCCTCGGTGCTCACCTCCACCTGCGTTGATTTGTCGTTGGTATAAGTGTTTTTGTTCCTCGTTCAGATAGACGGTGTGAATTTTATTTTTGCTCTAAATTGTTAACCTGTTCTGACATTTCAGTAGTCATTAGTTGCTCCTTTATTTTTCTCTCTGTAGGATCTTTTCTTCTGGCCTCATCGTAGCAAAATCCTTCGCTGCAAAACCCCCCCAGCTGAATATAGTTTGATCAGATGCGTTTTCCCTGTGAGGACTGTACTGATAGCATGATGGCTTTATTTTAACAACCATTATTTCCTCAGCGACCGGCGTTTTTCTGTGCGGGTTTTTTCTATTTTGTTTGTTTTTTGTTTTTTTTCCCCCCAATCGATTCTGACAGGAGAAGGAAAAAAAAAAAATCCTCCATCTAAACGCCGGTCCAGACGTTTAATGCAAATGTTTGTTCTTCAGTAGATAATCGTATATGTTCCAATAAGCACTCCTTGTAGTATTTTTGTTTCATTTCATCGTTTCGTTTGGTGGTACCGTGTTCGGGGACGTCACAGGACGGGTCTGGCTGTCCGGGCCCACAGATCGGAGCCGGAGTCGTACTGTTTTAATCCGCCGCCTCCCCTCGTTTCTCCGCCGCTCCTCGAAGGACTCGACGTCCGAGGGAGGAAAGCGGTTTGTCGGCCGGCGGCCGTTAACCGGGACGATGCCAAACATGTGCAGCTCACACGGTCCCTGGGATTTTTACCTGCAACAACCACAACAACAAAAACATGGTGACCTGGAGTGATGTAGGGTTACACTCATAAAAAGTGTTTTTTTTTTTGTTTTTTTTTTTGTTTAAATCACACGTAGGAGACGTAAAGCAGCTTATAACAGCGTCCAAAGCGAACTAAAACGATTTCCTCATTTGCATCCCTTCTGTCACTGCTGTAAGTTGGGGCTCCTGTTTGTTTACTGACAATAATTTTGAAGATTGTCTCTGGGATGTTGTGAGTAGGGCATTTGATGAACGTGTGTGTGTGTGTGTGTGTGTGTGTGTGCGCGTGGGTCGGTGTGTGTTTTCTGGTGTTAATAATTCGAGGATGTGGTTGGGGGGTGGGGGGGGCAGCGCCTGGAGGGGTTGAAGCGAACAGCAAGCTGACCCCCCCCCCTCCCTCTCCTCTCCACATGTGATTTAACAGCTATAAATCTTCTTAAATACATCCACATGTATACATTCAGCCGTGTGTATATGTTCAGCATCCAGACTCTCTGCGGAGGTGAACTGTCACTTTCTTTCCTGTAATTTAAAGCATCGGTTCTCCAGCAGGCGAGTGAAGTTGGGCGTTTTAATTTTTCTCACTCTGAATTCTTGTTAGCATGGAAACACCGCTGGGTGCTGCTTGCATTGCCTGTTACTGGTTTATACATTGATAGCTGTACACTTGACACCGGCTCCAAGAGCCTCTCACCCCTCCAACGCTCATTAACGTGCCCATGTTAAAAACATGAACGCCAGCCGTGTGTCCCAGCGAAAGATCTCTCAAAGATTGTATTATGTTTCCAGAAATACCGAGGTACACCGGGTGGTTCGAGCCGTTTTTAGCATTTGTGGTTTTTAGTAAAAAAAAAAACAAAAAAAAAAAAATAAGGAGCCGTACTATACACACATGTATGTATATTGGTATGTATCTAAGTTTTGTCTACCCCAACTTACATTCCCACAAACAAATGTTGCAATTTTTAGTTCAAGGGAGCAATGTACAAGCAGAGAAGTGTCTTATTATAATAAAGTTATACAGAGAAGGCAAAAGTTAAATAAACTACTTTTGATTTAATGGAAAATAATCGCAAGTCTCGTTATTGACGTGACGTTTTCTCTGCAGCCGCATGAAGACTGGAAATCTGGGTTTGGGTAACAAAATCAGCAGACGGGCATCTCTGTGGATCTGTTTAAATTAAAAATATCACTCAAGTTAATTTAGTGAAATGATTGTGACGCGTTTCCTCTTTGTGGGGATTTGCATAAGATGCGTCTCACACTGCAAAAACAAAATCTTAGCAAGGGTCTGTTTTATAGTGCAAATGTGAAATGAGACCAAACTTACAAGTAACTTTTCAGCTAAACATTGGAGCTTATTTTGAGTAAATTATTCCTCAACACTGGTGAAAAAGTGCTGCTTCAACTGGCAGATTGTTTCACTTGCACTGTGGGGAAAATGTCAGATTACCAGCACATTTTCATCAGTGTTAAATTAACGTAAGCTCCGATCTTGCTGAAAAGTTACTTTTAAGTCAATTATGTCTCATTTCAAGCGCACTAAGAGATCTACACTAGGCAAAAATGGACCAAAACACAGTTCTGTGTTTTTTTTGCAGTGAGAGCAGAAAGTTAAACAATTTAAAAAGAGCTTTTTCAGTATAAATGTTGTGTCCAGCGGCTCTTAATTATTCAAGTGTGGATCAGTTTAGTATGTGGTTCATTCAGATATCGGGTGGAAGATGCCAAGGTGCAAATGTGACTGATGAGACACAAAATCTCCACGTTTTGTCGGCCATGTTTTTGTTCTTTCAGTTTAACATAGTAAACGGGACTACAAACGTTAAGTGACTCACTGAAAAACAAACTCTGTTTATTAAATTTGACTAAATAAAGCAAGAGTGACAAAAATCCTGAGGAACGTGACCAACCTGGAAGTAAACTGAGCATCCAACTGCCTGGGAACTGGAGCATTTTATGCTTCTTCTGTGGTGAAAATGTGAAGATTTTTAATTTTCCAGCCAGATGTTGACTACCCAATACCTCCTACCATGACGTGATTGATTGGATAGAAAACACCTTAGCAATACCTGGTCTCCATGCTGTACAATTAAGGTTTACTCAATAGTTTTCAATAGTCTGACATTAAAAGTCCTTAAATATTTTAAATGTTCTAATATGTTCATCTAATATTTTATTCTTGTCATCTGGCATTTCTCTCCTTAACTGGCTTCATATTCTGACAACATGTAATTAATGTTTCTGTGTTTATATTAATCAATTTTGGTTTGTCTCCTTTTTCTTCAACCATTTTAATTTTCTTTAAGAATTTGTTTACATAAGATTCTTAACTTATTTTCAAAATTATCACAGGGATTCCTACACAGGATTGGATAGTCCTCAATGTAACATCTTTTTAGGTCTGTATAAATATGTCAAGTAATATTTTTAGGCTTTATTCCCTTTAATTTTCTAAAACTTGTAAACATCCACTGTTTAACATCCAACCATTCATACGTCTTCTTCATTCCACTCTTATTTTTGTATTTTTGCAACCCAAATTTAAATCTGCCTACATTAGAATCATTTTCCATAAATTCATTATGTTTTCTGCTCAAGATTAGACTGAAAAAGAGCTGAAAATCTCATTTTTAATCACTAGAAATTATTTTTAATCCCCACTAGCGTTGTACTACTGGAAACTAACGGGAGGGGGCAGCACTGAGCCATCGGCCGCCATCGGGAGAAGAAGAACCTGCTTAGTGAACCGGGAGGGGGTGTCCATTTTATTTACACTAGAGACATAGCTTTGTAACTGAAATCGGCTTTTCTCTGGATTTAAAAGTTAAAAAAAAACAGGTAGGTATTTATTCTAACTGGACTGGGATATTTAAACAAAAACGGAATATAAGGGGGTTCGAGCGGAAGTCGGTCTTTAGCTTGAGGCCTGTTTTCTGACGCTGCGCCATTAGCCGTTTTTAGCATAGCGAGCTAACTTTGCCTTCAGCAACCACCGCATTTGTTTAAAAATACATTTATGATCAGAATCAACACTTGTAACTTTACACATTACGAAATGTTTGAGGAAATGTTAACCAAAGTTTTGGTTTTTGAAAATAAACATTCAAGGTAATGACTTGGTTGTTTAGCGTTAGCCATGTTAGCTTCGGTAGTGTGAATTTCACTCATATAGCCAATGTATTTTGGGTCAGAAGTGCTGTTCTCCATTAATTTCCTCTTTGACAATCATTTTTATGAGCTTACAAAAGGAAAACAATATTACTGAGGTGGATAGTTACTTAATATTTGCACTACTTCAGCATATTTTGACTCAAAAGTAAAATGTAGTCATCTAAGAAACCACTCAGTCAAGATTAAACAAGTATTTATTTAAGATGTCACTCGAGTTCTGAGTAACTAACTTATTTTATTTTCTAAAATTCTGTCACAGACTTGAATATAAAGTTATGTGGTATTTTAATGAGGAAAAATGCAGACATGATTACAAAACAAAGTTAGGCAGAAGAAACGCTTTTCTTCAAATTTGTCAATATAAATTTGTGAAATAAATGATCACAGTATGCAATGTGTATTAATTTGTTAGAACAGGGTGAAGTGCTTTCATTGACTGGCTAGTATTTATCGTATTGATCTCCAAATGCCCCCAGCAGATTGAAATAACTTTTAAACAACAAACATGTGTGAAATGAAACGTCTCACTGCAACATAAACAGCATTTTATGTTGCAATACTTCAGCGTCATATTACTCAATTTAAAATATAATGTGTGGTGCAGTAAAATTACTCCTGAAAGTTAATTTTTTCCAAATGTTACTCAGGTAAATGACTGATTAACCTCTGGTTAGTTATTCATTCAGCAGCGAGGAAAGGGAAACTTGGCGTCCACTTCTTTTGACCGAATGGTTTTAGTAGCCGCTTTATCTTAAAAACTGTCACTCTACGGTTTTTGTGGTTTCTAGATCAACACGTTATTTAGAAATATTTCTAAACTGTTTGCCCGATTTTTGCTTTTGATTCTGATTAAACCGAAGGAGCTAAAGAGGTTGAATGGTTTTGTCTGCTTCCTGTTGTAGGTTTTTAGAGATGAGCAGTTCAGAAGAAGTTTCGTGGATTTCCTGGTTCTGTGGGCTGAGGGGGAATGAGTTTTTTTGCGAGGTAAGTGACCCAACTCTCATCGCTTGTTGACAGTAAAAGCTAAATTAGAAGACATGTTTGGTTCCAGATTATTTCATTGCTTTGCTTCTTTTCTCTTTGTAGTAATTTGATCTGTCATGACTTATTAAAACCATAAAAAGCTGCTTATTTAGTTTGTCGTCTTCTACTTCCGTTGTGATTCTGATCCTGTTTTGACCTGATTTGTTTTAGTAAACATTGTGAAATCAGAATTGGTTCTTCTAACATAAGTCCAGTCAGTTCTCAGCGTCTGCCAACTTTAGATGAATCTCTTCTTCATTAGGTTTCAGTTAATTTGATGAGGAAGTAAAAAAAGCCATTAGATTCAGTCATGTTGTATTAGAGGCATGTTTACGATTCATTGTTCATACAAGCTGGATTAACTATAGATTATAAGCATTTATTAAAGGTATTGTACAAATTTGCTTCATTATGGTAAAAGCAGGAAATGGGAAGTTGTTATTTCTGACTTTATTCCTAAACCTGATCTTTTTATCCCTTCCATCCATCATTTAATCCTCCTTTGTTTAGCGTTCCAAGTATTTATCTCTTCATCTTCAACCTGTTTATCTTCCTATGCATTCATTTGTCTGATTCCTCAACTCCCTGCTGTGTTTTATGCATAAAAAACAAAACTTTATGTTTGACCCAGAACTCATTAGGTAACAAAGTTAATCTGGGAAAAAAATGTTTTAAAAATCTCCCACTAAGTGTTTTTTGCTCTCCAGTTATTAATCGGTTAATTAAAATAAATAATCAATCGATCAGCCCTAAATTGTACTGATAAGTCGAGCATTTTTGCTACAAATTATTAAGCGTACACTAAAGGAAAGTTGCTATCACATTTTAGGTAATGAAATTTTTATTTCCTATTTTAAAAAACAAAGGTTTTTGTTAATGTGTTTCTAATATTGTGTGACCCGGTTTATCCGGCTTTTTGTCACAGCAAGAAAACTCCAGAACAAACTAAAACTGAAAACGTTCGACTGAACCCTTTCTAAGAATCAAACGGATCCAACCGATGCTCCCGGCCCGACCCGGTATCAGTAGAAGTTGACGTTTGGTCTTGCGTGTTTCCCTGAACTCCAGGTGGACGAGGATTACATCCAGGACAAGTTCAACCTGACGGGCCTGAATGAGCAGGTTCCTCACTACCGCCAGGCGCTGGACATGATCCTGGACCTGGAACCGGGTCGGTACTGCTGCCTGTAGTAGTTCTGTTTTCTCTCATCCGAGCCTTTTCCTTTCATTCCCCCCCCCCTCCCCCCAGTTTGCTCCAGATAACGTTTTCATCCTCTCCCCCCTCGTATTTCACGATGTTTGAAGCTGATGAAGATGTTTGTCTTCAGACGAGGAGCTGGAGGATAATCCCAACCAGAGCGACCTGATCGAACAGGCGGCGGAGATGCTGTACGGCCTCATCCACGCTCGCTACATCCTCACCAACCGCGGCATCGCGCAGATGGTAGGCGCCAAACGCAAACTGTTCCGGGGTCCAACACAGGAAATCAGGACTTCAGGCTTTTTTCCCTTCAGATCTGATGCAACTGGAAATTAGTACAGAGACACCATCTGATAATTGAAGCTTCAGTTGCTCCTTATGTCGTCAGAATATGAGAATAAATGAATAAAACAGAAATTCAGCTTTTATAATTCAGATAAAAATACAACCTGAACCGGGAAAAATGAGTTGTTTTTGATGTTCAGTTTGGTTTTAGAGTTATTTGAATTTAAAAGAGAGTTTAATCAGGTGTTTCTGAAATTTGTCCTGCAGAGCAGCGTTGTCAAACTCAAGGCCCAGGGGCCAAATCTGGCCCGCTGCAGCTTTTTATGAGGCCCAAATTACATCAAAAGTCCCTCCAGATTTCCGCAAATCTTCTAAATTTATTCAAAATCAACAAATCTCCACTTTTTTTTCTGATTTTTCTGGAAAAGTTTCTCAAAATTGGTGAAAACATTGAGTTTCACTGACTGCTGCCTCATTCTTGCTTAGTTTTATACTCCCTAATCGATACGGAGAGTAAATTGCTTAAAATTCCTTACAAGCATTTCCAATTTGGCTCTACAAAATACGCAATTTTAATTGGAGAAAAGACTAAAACCATCACAAAACCCTGGAGGAACAGCTACTTACTGATACTGTAACAGTTTGATGGGTTTATCAACACGTTCTGGGACAACCGGCCCTTTAAGAACATTCAGATCTTTGATATGGAGCAAAGCAAAAATGAGTTTGATTCGCCTGATGTAGAGGAACAAAATCTTCCAGTCAAATTAATCTTACATATTTCTGGAAGATTCTGCAACCAGTAAAAATGTCAAACCTTCAGGAGTTACAGATTAAATGTTTCTCTAAACTCAATGACATTTTATCCCAAATGATCTTGAATTTCAAAATTAAAATCAGAAAAACTTTATTACTCCTGGAGCAAGTTTTGTTGTCACTGCATCTCCTGTAGCAGTCAGTAAAACACCAGAAACGCCTCTGACTGAACCCACTC